>QVTF01019794.1:87500-102500 GCA_003573665.1 Oxygymnocypris stewartii
TAGTCATTTTCAGGTTTGTCTGTGATCATAATATAGAAAAATTGTATAAACTGATATATCAGAATGTAGAAAATTGTAAATTTTATTTAAATGTGATTTTAAATGTTATAACAGTGATTTTATAACATCTTTATTAGCAGAATATGAACAGTACTGTTTTGAAGTTTAATAAGTTCATTAGTGGTGTTTCGTTGTCATCTAGTGGTTATAAATAGCAATGTCTCATTCAACATTGTGTTTATAACTGTTATAGTGTTAGTTTTTGTCCAATCTCTCTTAAATTTTGCATACTTGTTTAGAATGAAATTATGCATAATTTTACACAGTATCAATGGGCTATTATAAAATGACTGGTTTATAGTTGTGTAAATGTAAATGTTCAACATTGTTTTTATAATTATTGACTTAGAGAGTCTAGCGAACAGTATAGAATTGATTTGTTTGATTTTAAGTTAAAAACGGAAGGCTAGTTGACAAAAGCACTTGCTGTATTGAGAGTAGTTATTATTGTGAATAAGTTATGAATTAAGTATGATTTAAATGTATGTTGTGGGAGAAAGTGAAAGTATGTTGTGTGAGTGTTTTCTAGTTATTTTAGTTTAGTGCATATAAAACCTTGTGAAAAATAATGACACTATTTATTTATTTTAATATGGCCTTGCATAAAGACTTTTTTTTTTAGAAATGTGGATATTATTATATTATTAGAATGTAAAGTTTGAATGAAGAAGCAGTAATTACAGTGATATCAGTGAAAATAAGAATTGATATGGAAGTGTATGAAACTGTAATGGGCAAGATTCACTCTATGGGCTTATTATATATGTGTGTTGAACAGTACAAAAGTAGAGAAGGTGTTATATTGAAGACATTTTAATCATAATATGTTGTAACAGACAAATAAGATAGTTGAGTTGTTGTGGGTTTTGACATATACTGGAGTGGTTGGGAATGAGGAAGTAGAGAAATTAGAAAATTAAGTTAGGCAATGGTCAAACTAAAATTAAATGCATAATAAAACAGGGAGATAAATAACAATTGTCAATTTTATTGGGATACAAAGAAAAAGGGTAGACAGTTGTAAAGTGAGGAGGAAGGAAGATTATATTTTTTATAAACTAAGGCAGTGACATATTGAAGTTAACTGAGATATAAAATATACAACAAAATTGTATGATTATTGCTGAATTAGAGAAATAGTGGAATATGTATATATTGAGTTAAGTCAATATATATAGGAAATACGTAGAGTTATTAAATAACTTTAGTAGAAAGAAACATTAAGTAATTTGTAGGAATATAGTAAAAGGGTTATTCTTCAATTGAGGTGAAAAAGAGATAGAAAAATCTTTTTTTTATATAAAATGTATTTATATGCATTTGAAATTAGTTTAATATTATATATACATTAAAATGAAAGTTTAAGAACATTTTGATTTTAAAATCATTTCAATGAAACAGTGGTGACTCAATTACTTGTGTTTATATCATTTTGAAGTAACATTATAGAGTTGATCTCGCATGGTACTATAGGGTTTGTGATGTTACTTGGAAAGACATTAATACCAGAGGCAGTTAAACCTACAAAGACAAATCAGCCTAAATGTATACTTTTTTAAATGGATGCTATTATTATGGCGATTTCAAGGTCAGGGGACGTTTGAGAATTATTAATAAATATGTATTAATCAAATTTTGATAAAAATATGTCAGATCTTCAAGTTATTAACATAACACTTTAGACAATAATAAAGTGTGGCACATTACATTGTCAGAAAGTTAGTTAAACTGAAGAAAATCAATAAGAAATAATATAGTCTCTATGCAGTTTTTAGATCAATCAACACTTGCAGTGATCTTTACACACAGGAAGTAGTACAAATAGATTCTTTATTTTTCTTAAAAATCACAAAATTCGTTGTGGTAACAGCACAGATATGAATTTGGAGGAAACAATACATATATTGTTAATCAAAATATGTATTTTTAAAAATTATTTAAAATTGTACATGTTAAATAAAATCCATATTCAAATAATAACCATTTTGTTTGTGTCTAAATTTTAATATTTTTGCAATTACGTGTCATGATACTTTTTTAAGGTATGGCAGGGACATGTATATTTTGTTACAAATACAATCTCTCAAATTCAATTAAATATGTATTTTAAAACAAAACAAATATTATTAATAGTTCACAAATGGTGTTTAACCTACAGAATGTAAACATTTATAATTTATTGGTATTTAAAGTTTATTTCAATTGTTGTAATGTACAAGGATTTTACATGCCACCACAAATGAAGAATGACTAAAAAGGTGATAGTAAAAAAAATATTAATTTCGTGGCCTAATGGTTAGAGAGTCGGGCCTGTAACCTAAAGTGTGTGGGTTCGAGTCTTGTTTATTATTTCTTTACATTTCACTTCTGATTACACCCTGTATAATTTATTATGTGACAAATAAAGAAACCGCGAATTGAGTCCGTTGAGTGTTTCATACTTCATATCACTAGAGGGCGCAATGTGTGCTTTAAAGTGGTTTGAGAAGCAACACGAAGTACTAATATTAGAGGAAGAGGAATATTATCATTTAATTTAAGTGTTAGAGAAGGCGAAGAGCAAGAGAGAAAATGGCGTCACAAGCTAGAAAACGTGAGGCGGATGGAAACGACAAGGAGGATGTGTGTGGTTACATACATAATGTAACCGAATGTAGAATGTCTTTGTATAAAAGAATACAATTATTCAATGCGGTCATTCAGACCAATCGTGACGAATTTCGAAACATGGCCGTTTTCTCGCCTGAGAAAGACAACTTTTCAGCAGGCTGAAAAACACAAGAGTCCTGTGAAGTTGTCAAATGTCTCCAAACGAGTTAGTAAGTGAGCAGTATAGATTTTGAATGAGTTTGTATTTGATAACATGTATGTTAGGTGTGTGCAATCTTGTTCTTGGCGATCGATTGTCTTGCAAAGTTCAGTTTCAATTTTAATCAAACACACCTGCTTATACATTTCAAGCGATTTTGAAGACTTTAATTAGTTGCTTCAGGTGTGTTTGATTAGAGGTGGAACTGAACTTTGCAGGACAGTTTATAATTAGGAGCAGTTTTAGGCCCGCCTAAATTATGTTAATGAAAACATTTGTTTGTAGGTTCGCAGGGTGAAGGATTTGATGTGCAGTGTGGCAAGTCAACAGAAGTTACTGTAGTTGAACGTTTGCCATTTGCATTTAAGCAGCCGTCAGAGAAAGTCAGTCGTAGTCTTGCCGAAGTGAAGGCCATGGCTCCGAAGCAGCAGGTGAGTTAGTTATTTTTTGAAAATTTAGAGTTAATTAATTGTAGATTTGTGATTGCAAGCTGTGGACATATAAGATTAATCGTTTAAACATTGTAAGAGTGATGTAGACATATTTTTTGTTCGCTTAAGAGAAGCGATAATGTAGTGATTGAGTAATTTTTTGTGATGTTGCCAATTGGTAAGTTATGGTTATGTGGTTTATGGAGATTTCAGTAGTTTTAAACCTGTTCGTGCTGAGCTGGTTCGTGTATGTGTTTGAATGAATTTAAGTAGCATGAACTGTTTTAGTATATTTGCTTTAATTTGTAATTAATATGTGCATTGATAGTAGATTAATAACTACACTACGTTTTAAAATTGCATTTATTTCGATGGAGGGATGAGGAAAACGTACTCGGTTACTATCGTAACCTCGGTTCCCTGAGATACGGAACGAGTACTGCGTCTTGTAAAGACGCATATGGGAAAATGCCTTTTTTCTCCTGAACTGAAGTCTTATTTAATCACGCAGTGAAACTGCACGACTATTGGTTCGTGCAGGTGTAGAAAAACGAACCAATGGGTCGGCAGCGGAGCTGCACGAACCTATGGCGACGATACGCGCCAATATTCCCGCAGAAACGGGCGGGGCATCTGGCTATATAAGCGGTCGTTTCGCCATAGGATCCTCAGGTTTACTTCGACTGAAGCGACGACTGAGTCGTGCAGCTACCTGGCACGGCAAAGTACGCAGTACTCGTTCCGTATCTCAGGGAACCGAGGTTACGATAGTAACCGAGTACGTTCCCTATCGATACTCCACTCGTACTGCGTCTTGTAAAGACGCATATGGGAACTGAATTTAATTACGCCGTGCTAGGGTAGATGAACGACTGTATATACTTCCATAAACATAAATGCCCATAGGGAAGTAAGTAGTATACTTCAGGCTAAAGCGAGCTAAACTCAAAGAGGTCATGCTCGGCCTGGATAATCGTTCCACTTCTGTATACTCAGTTAACCGGAGTATGCAGGGTGCCAATCAGAGAGCCTGAGCGCATTGCGGTCAAGAAATCTCTGACAGGATTGTTCCCACAGCGTATGTGTACAAGCTCATCTAAGCAGAGAGGACTCTGGCCTGTAAGGCCGGTATGTCCAGGTTATAAAACCTAGCAAATGTGGACGGAGTGGCCCAGCCAGCCGCCGTACAAATCTCTGTAATGGATACACCGCTAGACCACGCCCATGACGAGGCGATGCCTCTAGTCGAATGGGCTCGTACTCCAATGGGGCATTGCAGGCCCAAAGAAGAGTATGCCAGCATGACAGCATCCACTATCCACTTAGAGAGTCTCTGCTTCGTGACCGGATGTCCTTTGGTGCGGTTACCGAAGCTAACAAAGAGCTGTTCCGTATGCCTAAAAGGGGCGGAACGCTCAAAGTAGATTCTCAGAGCTCTGACAGGGCATAACAAAGATAACTCCCGGTCCTCCTCAGACGGAGGAAGCGCGGAGAGCGTGATGACCTGAGCTCTGAACGGGGTTGAAAGTACCTTAGGTACATAACCATGCCTTGGTTTCAGGACGACCTTGGAGTCGTTAGGCCCGAATTCCAGGCAGGCAGGGCTAGTAGAGAGCGCCTGCAGGTCTCCAACTCGCTTAACCGACGCTAGTGCTAGTAGCAGAGCAGATTTCAGCGAAAGTGACCGGAGGTCCGTAGACTGTAGCGGCTCAAAAGGAGGGCCTTTCAAGGCCCTCAGTACAGTGGGCAGATCCCATGTAGGGACAGTAAAGGGCCGAGGTGGATTCAACCTCCTGGCTCCCTTCAGAAAACGGACAACTGAGTTGTCTCTGCCTACCGACTGGCCCGCTATAGGGGCATGAAAGGCCGCTATAGCTGCTACGAACACCTTGAGTGTAGAGTGAGAACGTCCTTTATCTAGCAGTTCCTGCAGAAAGGACAGAACCACCGCTAACTCAGAGGTAGAGGGGTTTTCACCACGGTTGAGGCACCAAGTGGAGAAAACAGACCACTTAAGGGCATAGAGGCGTCTCGTAGACGGGGCTCTAGCCTCAGAAATGGTGTTTAACACTCGCTCTGGGAAGCCAGTAGGCTCCCATTGAGCGGCCAAATGTAGAGAGCCCACAGCTCGGGTCGAGGGTGCCATATTGTTCCGTTTGCCTGAGAGAGGAGATCCCGTCTCAGGGGCACGGGCCAGGGGGCTGCTGTCAGTAGCTGAGTCAGCTCTGACAACCAAGGTTGGTTCCTCCACAAGGGGGCCACCAATAGCACCTTGTGACCCTGTTCCCTGATACGCCTGACGACCTGTGGAAGCAGGGCGATCGGGGGGAATGCATAAAGGAGGAGGTTGGGCCAATCGTGGCCCAACCAATATCTTTATTTAGATCTTATTTAGATAACCATTAGCGTAGCAGCATTTACTGTAATTTGAGCTGTTGTGAGATGCACAAGTAACTTACATGCATTAGAATAATTAAAATGCATCAAATAAATTTGCATTGCATGTATTTATTTAATTTATAGTGCTTGTGAATTTTCAGTGTTGTGGTTTAGGATTTAGACTAGGTGAAATATGTGGAATGTGTTATGTTAGGTATTTTGGTGATTACTTGACATGCACAAAATGCATTCGATAAT
Organism: Oxygymnocypris stewartii; assembly: GCA_003573665.1. Taxonomy (NCBI): domain Eukaryota; kingdom Metazoa; phylum Chordata; class Actinopteri; order Cypriniformes; family Cyprinidae; genus Oxygymnocypris; species Oxygymnocypris stewartii. Next base: position 93,438 of record QVTF01019794.1, read on the forward strand.
TTTTTTTTAAATTGAATACTGTATTTTTATATATGTATGTGTTAAGTTAACCATGTTAAGTGTTTTTTTTTGCTATTAGCAAAGATTGCTTAAATTAAGTTTACATTGAAACACACTAAGGGTAAGAATCTTGTCATCATAATTTAGTTTTGAAGCAGAAGTTAAATTCATTTAATTTAAAATGAGAAATAAAGTGGTACACAATTTTATTATTAGTGGTGGGTCATATAGCAATTATATCATATCAGAATGTTTATCTAGGTTTGGGCTAAGATGTGAATAAGTAAATAATGACAGAAATTAAATTTTACCTTTTAATGCAATGTTTTTCAAGTGGTGGGTTGTGAGATTGTTTTGAGTGGGTTGCAGAGTGTGGGCCGAAAAAATGACTTCAACAATCAAATGCATGCTTTTATTTTTTTTTGCGAGTTTTATTTTAAAATATAATATGCATGAAAGTTATTAACAGTTTTGTTAGACGCAGTAAAAAGTGTCTGAGAACTATGTTTTGTAGGGCACTAAATCACCTGCTTTCAGATGGAACAGTAGTTAATACAAAGAGCCATAGTTCATTGACAAGCTAGGCAATATTGTGTTCAATACTGTAGAATTGCATTCAATTATGAACGCTATATTGCGTAGCTTGTCTGTGAACTATGGCTCTGTGTATTAGCTGCTGCTCCATTTGAAAGCAGGTGATGAAGATTTAGTGGCAATCACGGAGCTGGATTTACTGAGGAGATGCGCATGAGAATTGTATGCGATCTAATTGCGTAGCTCTAATGTGCTGTATCCTTTTTGATGAGATGTTGCCACATGTTATACTATGTTTTTGCTATGCATTCTTCAACACGTGTGAATGTGGTGGTGCAGTGTATATCACTTTATTAAAGTGCATACACTACAAGCATGTTACAAGTGAAATAAAAGTACTGTATCAATAAATTACATAATTGTTAGTGCTTGTGTTAGCTGAAAAGCGTTTACATGAAGTTATGATATTTTATTTTCAGGAGCAGTTTGCACATGTTGTTAATATTGTATATGTACCATGTTAATTATTGTTTTCATAACTCAAAATATATATGTGGCAGTTTGATGACCATGGGAAAATGTGGGTGTCAAGGCCAAACCTGTTGAGAATCACTTCTTTAATAAGAGGCAGCATATTCAGTACTGTTATTTTAAGAGGTCCATGTATCTAATATACAAGTAGGCATCTGTTTTCTTTTAGTTATTTACTTTTATTTTAGGCATAACCAGATGAGTCTATACATTATTCTTGTGTGTTTTGACCGTATAAGTTCAAAAGATAACTTTAATTTGATCAGTTGCTGTTTGATGGGCTTTAGTGCAGGGGTGCCCAATGTTGTTCCTGGCAATCAACTGTCTTGTAAAGTTCAGCTCCAACTTTAATCAAACACACCTGCCTTCAATTTTGAAGTGATTGTGAAGAACTTAATTAGTTGCTTTAGGTGTGTTTAATTAGATTTGGAGTTGAATTTTGCAGGACAGTTCATTGTCAGGAGCAAGATTAAGCATTCTTGCTGTAGGTGTGTACTTAAGTTGTAGGTTTTTAATAGTGTAATTCAGAATATTGTGTGTATAAAACCCTTACAGGCAAAGTTTTGAAGCATATGCGAAGTGTACTTTTGTGATTGCAAATAAGTTCAGTGTTTCTAAAACTGTCAATACTGTGAATGTATTTTGAGATGGAAGAACAAGAACTGCAAATGATGGAATGTGTGTTGCAGCACAATACTTTGGTATTTGTTCAAAAGCAGGTCATGGAGACATTTGTATTGTTCATAATCAAAAATTGTTATATTGTACAGTTATATTTGTCATTTTATACTTGGTATAGTTATAAAAATTATGTATCTGTAAGTTTAAAATTGAGCATATCACATGTCTTGCTAAACTACAAATATTTCAGTAAAAGTTTAGTTATAATTAAGTGTTAAGTTTTGTATAGATTTTGACAGCAGAGGATTTATGTACTTTTGACTGCAAAATGGATAGATTTTATGACTAACATTTTGTAGATGGTGAATATACATGTGCCATTTTCCTTAACTAAATTTACATTTCACATTTAAGCATAATATCAGCGTTTCTGTTCATACAACTTTTTGTTAGTGTTTATTAGAGTAAGCTGTTTTAAATTATATGAATGTATAAATTATAGTACTTTGAGTTTTTAAAAGTACTTAATATAAAACGTGTTACTATTGCTATTAGGGCTGCACAATTAATCAAATCTATAATCATTTTTTATTGTTAATTGTTGTTTTATGCTTGTTTGCAAGTCAGACAGATGATTATTTTTATTGTAACTTTGTTTGTTTTAAATAGGTATGTGCTGTTGTTGGACGAGTGGTACATGTGAGTCAAACTACAGAGACTGTGGAGTTTCATGGTGCATCAATTGAGTCACAGTCCTGTTACATTGAAGACAATACAGGAACCATAAAAGTTCAGCTCTGGGAAAGTTTAATTGGCAAACTTGCTTTTGAGTCTGCTTACAAAATTACACATGTCAGTACCAGAGTGTTTGCTGGATCCATGTATTTGACAACAAGTCGGAAGAGTGAAATTGAAGAAGTGGCCCCTCTCATTGGATTGAGTGAGAAAATTAAATTCACAATTGACGAAGGTGAAGTAAATGTGCTTGAAGGAAGTATTACTTTCGTTGAGGTTGTGATTTCTCGACGATGTTGTCGATGTCAGGCTTGGCAACAAGATTTTGAAGGAAAAGGACAATGTCACCGTTGCTTCCGTTGCAAGCGACTGCAACATGTAAAATCTTATCAACCTACAGTCAATGCCTCCGTGACCTTTGCTGGTAACTTTGGTGAACGGGAATTGACTTTACCAAATACAGTTATTAAAAGGTATGTTTGACATTTTATATGTAATTGAGTTGTAGATTTGTTTTTTAGTAATTATTAAACTTATTGCTGAATAAACATTAATTGCAGTATTTTTTGTTATACATCAAGTAAAGATTGTGTATGGCTAACTGTGCATTCAATTATTTTAAAGGCTTAGTTAACTCATGAAAATTAGTTAATTTATGTTGTAGTTATATATTGTAAGTATATATGACTGTTATTTTCAAGTTATATAATTTGATTGTATATCTTGTTGTTTCTTTCTATGTTTGAGTGTGAATGATGTGTGTGGGTTTGTATATTTCAAAAGTAGTGTTTTAATATAGAATGGTGATTTAAGTGACTTGGATGTACTTGTGCTTTAAATGGGTTTATAAAAAAATAATCAGAATTATGTAAATTGTTCATGGTACAATAGTATTGTTGTGAACTCTGTTCTTCTAAAGTGTAGAAAACTCAGAAGAGAAGACCAGGAGACTTCGGATTGGATCGTCAGCAGAATTTCTTTATTCTATGACATGTTGATGGTAGCTGCAGTCATCGAAAATCTCTCTTAAGTAATTTTTACAGGGTATCTTATAGACAGAATTGGAGGAGGGACTTTTGGAGGTTGAGACAAAACATCAAATAAAGCAAGCATCTGAGGGAGGCGTTAGTTGGTTACGGGAAACTTCCCTTCCCGTGGTTCTAATACACTAATCCACGAATCCACGTCTGGCCAGGACAAAGCCATTTGCAGATCAAAGGTTGAATCTCTCAGTAGTCTGACTCATTGATCTTACCATTATCATAGAAACAAAAGCACAGCTGTCGAGCTCAAATGGTCAGGAAACGATCTCAAGCACCCGACCTTGCCCGACACCTCTTAGTCAGGACGTGAATTCAAATCAAACATAGAATAACATTTGTAATCCTTCAGTATTCAATTGTAATATAATAGTTTTATAGAATTTGTATAAATTTCATTATACTATAAGTTAATATTTTGCAAGTTTATAAACTTTGTTGTATTAAAATATTTTATTTTTAAAGTTAGTTAAATTGATAGCTCTGAATTATAATGTAATTTTGAATGGCCGTAGTTAATGATTAAAAATTATAGGGATTATATATTTTTTTTAAAGGAAAATTTCCACCCGTAATAATGGTGTTCAGTCATAAAGATGATATAAAAAAATATATTAAAGATAAACTGTCTTTGTTTTTACATTTATTTAAAGATTGAATGTGACATTTTAGCTATATACAAGTAAATAAAAAAAATGTAATGTTAGGTGGAATTAATTAGAATTTAATAAATTGTTGTAATTTTTTTTATAATTGACAGGTAGAAATACAATAAATGTATTGTAATAATAAGGATATAGTAATTATGTGTTAACAATATCGTTAAAGATGCAATTTATGTTGTAATTTTGATTTTAACTGATGCATTTATAAATAAATGGCTTCAATTTATGGTATATAATATTCTAAGAATTGTTGAAATTGTTTTGTTAATTGAGGAATGAATGTTTTATATTTTGTGCAAAATGTTATTTATATATATATATATATTGTGTTTTATACAGGTATGTACAGAGAGGGAACCTTTCTGAGCTTTTAAGTGAAGCTCAAGATTTTGAAGAACACTTGATTACGAACACGGTGTTCAGGATGTCACTGCAACGTGATGTTGTAATCTGTATGGAGGAAGTACCTGAAAGAACCTCTGAGCAAGATAGACAACCAGATGCAGAAAGCATGGAGGGGTCTGATGCAGAATTGGTTGCATTGGATAGTGTGGATGTAGAACTACTTGCAGGCAGAGGTGAGTAGTAATGAACTACATTTATACAATGGTTTATTTTTACATTTTCAGTGTAAAAGAAATCGTAGATCTACTTTGGGAACAGTCAGTTGATATTGGTTTAATTAATCATTGTGTTAACTCAATGAATAAATTCAGTTTAAAAAGTGATGTACGTTTCAATTCAATATTTTAAAAAACGACTTGCTTTGGGCCTTATGTTTTATTTGTTTAATGTTTCCTGTTTTAGTTTGAATGTTTCCTGTTTTTTTCTTTTAAGCAATTTCTTTTGGCTTTAGTTGTTTGAATGTATAGAACAACTTAATTTATAAAAAAAAGTCTTTTTAAAATGGTTATTTAAATTACTTTGAAATTTGGTTTAGTTTGTTTTTATATAATTATTAATTTGTGAAAGAGAATTTCAGCATTGTTTTGAATATTTGCAGTACATTTTTGTAAAATGGACTCAAACGCATTACATTTATTATTTAAGTTTTTTTTTTTATATATATATTTTATGCATAATAGCATGTATTGGAACTTTGTAAACAAACAAAGGAATGTAAAAGTTGTGTAAGAAATGGAATGTATTTAGCTGCTTTTTATTGTGCTTCTATCAATCAATATGGTAAACGGCTGTTATTGTTTTAGAAATACATTAGGTTTTTGATTAAATAAAAAATCATCTTAGCATAGTCCAGTGGGGGAGGAGGGAGGCATTTAAATAGTTTTAAGCATAAAATGAATTTGTCAAGTTTTAAATATGTATTATAATGTTAACTGTTGTTTTGTGCATATTTTTCATTCTGTCTATCAGTGGAAGACCTGGGGCCCGTTTCAGAAAGGAGGTTAAGTGAAAACTCTGAGTATGTTAACCCTGAAATGAGGGAAACTGGGTTTTCCGTTTCAAAAAGGGAGGTTTGTCAAACCCGAGAAAGCAGGGTAAGTCAAGCATGTTTCTGAAAGAGAGGTAACTTATACTCGGAGTCAATTACCGTGGTAACTTACTCCGTGAACCTAACCTGGTCAGGAGCAGGTTTTCTTCGGTAAACCCAGAGTTTCTTTCGGTCTCCTCTCCCTTTTTATAGTTTTAGCGAGGTTTAAATGCCTAATTCAAACTGCAAAATTGATTTTCTTACTGAGTATTTTTTGTCTTATTTCAAGTACAAATATCTAAAAATGTAAAATTATATATGAAAAAATTGTCAATATTTAGTCTTGTTTCCTGGGGGATTTTCCTTTTTAAGTGCATTTTACATAAAACAAGTAAAATTGTCCACCATTGGGTAAGAAAAATAATCTTAATGCAAACGGAAACAAGAATATGTTTAATGTCTTACCCCATTGGAAGATAATTAGCAAAATAGGAAAAATGCACTTTAAAACATCGGAGATGCAGAGCACATTATAAGTCCTGTATGCAGATTTGAAGGAAAGTGTGCATCGCTCTCATACTCATTCTGATCATTTGTCCTGGGCACAAATCCGTCAAAGAGGAGTTTCACAGGACTGTAGGTCAGTGGTTTAAATGAGGCTAATCTGATAAATGATGTTCACTTGATAACATCTTTCTGTGACAAGTAACGCTGAATTAGCCACCTCGTAAAATATGTCCGGATTGCCGTGAGATCGGGCTGGAAGTAATGTGGTTGGATGCATTGATGACAAGCATATCTCCACCATCATCGCACCTTCTGCAAATGAAACTAATTACTGTATGGAATGGAAGGATGCCAGATGGAGGGGTAGTACAAGCCGTAACCACCTCCACTGCTGTTAAATAAACTTTTTTATCATCTTTATTTCCTAATACAAAAGCAAAAGTTATTCTTTTTACTTTTGGATTTGAGAATTCTTCCAATACTTGACCACCTGCTCTTCATCTGTCAGTGGTGCTGGTTCTCCCTCTGCCTTCTTGCTGTCATCAAGTCAGTAGTTAAGAGTTGTATTACTCTAATTAAGAAATGCAACAGGTTGGATTAGAGAATATTTAACTGTGAAAAGAGTGTTTGACTATGTAGAAAAAGCTGCAGCGCATTGAAATAGACATTGAATGATATTTAATGTCAAATGTTTGTAAAGTCATTAAGCCCACACATATGAACCTTTCATGCTTAAAGCTTTACCTTGATTTAATTGTGTTTTTATACTTCATTTTAACAGCTGCACATTCTTGTTTCATTTTTCCGTATTTTTACTTTTTTATGGCCGTGGGATACCATTAAAATGAATGTTAAATAATTTACAGTTTTCACCTCTGATGTTATAACAGTTATTAAGTTATTAAGAGTTAAAGTTACGCATTGATGGAAGTACGCACACTGGCGTCTTTTTGGCGGGAGCTGTTGCCATGGTGAATCGTAACTTCGGTGCTCCGCTGGTCATGACTTTTCATAGTCATGGTGCACGCGCTTAACTCAGAGTCAACCTACTTAGAGTTGAGTAAACTAACACAATTCAGCTGTTCTGTAACCGAAAACTCAGTTTCCCATCTCAGAGTAACTCAACTCCGAGTTCAAGTTTAAACTCAGAGTTGGTTGAACCGCCTTATTGAAACGGGCCCCTGGATGAACAACAAGAACCAGAGGAAAGCTTTAATGTTGAGGATTCAATGGGTGATGTGTAAACATATGAACCTGTTGTGGACTGAGCATTTAAATTATTTTGTTTGGACTTTGTTATTGTATATTGTTAGTTGAGGGTAATGTGGAAATACTGTAGCTCTAGTGTAGTTCTTAACTGAGCTATTAAAAGTGATTTTGCACGTTTTAAGTACTTTAAGTATGTTTGTTGTAATGACAGTTGCTGTTAGTTAATTTATTTTAAATTCTTGCTTGAAATTAAACAAAACCATGCTTTGTTTTATTTGTACAAGTTAGGTATTTTGATTTTATTGTCAATTCTTTTAAAAGTGTTTAATACAAGTTCTAATATGTGCTCATAGTATAATTGTAATACAAACATTGTTAGTTGCTATTTGTAGTTAAGTAACTTAAGTGATAAATAAAATTGTTTGAAAATATTGGTGTTTTTCACAAATGGAAAATTATTAGAATGTTTCAAAGAACAACATGATAAACTCAATATTTGGTATTAAATTGGTGAAGTGTAAGAACTTAGGATTTTGTTTACAATTAGCATGTTACGCAAGCAGTGTTAGTAAGTTTTAATAAATCGGTAAACTTTTTGACATTTTATTGTATAATAGTTATATAATATTTGTGTTTATATTTAGTCAAATTAAGTATGAGAAATATTTTCCATATTAAATGTCTATAAAAGTAGTATATTATAAATATTTGAATTATTGTGATGAAGCAACGCTATAATTTGAGTGATAACATTAATTTATCATACATGTTATGTTCTAAACTTTACATTTTGTAGTTTATAAATGGAAAATAAAGTTCATGGAATTTCGAAAAGACTAAATATGTGTGTAAACGGGTATGCAAAATTATGAATAGAGTTGTTATGAAATAGGTGTTATAAAAGTGAACATTTTTATAAACTGTTTCAGAAATTGTTCATGTATGTTTCAACAACATGTCTTTATGCATATAGTTCGGACGTTTGTGCTCCATGAAATATATATATAAAAAATTATAATTAAAGATTTTGGCAATTCAGTTGAAGAGACTGCTGATCATGTTGAAGTACTATTTCAGAAACATAAAATATGTAGGTCTAAATGGGAACTGCTTTATTGGGCATTTAGTTGTAGATCTATTAAATGATATGCATATATATTGTTTTATGAGAATTATGAACATGCTCTACATTTTTAGTTCTTTTTCTATACAAATATAGTTTTTAAAAGCTATTTTTAATGTAATGGCGCCACCTATGGTCCCATTTCCATGAAACTTTGCATGTGTCCTATAACCCTTAGCAGCCATGTTCTCATCAACTTTCGTAAAGTTTCAAGTTTTGGTTAGAATTTTATAAGTCAAGTCACCTTTATTTCTATAGCGCCTTTAACAATACAAATTTTAACAAAGCACTGCACAATATCAAAATATGCAAATTGTGTCAATAATGTAAAATGACAGGATTTAACACTCAATTATCTGCTGAATGCATTTCATTATTGAATTTAGTAGTGGCATTGTCCAGCTCAGTTCAGTTTAAATAATATCTGTGCAATCAAGTCGATGATTGTGCTGGAAATGAAGTGTCCCCAACTAAGCAAGCCAGAGGCGACAGCGGCAAGGAACCAAAACTCCATCGGTGACAGAATGGAGAAAAAACCTTGGGAGAAACCAGGCTCAGTCGGGGGGGCAGTTCCCCTCCGGCCAGACGAATCAGTAGTTTGTTCCAACTGCAGCAAAGTCAGAGTGTAAGTGGTCCACTGGTTCCAGGGGTCTTTCCCCGATGGAT
>QVTF01019794.1:107500-537500 GCA_003573665.1 Oxygymnocypris stewartii
AGCACCTTTGAAACATATGAACAAAGGCTGTGAAAAATAATATGCTTTGTTAATAATTTAGATTTTTATAAAAAAAAAAAAATCTAATCTTTTATTGGAGAATAAAGATTTTAAATGTGAGGAAATGTAATTTAAAAGTTTTTTCTGTAATACACATTGGCCACAATTAATGGCACCTTTTTATTCAATAGATTTTGAAACCTCCATTTGCCAGTTTAACAGTTCTAAATTGTTCTGTTATAATGCTTGATGAGGTTAGAGAACACCTGACAAGACATCAGAGAACATTCCTTCATCCAGAATCACTCCAGATTCTTCAGATTCACAGCTTCTTCTCTTCAGTTCACCTCACTCATTTTATACAGGTTTCAGGTTGGAAGACTGGAAGGGCTTTTTTATTCATGTGTGCACCAAAGCCATCTTGAGTATTTACTGCTAAAACACTTATTTTAGTTTCATCTGACCATAGCAGTCCATTTGAATTTTCAATCACGTCTTACAAATGAATATGCTGGAGATTGTTTTTGGAAGAGTGAGGAGACAGAAACTCAACCTTCCTCTACAATTCTCCAGCTGTGGTCCTTGAAGAGTTTTTGGCCACTCAAACTCTCCTTTTTACCATGCATTAGGACGATATAGACACACGTCCTCTTCTAGGCAGATTCATAACATTTTATGTTGATTGGAAATTCTTAATTATTGCCCTGATGGTAGAAATGGGGATTTTCATTGCTCTAGCTTTTTTCTTAAAGACACTTCTATAACACAAATATAATTGCTTTGACAGTGTTATTAGATATAAAGTTGTTAGTAGGGGTTCAAAGAATTATGTATTGCTGAGTATCTATTATTTTCTGAATGTAATGTTTATTGAAAAGCATAATTAGTATATAGCTTAAGTTCATCTTTGTTACATATGTGATTGTTATGTTTGCGTATTATGATCAGATGATGTGAAGTATCTTAATATATGCTAGTTATTATTTAGTTTTATCATTTAAACATAAATTCAAATGAAGTTAATGCTTGTATTTATTTTATATGTAAACATTGTAAGCACAAAATAAGTAAAGTGGTATTCGATCTCATAGTTAATAGACATTATTGTAATGTAAAATAACAAAAAGGTGATTTTAAATTCTTTACTGTATTGTGTTTGTGAATTATGATGCAGTAATGTGTAATTTAATTTCTTTCTATATTGTATGTGTATTTATAGATGCCTCGGACGAAGCAGTCTCAGCGCTCCCAGGCAGCCAAGAAGAGGGTAGCAGACCGGATGGATGCTGATCCTGTAGAGGCTCTGCCACCTCTTAAAAAATTGGCAGAATTACCTGAACATTGTGTGTATCACAATGAGTCTGAAAACAAGCTCGAAAACAAACCTGAACTAAAGTGTGAACTAACTGTGAATGCTGTTTCTAATTTATCTCCACAGACATCCTACATCAGAGGCTCTTTCCATCAAGGAGATTACCGTTTTGGTTGGAATAGTGGAAGCCAATGTGGTGCAAACAGTTGTGATGTGTAAGATTAAAAATGTGTTGCAGTGGACGAGAAGTGACCTGAATGCTGTTCTGATCCATGGAGATGACCTGTACAGTGCTTTGAGAGGCAGAGGGAAAATCAGCGATCGTATATCAGGCTTCCTACGTGTTGATGAGCTGCCACACACACACACACTGAAAAATTGTCGATTTTCAATAAACTATGGTGAATCGTTGACTGGTTTGCTTGGTATCAATACATATGATGGAGAACTACAAGGGTTTGCTATGTCACTTGATGAAGCAGTAAATCAAGCATTCCAGAGGTTTGATGCATGTTTAGTTAATATTAAGCAATACACATGTGCAACTGTCAGAGAAGGTTCTTGGTATGCAGTGATTGATCCACATTCAAGACGTAGTGATGGTAGAAGTTCAGCTGACGGTAAGAGTGTAGTGGTTTACCATCGTGACTTGCATTCTCTGATGGTTCATCTCCGAAAACTTGGTGTGTCTATTAATGGACGTTACGAGGAGTTTGAGATAACTGGGGTCAACGCAGTTAAGATTGACAGAAACGATCAGCAGCGTAAGTCATTCTGTACGGTGATCCAGAAACCTGTTCAAGCTGTAAAAAAGAGTGAAGGTGAGAAGTCAGAAATTCAAACTGATGTTGGCTGTAGTCGATCTCTGAAAACGGAAATGCCTTCACACCCAATTTATGACAATACAGGTGATGTTGAATTTATTTCAGAAACTGTTAGTGTTTCTTTAAAGTTTAGTCCATTAACAGTACAGCAACAAAAGAGTCTTTGTTTAAAGCTGAACATTGTAAATATCATAAAAGAAAAAAATAATCCAAATGAGATTGTTGAAATGGCTGAACCTTGTGAAACGAAAGATATTGTAGCTGATGGTAACTGCTTTTTCAAAGCGGTAGCTTATGCTGTAAGTGGAAGTGAACGAGAACACAGAAAAGTGAGAAGAGCTGTAGCTACACACATCCTGCAGAATGAAGACAAGTACGTACAGTATCTCAGACAAGGATACAGATCTGTACCAGAGTACATTATCACATCAAGGATGAAATTTGTTGGAAATTGGGCGACAGAGATGGAAATACAAGCCGCCAGTGATTTAATTGGTTTAGACATATTTACATACAGTCAAGAGAAATGGCTTAAATATTCATCTTCAAATGTCTCACATAATAGACATAGGTGCCAACAGAATGGTATTTATTTAAAACATATTAATAGCTGTCATTATGAAGTTGTTGTATGTGTAAAGACAAAGGATGCTAGTTGTGCCTCCTTTTGTAAATCCCAATTTGAAAATTCAATGGTTAATGCATCATTAAAAGGTTCATCATATGCAAATAAGCTTAACAGAGAGAAACTGCAATACGCTAGTAATAATGATGTAAAAGAGAGGAAAAAAATCCAAGTAAATGAAAGATATCATATTGATGAAACTTATAGAGAGAAAGTGATGACTTCCAGCATTTAAAAGTACATAAGAAATGAACAACATCGAGAAAAAGTAAAAGAATATAGTGAAGATAAGTACAATTCAAGTAATTTGCATCGTGAGTCTGTTAAGCAGTACAGTACGGACAAATATAAAGAGGACGAGTCGCATAGACAGTCTGTTAAGCAGTACAGTACGGACAAATATAAAGAGGACGAGTCGCATAGACAGTCTGTAAAGCAGTACAGTACGGACAAATATAAAGAGGACGAGTCGCATAGACAGTCTGTTAAGCAGTACAGTACGGACAAATATAAAGAGGACGAGTCGCATAGACAGTCTGTAAAGCAGTACAGTACGGACAAATATAAAGAGGACGAGTCCCATAGACAGTCTGTAAAGCAGTACAGTACGGACAAATGTAAAGAGGACGAGTCGCATAGACAGTCTGTAAAGCAGTACAGTACGAACAAATGTAAAGAGGACGAGTCGCATAGACAGTCTGTCAAACAGTACAGTACGGACAAATATAAAGAGGACGAGTCGCATAGACAGTCTGTAAAGCAGTACAGTACGGACAAATATAAAGAGGACGAGTCGCATAGACAGTCTGTAAAGCAGTACAGTACGGACAAATATAAAGAGGACGAGTCGCATAGACAGTCTGTTAAGCAGTACAGTACGGACAAATATAAAGAGGACGAGTCGCATAGACAGTCTGTAAAGCAGTACAGTACGGACAAATATAAAGAGGACGAGTCGCATAGACAGTCTGTCAAACAGTACAGTACGGACAAATATAAAGAGGACGAGTCGCATAGACAGTCTGTCAAGCAGTACAGTACGGACAAATATAAAGAGGACGAGTCCCATAGACAGTCTGTAAAGCAGTACAGTACGGACAAATATAAAGAGGACGAGTCGCATAGACAGTCTGTAAAGCAGTACAGTACGGACAAATATAAAGAGGACGAGTCGCATAGACAGTCTGTAAAGCAGTACAGTACGGACAAATATAAAGAGGACGAGTCGCATAGACAGTCTGTAAAGCAGTACAGTACGGACAAATATAAAGAGGACGAGTCGCATAGACAGTCTGTAAAGCAGTACAGTACGAACAAATATAAAGAGGACGAGTCGCATAGACAGTCTGTTAAGCAGTACAGTACGGACAAATATAAAGAGGACGAGTCGCATAGACAGTCTGTAAAGCAGTACAGTACGGACAAATATAAAGAGGACGAGTCGCATAGACAGTCTGTTAAGCAGTACAGTACGGACAAATATAAAGAGGACGAGTCGCATAGACAGTCTGTTAAGCAGTACAGTACGGACAAATATAAAGAGGACGAGTCGCATAGACAGTCTGTTAAGCAGTACAGTACGGACAAATATAAAGAGGACGAGTCGCATAGACAGTCTGTTAAGCAGTACAGTACGGACAAATATAAAGAGGACGAGTCGCATAGACAGTCTGTTAAGCAGTACAGTACGGACAAATATAAAGAGGACGAGTCCCATAGACAGTCTGTTAAGCAGTACAGTACGGACAAATATAAAGAGGACGAGTCGCATAGACAGTCTGTTAAGCAGTACAGTACGGACAAATATAAAGAGGACGAGTCGCATAGACAGTCTGTTAAACAGTACAGTACGGACAAATATAAAGAGGACGAGTCGCATAGACAGTCTGTCAAGCAGTACAGTACGGACAAATATAAAGAGGACGAGTCGCATAGACAGTCTGTCAAGCAGTACAGTACGGACAAATATAAAGAGGACGAGTCGCATAGACAGTCTGTAAAGCAGTACGGTACGGACAAATATAAAGAGGACGAGTCGCATAGACAGTCTGTCAAACAGTACGGTACGGACAAATATAAAGAGGACGAGTCCCATAGACAGTCTGTAAAGCAGTACGGTACGGACAAATATAAAGAGGACGAGTCGCATAGACAGTCTGTAAAGCAGTACGGTACGGACAAATATAAAGAGGACGAGTCGCATAGACAGTCTGTAAAGCAGTACGGTACGGACAAATATAAAGAGGACGAGTCGCATAGACAGTCTGTTAAGCAGTACGGTACGGACAAATATAAAGAGGACGAGTCGCATAGACAGTCTGTTAAGCAGTACGGTACGGACAAATATAAAGAGGACGAGTCGCATAGACAGTCTGTAAAGCAGTACGGTACGGACAAATATAAAGAGGACGAGTCGCATAGACAGTCTGTCAAGCAGTACGGTACGGACAAATATAAAGAGGACGAGTCGCATAGACAGTCTGTCAAGCAGTACAGTACGGACAAATATAAAGAGGACGAGTCGCATAGACAGTCTGTCAAGCAGTACAGTACGGACAAATATAAAGAGGACGAGTCGCATAGACAGTCTGTCAAGCAGTACAGTACGGACAAATATAAAGAGGACGAGTCCCATAGACAGTCTGTAAAGCAGTACAGTACGGACAAATATAAAGAGGACGAGTCGCATAGACAGTCTGTTAAGCAGTACAGTACGGACAAATATAAAGAGGACGAGTCGCATAGACAGTCTGTTAAGCAGTACAGTACGGACAAATATAAAGAGGACGAGTCGCATAGACAGTCTGTAAAGCAGTACAGTACGGACAAATATAAAGAGGACGAGTCGCATAGACAGTCTGTAAAGCAGTACAGTACGGACAAATATAAAGAGGACGAGTCACATAGTCTGTTAAGCAGTACAGTACGGACAAATATAAAGAGGACGAGTCACATAGACAGTCTGTCAAACAGTACAGTACGGACAAATATAAAGAGGACGAGTCGCATAGACAGTCTGTAAAGCAGTACAGTACGGACAAATATAAAGAGGACGAGTCGCATAGACAGTCTGTTAAGCAGTACAGTACGGACAAATATAAAGAGGACGAGTCGCATAGACAGTCTGTTAAGCAGTACAGTACGGACAAATATAAAGAGGACGAGTCGCATAGACAGTCTGTAAAGCAGTACAGTACGGACAAATATAAAGAGGACGAGTCGCATAGACAGTCTGTAAAGCAGTACAGTACGGACAAATATAAAGAGGACGAGTCACATAGTCTGTTAAGCAGTACAGTACGGACAAATATAAAGAGGACGAGTCACATAGTCTGTTAAGCAGTACAGTACGGACAAATATAAAGAGGACGAGTCACATAGTCTGTAAAGCAGTACAGTACGGACAAATATAAAGAGGACGAGTCCCATAGACAGTCTGTAAAGCAGTACAGTACGGACAAATATAAAGAGGACGAGTCGCATAGACAGTCTGTTAAGCAGTACAGTACGGACAAATATAATGAGGACGAGTCGCATAGACAGTCTGTTAAACAGTACAGTACGGACAAATATAAAGAGGACGAGTCGCATAGACAGTCTGTAAAGCAGTACAGTACGGACAAATATAAAGAGGACGAGTCGCATAGACAGTCTGTAAAGCAGTACAGTACGGACAAATATAAAGAGGACGAGTCGCATAGACAGTCTGTTAAGCAGTACAGTACGGACAAATATAAAGAGGACGAGTCGCATAGACAGTCTGTAAAGGAGTACAGTACGGACAAATATAAAGAGGACGAGTCGCATAGACAGTCTGTAAAGCAGTACAGTACGGACAAATATAAAGAGGACGAGTCGCATAGACAGTCTGTTAAGCAGTACAGTACGGACAAATATAAAGAGGACGAGTCGCATAGACAGTCTGTTAAGCAGTACAGTACGGACAAATATAAAGAGGACGAGTCGCATAGACAGTCTGTTAAGCAGTACAGTACGGACAAATATAAAGAGGACGAGTCGCATAGACAGTCTGTTAAACAGTACAGTACGGACAAATATAAAGAGGACGAGTCGCATAGACAGTCTGTCAAACAGTACAGTACGGACAAATATAAAGAGGACGAGTCGCATAGACAGTCTGTCAAGCAGTACAGTACGGACAAATGTAAAGAGGACGAGTCTCATAGACAGTCTGTAAAGCAGTACAGTACGGACAAATGTAAAGAGGACGAGTCGCATAGACAGTCTGTCAAACAGTACAGTACGGACAAATGTAAAGAGGACGAGTCGCATAGACAGTCTGTCAAGCAGTACAGTACGGACAAATATAAAGAGGACGAGTCGCATAGACAGTCTGTTAAGCAGTACAGTACGGACAAATATAAAGAGGACGAGTCGCATAGACAGTCTGTAAAGCAGTACAGTACGGACAAATATAAAGAGGACGAGTCGCATAGACAGTCTGTAAAGCAGTACAGTACGAACAAATGTAAAGAGGACGAGTCGCATAGACAGTCTGTAAAGCAGTACAGTACGGACAAATATAAAGAGGACGAGTCGCATAGACAGTCTGTCAAACAGTACAGTACGGACAAATATAAAGAGGACGAGTCGCATAGACAGTCTGTAAAGCAGTACAGTACGGACAAATATAAAGAGGACGAGTCGCATAGACAGTCTGTAAAGCAGTACAGTACGGACAAATATAAAGAGGACGAGTCGCATAGACAGTCTGTAAAGCAGTACAGTACGGACAAATATAAAGAGGACGAGTCGCATAGACAGTCTGTAAAGCAGTACAGTACGGACAAATATAAAGAGGACGAGTCGCATAGACAGTCTGTAAAGCAGTACAGTACGGACAAATATAAAGAGGACGAGTCGCATAGACAGTCTGTCAAACAGTACAGTACGGACAAATATAAAGAGGACGAGTCGCATAGACAGTCTGTAAAGCAGTACAGTACGGACAAATATAAAGAGGACGAGTCGCATAGACAGTCTGTAAAGCAGTACAGTACGGACAAATAT
This sequence comes from Oxygymnocypris stewartii, assembly GCA_003573665.1. NCBI lineage: Eukaryota > Metazoa > Chordata > Actinopteri > Cypriniformes > Cyprinidae > Oxygymnocypris > Oxygymnocypris stewartii. The sequence goes on from QVTF01019794.1 coordinate 115,293, forward strand.
AAAGATGACGAGTCGCATAGACAGTCTGTTAAGCAGTACAGTACGGACAAATATAAAGAGGACGAGTCGCATAGACAGTCTGTCAAGCAGTACAGTACGGACAAATATAAAGAGGACGAGTCGCATAGACAGTCTGTAAAGCAGTACAGTACGGACAAATATAAAGAGGACGAGTCGCATAGACAGTCTGTAAAGCAGTACAGTACGGACAAATATAAAGAGGACGAGTCCCATAGACAGTCTGTAAAGCAGTACAGTACGGACAAATATAAAGAGGACGAGTCGCATAGACAGTCTGTTAAACAGTACAGTACGGACAAATATAAAGAGGACGAGTCCCATAGACAGTCTGTAAAGCAGTACAGTACGGACAAATATAAAGAGGACGAGTCGCATAGACAGTCTGTAAAGCAGTACAGTATGGACAAATATAATGAGGACGAGTCGCATAGACAGTCTGTTAAGCAGTACAGTACGGACAAATATAAAGAGGACGAGTCGCATAGACAGTCTGTTAAGCAGTACAGTACGGACAAATATAAAGAGGACGAGTCGCATAGACAGTCTGTTAAGCAGTACAGTACGGACAAATATAAAGAGGACGAGTCGCATAGACAGTCTGTCAAGCAGTACAGTACGGACAAATATAAAGAGGACGAGTCGCATAGACAGTCTGTCAAGCAGTACAGTACGGACAAATATAAAGAGGACGAGTCGCATAGACAGTCTGTCAAGCAGTACAGTACGGACAAATATAAAGAGGACGAGTCGCATAGACAGTCTGTAAAGCAGTACAGTACGGACAAATATAAAGAGGACGAGTCGCATAGACAGTCTGTAAAGCAGTACAGTACGGACAAATATAAAGATGACGAGTCGCATAGACAGTCTGTTAAGCAGTACAGTACGGACAAATATAAAGAGGACGAGTCGCATAGACAGTCTGTCAAGCAGTACAGTACGGACAAATATAAAGAGGACGAGTCGCATAGACAGTCTGTAAAGCAGTACAGTACGGACAAATATAAAGAGGACGAGTCGCATAGACAGTCTGTAAAGCAGTACAGTACGGACAAATATAAAGAGGACGAGTCCCATAGACAGTCTGTAAAGCAGTACAGTACGGACAAATATAAAGAGGACGAGTCGCATAGACAGTCTGTTAAACAGTACAGTACGGACAAATATAAAGAGGACGAGTCCCATAGACAGTCTGTAAAGCAGTACAGTACGGACAAATATAAAGAGGACGAGTCGCATAGACAGTCTGTAAAGCAGTACAGTATGGACAAATATAATGAGGACGAGTCGCATAGACAGTCTGTTAAGCAGTACAGTACGGACAAATATAAAGAGGACGAGTCGCATAGACAGTCTGTTAAGCAGTACAGTACGAACAAATATAAAGAGGACGAGTCGCATAGACAGTCTGTTAAACAGTACAGTACGGACAAATATAAAGAGGACGAGTCCCATAGACAGTCTGTAAAGCAGTACAGTACGGACAAATATAAAGAGGACGAGTCCCATAGACAGTCTGTAAAGCAGTACAGTACGGACAAATATAAAGAGGACGAGTCGCATAGACAGTCTGTTAAGCAGTACAGTACGGACAAATATAAAGAGGACGAGTCGCATAGACAGTCTGTTAAGCAGTACAGTACGGACAAATATAAAGAGGACGAGTCGCATAGACAGTCTGTTAAGCAGTACAGTACGGACAAATATAAAGAGGACGAGTCGCATAGACAGTCTGTCAAGCAGTACAGTACGGACAAATATAAAGAGGACGAGTCGCATAGACAGTCTGTCAAGCAGTACAGTACGGACAAATATAAAGAGGACGAGTCGCATAGACAGTCTGTCAAGCAGTACAGTACGGACAAATATAAAGAGGACGAGTCGCATAGACAGTCTGTAAAGCAGTACAGTACGGACAAATATAAAGAGGACGAGTCGCATAGACAGTCTGTTAAACAGTACAGTGTCCAAAAGTATAATAGTAATCAACAACATAAAAACATGGTAATACATTACAACATACAAAAATATAGAGATGATATTAATTTTGCTAATAGTATTAAAATGAGAAATGTGATAAGACAGCATGAAATAGATATGAAAAGAAAGGAGATGAACTATGTAATTGAACAGTTTAAAGAAAAAATATCTTCTGGTCCTGAATATGTTTGTGCAGTGTGTCATCGTTGCTGCTTCAAAACACAAGTCAAACATTGCAATAAGAACAAATATTTGCAAATATCAACTGAAGTTGGCTGTATAGCAGAAAAATGTATAACATTGAATTACCTTCATAAATGTAATAAAATGTGTAGGCAACATTGTGTATACAAAAATAGCACTTCTGAATCTTTATGGATTTGCCACACATGTGATAGAAAAATCTGTGAAGGTAAAATACCAGCTGAAAGTGTAGCAAACAATCTTGCTCTGGATCCTATTCCTAATGAATTGAACAGTTTAAACTCTCTTGAGCAAAATTTAATAGCAAATAATATTCCATTTATGAAAATGCTGGTTTTACCACGAGGAGGACAGAATGGAGTTCACGGTCCTGTAACCTGTGTACCCTCTAATGTTACAGAAGTGGTGAATGTTTTACCTAGATCAGAAAATGATTTGTTGATACCAGTAAAGCTTAAGAGAAAACTGACATATAAAGGGCATTACGACTATAAATTTGTGCATACTGAGAAGATAAAAACAGCTTTGGCCTACTTGAAACAAAATAACCAATTGTATACAGATGTGGAGTTTAACAACAGTTGGACTAATAATCTGAGTAAAATAGAAGAAGAAATTAATGACGAAAGTAACAATGAGGCTGATTTAAACATTTGTCAGGATATGTCTGTTGATAATGAACACAATACAGAAAATGAAGATGAGATCACTGATGAAACACTTCATGATCGACAGCAGCATGGTTTGTTCATGGATTCATGTTTGCAGCCAGTGGACATTGCACAAGAGGTTTTAGATCAACATTTTGATGGAATTATGTCACTTGCACCAGCAGAAGGCAATAATCCAGTGAGATTGTTAATGGATGAAAGTAATGAAGCCAAATGTTTTCCAGTTCTCTTTCCAAAAGGAACAGGCACATTTCATGATTCTCGACCTCAAAAATTAACACTGTCTAGGTATTTAAACAACAGAATTTTAAATGCAGATGGACGCTTTGCCCAAAATATTGACTATATTTTTTATGAGCTCAATCAAGTTATCTCTAACGTATCTATTGCTTTGAGGAAAGGCAATGATTCAAAGAACAAACCAAAAATTACCTCAGAAATGCTGACGAACAAAGATTCACTTCAAAGGATCTTAAATTATGATGAGGGTTACAATTTTTTTAAGCCAGTGAGAGGCAGTCCTGTTTTTTGGCAATCTGTTCAAAAAGATTTGTTTTCAATGGTGAGGCAACTTGGGATCCCAACATGGTTTTGCTCATTTTCATCAGCGGACATGCGATGGCCAGAGTTCATGGAGTGCATTGTTAAACAAGAGGGTTGTGAAACTCCTATTGATGAATTGGACTGGTCTGACAGATGTGGGATGCTTAAGAGAAATCCAGTAACTGCTGCCAGAATGTTTGATCATCGATTCCACTGTTTTCTGAAGGATGTGATTATGTCACCAGCTCAACCAATCGGAAAAGTAATAGATTACTTCTATCAAATTGAATTTCAACAACGTGGATCACCTCACACACATTGTCTGTTTTGGGTTGAAAATGCACCTCAAGTGGATAGAGATGATGATGATGAAGTTGTAGCATTTGTTGACCGCTATGTCACTTGTGAAATTCCACCTGAAGATAAAACAGATATGCATGAAATTGTAAGCAGTGTCCAACAACACAGCAAAAGACATGCTAAAACATGTAGAAAGAAAGGTACTACATGTAGATTTAACTTTCCACGTCCACCTAGTGAAAATACTTTCATTACAAGAAGCCAACAAGTAGATAAGAATGACAAAACAACAGATGAAGGACAATGTGAAAGTAAAGCCAAAAAGGAAGACAACTGTAAGCAAATGTCAAAAGAATTAGCTGAATCTATAATGAAAAAAGTAAGAGAATGTTTGCTGAACAGTGATGCTGTCTATGATTCTGTTGAGTCTATGTTTGCATCTATTGGTATAAATCAAGAGATATTTGAATGTGCTTATAACAAAATGACAAAGAAAACAAATGTTGTGCTGAAGAGAAAGCCAAGTGATGTGTGGGTGAATCAGTATAATAAGGATCTTTTGCGATGCTGGAATGCTAACATGGACATGCAGTTTGTTGTTGATGCTTACTCTTGCATAGTATACATAATTTCCTACATTTCCAAAGCAGAGAGAGAAATGGGATTGCTGTTGGCAAATGCGCAGAAAGAAGCACAGAAGCAAGGCAATATGGATGCAAAACACGCTTTAAGAAAACTTGGAAGTGTTTTTCTTCATAATAGAGAGGTCTCTGCTCAAGAGAGCATTTATCGCTTGACTAATATGAAACTAAAAGAAGGATCAAGAAAAGTGGTTTTCATTCCAACCGTTAATACAATAAAAATGAGTTTACCGTTAAATACCATAAATAAAAAAGCTGAAAATGGAGAAACTGACAATGAAGAAATATGGATGAGCCCGTCCAAACACGAAATAATTTAAAGGAATGTGTTTAGCGTCCTTTGCATCAGAATACAGAGTTCTGTCCAAATCTGAAAAGTCTTGCTCAAACAGAGTACAATTGGAAAATGACATGGGGTTTGTGAGAAAAAGAACTCGTACAGAATGCGCAGTTGTACGGTATGCTTGTTTTTCACCCACTAAAAATCCAGAAAATTATTATCAAAGTATTTTGGAATTATTTTTGCCTCATTTTTTGCAAAGTCAACTGAAACCACCAAATTTCACTTCGTATCAGGATTTTTATGAGACTGGATTTGTAGCATTGTATAATGATGAGCTCGAGTCAGTGAAAATCATAGTGGACACAAATAGGGCAACATTTGAAAAAGAAGCAGAAACCATACAAAGAGCTCAAGATGACTTAGAACAACATGGACCAATGGAAGATGCTTGGGCCCAAATTTGTCCAGAAGCAGAACTTGAGCGTTTAGAATGTCTGGATCGTAGAAAAGAACAACCAATAGAAACAGAAGAAGGTGATGATGTCATACCTGATCTATTACCAAATGTTAGCGCTTTCACATTAGAAAAGAATCCATGTGCTATGACAAAGAAAGATGCGATGGTTTTGCTGCGTTCTTTGAATGAGAAACAGACATAAATATTTTATAAAGTGCGGAACTGGTGTCTAGCAAAAGTTCAAGGTGAAAACCCAGATCCATTTCATGTATTCATATCTGGGCCTGGAGGTGTTGGAAAGTCAGTATTGATTAAAGCAATCTATTATGAAACCTCTCGCCTTCTATCAAAGTTATCAGAAAACCCAGATGAGACACATGTGGTGTTAACAGCTCCGACTGGTGTCAGTGCCTTTAACATAAATGCAAAAACTATACATTCAACTTTTTGTATTGGAACAAATGCTTCATTGCCATATCAGCCACTTGGAGATGAAAAAAATCAATTCTTTGAGAGCCAAATTTGGAAAACTGCAAATATTAATAATTGATGAAATATCAATGGTTGATCATAAACTTTTGGCATATATTCATGGCAGATTGAGACAAATCAAACAAACAGGAGATTATTCTGCTTTTAGAAAAGTCTCAGTAATAGCAGTTGGAGATTTTTATCAACTTTCTCCAGTCAAAGGAAAACCACTTTATACTGAACCAGTGAACAGTGTTAATCTTTGGGAAAGTCACTTTACTTTCATTGAACTTACAGAGATTATGAGGCAGAAGGACAAAGAGTTTGCTGAATTACTAAACCGTTTAAGGCTACGTAAAAAGGATGAACCGATGCTCCAAGATGACATTGCTATGCTTAAAAAAGGTGAAACGGGTGATGGTGATGACAGTACAAACATTCACATTTATGCAACCAACAGTGAAGTTGATGTGCACAACATACATATGCTGCATAAATTATGTTCTGACACAGTTACTGTAAAAGCACAAGACTTTGAGAGAAATCCTAAAACTTAATGTTTCAGATGGTCTTGTGAATGGAATTTTTGGGACAATTCAAGAATTTCATTATGTTGATAATGAAACATTTCCATCAAAAATCTATATTGAATTTGACAATGAACAAATTGGTACACAAGCAAGAGCCAAACATCCATGTTTAAAACCTGGACTGGAGAAAGCAACACCAATCGAACCTGAGGAAGACAAAGTAACAAGCAGTGGTGGTGTTAGAAGGCAGTTTCCTATCAGATTAGCTTGGGCTTGCACAGTTTATAAAGTACAAGGCCTAACGGTAGACAAAGCTGTTGTTTCAATGAAAAAGATATTTGCTCCAGGACAAGCATATGTAGCATTAAGTCGAGTGACGTCTCTTGATGGACTCATCATACAAGATTTCAAGGAAAAAGCAATTTTTGCGAAAGACAACATTAAGGAAGCACTTCAAACTATGCCTCCATTCATTGCTTCATGTGAAACAACAGACACATTCAAATTCAAAATGATGTTACATAATGTTGAAGGACTAATTCCACACATTTCAGATATTCGCCAAGATAAGAGATATTTTGAAGGAGATATGATATGTGTAACAGAGACATGGTTAAAACCAAACTATGTTGAGAATGCTGTTAGTCTTGATGGCTACTTTTTCCATGACAAGTCACGTAGTGCTGCATATGACACAAGTCACAATGTTTTTACTAAACTAAAAGAGGAAAATCATGGTGGTGTTGGTATATATCACAAAGAAATGTGAAAGTTGCTTTATTGGACTTACCATGCATTAACATTGAATGTCTAATGTGCAGAATAGAACATTTGAATACAACTCTGGCAGTTCTATACAGACCACCATCATATAACATGCCATTATTTAGAGAGAACCTGATTAACCTAATTAATAATATGAACTGTTTGCCAGGAGGTAAAATAATTGTAGGAGATTTCAATGAAAACATTTTCAATAAATCAAGTCTTCATGATGTCATGCAGCATTTTGATTTCACACAAATTGTAGAAAAAGCAACAACTGAAAATGGCACATTAATTGATCATGTATATGCAAAAGATGTTGACTTGAATGAAATACAGATTGATATCATGCCCACATACTTTAGCTGTCATGAATGCATTGTGCTGACACACACACACACACACACACACACACACACACACACACACACACACACACACACACACACACACACACACACACAGAACCATCAGCAACTCACAGCTGGATTCATGCATGAAGTCACACACACACACACACAGAACCATCCACATCTCACAGCTGGATTCATGCTGAACACACACACACACACACACACACACACACACACACACACACACACACACACACACACACACACAGAACCATCAGCATCTCACAGCTGGATTCATGCATGAACACACACACACACACACACACACACAGAACCATCAGCAACTCACAGCTGGATTCATGCATGAACACACACACACACACGTACACACACACACACACACACGCACACACGTAGACACACACACACACACACACACACACACACACACACGTAGACACACACACACACACACACACACACACAGGGACATTTTACACATTTTTCTGAAATCTATAAGGGCCATATCTTCTTCACTCTGCACTGTGATGTCAGGTCAGGTATATTATTCGTTTTATACTGAATTTTTTTTATTTATTTCCAGAGAGATGTTATTGACTTTACAGGCTAAGGTGTTTTTGCTATTGTAAACACTACTGTTGCTTTTGTAGAAAAAAATGTGTCATATTAAAAATATAATTGTATTCTAATCCTGTTTTAAATTTATTCATTTTTGAATGATAATGATAATTAAAAACAGGATTGATAAGTCAAATTCGGAGAATGAGAAAATCAGTATAGCTTTGTTTTACCAGTGTATAGGTCGGGAGCGTAGCCAGAAAGGAGACTCTGGATGTGCATCAGAAAAACTGGGTGTGCCACATTTATTGTCAGATGAATGCAAAAAAAAAAAAAAAAAAAAAAACATGCTTATTGGGTATTAATATCTTAGTTTAACCATTTAATTTTTGTGTAGGCTACATGTGTCTGTTAACCTATTCTCTGTGTGTATCTGTGTAAGCAAGCTTAATGATTATTGATATGATAGCTTAACCATTTCATTTATATTTGTGTGTGTGTGTTTCTGTGAGCCTATTGTCCATTTTCAATGAGTTTCACTGTCAGCTATGCATCCAGCTATGTTGGCCTAGACCCTAAAAGCATATAGGGCTTAAAATTCTTGATCCCTGGTTATCGCTGCTGGCAGCTATATTTTTGTTGTTGTTTTTTTTTCCATTTTCCGAAGCTTTCTCGCTCAAGAGGGTCACCGACAATCACATACAGTATAACCTACAACAGCTCTTTAACTGCGCTCTAGTCAAACGCGCTCACTGTAGCCTAATCATTAACTACACACATCATAAACCCCTTTGTACTTGGGCAAGTACAAATTATGTACATATTTTAATAAGACTAAACTCCTATTTAACCTGATGATCACAGGTTTAATAAAAATACATTTTAAGTTTCTAATTATAACACCGCATTTCCAGGGTGAAAAGGTATGGAATGAAAAGGTACATTTCTATATTAAAGTCAGCGTCGCATTCTGCAACTTTATCTTTTCAGCCGACACTGACTGAGAAGAAATCACTAGTTTATTAACGAATAATTAAAATGTTTTATTTTGCCTTTCCCCCAACATTCATAATCATTAGCCTACTTTTGCCGTTGCAAGCTTTAGACGTGCGCTTGGGCGCGGGATAGGCTATACGCCTATATATTAAAGGATGGTTAGTAGCCTAAGTTATTATATTAATCAATTTATGTGTGACTAGTGAAATCTTTAGTCGGGGACAGGCCTTCTTGGCACAAGAAACCGATCAATTTTTTAAATAAAATGCTGTCAATTCGAAAAGTGCGCCTGCTAATCACGTCACGTTATATTGCAATGTAGAGTTATGAATGCGTAATAAGTAAAATGTTTTTAATTTATTTAATTTATTATGGGTGCAATGGCGGTGCTTTGGTCTTTCTTGGGGGTGCTGAAGCATCTGCTAGCCCCTCCTTTGCGCTGCCCATGTTTATTACGATTAAAAAAATAATAATTGTGCATCTATTTTTAGGTGTGCCAGCTGCCACTTTGGGTGGCACCGGCACACCCTGGCACACCCGTGGCTACGCCCCTGGTATAGGTAATTACTTTAAGGCACTTTACATTTTTAAATAAATACTGTAACAATAAAAGTAAAAGTATGAATAGATTTTAGTCAAATGACATTAAAAAGACCAGACCCTTCCACCCCCATGAAACTGTTCTCCCTCAAATAGCACGAACGAAGTGAACACATGCACCATTGTTTATGGTGCTGCTGCTGTGTATAACGTTAGAAGTGGCATTTGCTGCAGGCTAAACACAGCGATTTAAACAAAAGCTGTGCAATGCATGTTCTCTTCACGTTGTTCTTGTAAAATAATAATAATGATAAGTAAACAAGCATACCACTCCGCTGAGAACCCCGCTTACTTAAGCTGCAACCGTGGCGCGGACGATATTGAAGTGGTGCCTGAGCGCGAGGGATCGTGCGGATGAGGTCGTCAGGTGAAAGGTTATCATGTGGGTGATTTTATTTACGGCTAAATTATTAATCATTCATTTTACTAATAGTTACATTGGGCAGGCCTTCACAGAAGGGTGTTTAATAATAAAAAAAATTACAATAAATTGCCTTGACAAAAGGGCACTTTGGGCATCATGGGGCAAAGGGGCACGTGCTCAAGCACCCTCCGCCCCCCCCCCCTGCACGCGCCTGGTGCACTGCAGCTTATGGGGGTTTTCCACTGACTGGTACCAGCTCGGTTCAGTTCGGTTCTGCTCTGTTTCGGACCTACAGTTTTCCACTACAACTGGTTGCTATAGCGACTAAACATTCTGAGAAGCAGCACGAGCAGAGCGCTCTAAGCTGAGGTAAACAACCTGGCATCATTACAATCGTCAGCATGGATGAAATAAAAGGGATTTCACATACTCACCAATAAATTTGCTGCATGCTCTTCTGCCGTCTCACCAAACAGTTTCAGCTCAGTCAGGAGATTTTGAGAAACAGTCTACCGTTAGAAGAAACAAAATGGACAGAAAAGGAATAATTAATTGAGTCAATTTACCAAAGTCTGAGATTAATATTAGCCCTGCAATAAACAACATTTTCAAGATGGATTCTCCATGGCTGCATTTACACCAAGTCTTGATGACCAATTCCGATTATTTTGGACTGTACAATATGGTTGATTATATAATCAATCCCTATTATATGTCCCTGCAGTGACCATGGGTCCACATTTAGTATATCATGTTTCCAAGAGTTAAATAATTGTACAAAAAAAAATCGTTTCCTTTTTGAAAAATATGAATTTAAAATGTTTTCCTTGACTTGTTTAGTTACTAAGATTTTACAGGATTTTCACAGTCACAATCGTGTATGTAAAAAGGCATATCAATTGTATGAATTCAATAAAATGTGTTTTTTTAACTTATATAAACAAACAAAATGAATGCAACATATGAAAGTATACAAATACAGAAATAAATTATTTAGTTACCATAACTTCTTTCCTTTGTTCTTCCTTCTGTTGAGCTGTCTGGCCCAACTTTTCCCCTGAAACTGAATTTGAGGTGGTTTAGACTACAACAACTTCTTCATGTGTTAATCCAACAGCGTTCAAATAAATTATAACCTGGGTCAAGCTTTCTGCAACAAGGAGGACATTACAGTCTCGCAGCTGTTTTTTTATTTCTCGATTTTCTCCTTGGAGGTCTGTGCACCGCTGCTCCAGGTCAGTCACAGTTCCCTTAAGAAACATAAGTCTATTTGACTCTACTGACTACAACTGTTTTAAATTATCACTGTACACACCATAAAACAATGACTGTTTTTGAGTAAAACACTAGATCAGTGATTAGTGTAATCACCTTCATTTCCTCAAGCTGTCTCTGCAGGTCTTCATTTGTTGACGTCAGGACTCTATTCTGCTCCATTTTGTCATTCTGTTGCCCGTATCTTGTAGATGGCCTGAGAACATCAAAGAAGTATGCATTTACAATTTCAAACAGACTAGACCAGGGGTCATCAAACTTGGTCATGGAGGGCCGGTGTCCTGCAGAGTTTAGCTCCAACTTGCCTCAACATACCTGCCTGGAAGTTTTGTCATACCTAGTAAGACCTCGATTAGCTGGTTCAAGTGTGTTTGATTAGGGTTTGAGCTAAACTCTGCAGAACAGGAGTCTGGTCTGGTGACCCCTGGATTAAACAGCAGTATCATACCAGAATAACTACATTTTTATTTCATCATATTCAATGATTTCACCCATAAATTTGGTACTTACACTTTCAGAGATCTGTACTGGTTCTTCCTAAAAATCAACAACATAAAAACATGTTATACCAAACGAAATGGTGTGTATAGTAAAGATAATATTTGAAGAACTTTTAACAAAGACACCCACTTATTTTCGGCGTCATTCTTGACATGTGCAACTCTGGATGCCACACTGGGCTGTGCAGGAATCGCTGTGTCTTTTATCTGAACTCTCTTCATGTCTGGATGCAGCTTTCTGGAGAAACAATCACATTTACTGCGATAATATTTAAGCAAAATACTGGTCGCGCATATGGGAGAAAATAGATACTAAAACTTTGCTGAATTGTCTGAATTGCATTACCACCATGAACGTAGATAATGTAAAGAAATTATATTTCGTTGAACTCAGATTTTGTTTTGTATAAGATCGCATCATATTCATGTCATACTTCGCTTATGTGTCTCGTCAAGTCAACTGACAATTTTTCTTTCCATAAATGCAGTAATTGTGTTTAACTAAAAGATCTCACATCGAAAATCAAAGGTAACTAAAATGATTTTAAAATAAAGTATGAATGTATAATACACTTACCACACCAAGCCAATACGTATATGTTTTACAAGTCCCGATTTAATTCAGCGCCATGAATTTTCAAAATAAACAACGTCACTTCCGCCTCCTTCGCAAATAAGTGTTTTCGACTGAAATTTGTATGTGTAAAACTTCAATTCCTTTATGAATTAAGTTTTCTTTCTGTGTTTTGGATCACTTCTAAATCAAATCAGAAACATAGTTGGATGTTGCGAGCAAAGTCTTTTACGGATCCGGGAGAAACAAAAACATGACGCAGAGAGGCATCAGGCTTTTGAACTCCATTTATTCTTGACAAACATGTATTTATTTTTTTAAGAGCCTGTCCAGCGACCTCTTCCTCTTATAGCAACATAAGCAGCAAGCTTTTTACCTTTTTTGTAGCTTGTATTCACTTATGCGGAAATTAAATCTAACAGTTGCCCCCTTTAAGTCATTTATGACTTAGCAGTAAATTTTCCGCACTAATAATAAACAGTAAAAGTAAAATGACAAAGGTCCTAATCTAACGCCCCCTTTCAGTCTGAACAGGTTTTTTTTAATCTCTGACTATACATTACATTCGGGTTTGTGGTCATCTTGTCTTCTGGTCTTGCCTGGGCAACATGGTAACCTTTCATAATCACACTTAAAGATGATTTCAATGCACGGCGAATCATAGCCATAATACAGGGCCATAAGCAAAGCAAAACCAGAATGCATGAAATAATTATGAGGATTAAAATTAACCAATGTTCGATTTTCTGGAATAGGCTGGAAAAACTCAAACTCCAGTCCCAATCATCTCTATTCCTCTCTCGGCTTCTCATCTCAACAACTGCTTTGGTGACGTCTTAATTCCTTGGTCAATCAAATGTCCATCCGCATCATTATCTGGAACATACGTACAACTATCGCCAATAATAACACATACATAACAAATACCTTTCATGGCACTTGTCTTTACGGTGTAATTAGCCAATCTCTACCACATGTTTGTAGCATAGTGTGGCGGATCATCATGGTCTAACCATGAATCCTCTTCATCTATTAATCGGATTGATTAATAGTAGACATATAATTGACATGTTTGCACAATTTAGACCCAAATGCGTAACAGGGGAACCTTCAGAGGTGATCGGGAAGCTATTAATGGAGCAAAAGTTTGTTTAGGCCCTATGTTCAGCCCACAGGTGACCCCCTCGCCCCCTAAAAGAGCAAGGATCTTCTGTCTGGCACAAGCCCTCTCACCAGTGCCCTGTCACACACTTTGGGCAGGCTTCTTAGGCCTTACAGTGTCAATTGGTAATGCGTATGTTGATAGATGTTTCAGCCTGGATGCGTGAATCCACTGCGGTTGATGATCAGTTAGCACTCCAGTCCTGGTCACTGCGATGACTACAGCTGGACCCAAATATCTCGGTTCCCCCATGGCGACTGGTTTCAGACTCCGAATCAGCACCTGTTGGCCTGGAACGAAATTATGGGTGGGCTTATCTCACGGAATAGGGAGAGAAAGAGAAACATCAGCACACACAGAATTCAGTTTATCAATAAGGGAAATCACGTAGTCATCCAGGATCACCTCCATGTCTCCTAAGGAAGAAGCGCCTGCGCGACCTTTGACCCAAGGGGTCGGGAAAGGTCTACCCATTAAAATCTCAAATGGTGAGTATTTTGTCGTTGAGGATGGGGTCATTCTAATTTCTGCCAATACGGCTGGTAACACATCTGGCCATTTCCTGCTTGTTTCCATACAGGCTTTCGTGATCTTATCTTTTATTGTTCGTTGAGTTCGTTCCACTACGCCCGATGATTGTGGGTGGTAGGGTATATTATAGTGCCAATCTATGGACAATGCTTTAGCCAATATTTTAGTTACTTTTGATGTGAACGGTGTGCCGTTGTCACTTTCAATGGTCATAGGAATGCCGAAACGCGGAATGCATCCTCTTTGGCACACGCAAAAACTTCAGGCCATTTTGAAAACCTATCGATGATAGTTAACATGTATTTTAGATTTCCGACTGCTGGCATATGAGAAAAATCTATTTGAAGGCACTGAAAAGGCACTTCTGGAAAAGGTAACGCGTCGTGTGGCGTTTTCCGGTCAGGGTTTGTTTTGGCGCATATCAAACACGAATCTAAAATTAGTTTGACCATTTTCGCTGTATCCTGTATACAATACAGGCGATTAATCGTCTGTGTAACTTTAGACGCGCTATTGTGCGAAATACCGTTCCGCATGATACATGTACAAACATTTTATACATGTTTCTACGTCCCTATTCTGCGCTCTCTGATATGGGGAAAATTCTGCATGTTCCGCGGCCCATTTGGCCATTTCATCAGCATTTCTGTTGCCAACAGCATCTTGTTCATCTCCTGACGCATGTCCCTTGACCTCCACTACAGCTAGTTCAGATGGCAACATTACAGCTTGTAATAAATCTACCACCAACCCTGCATGTGATATTGGTTTGCCCTCAGATGTCTGAAAATTGCGCCTGACCCAAGTCTGGGCGTGATCTTGAACGACCCCATACGAATATTTACTATCCGTATAAATGGTGGCTCTTTTGCCTTTTGTTAACTTACAGGCTCTTGTTAATGCAATTATTTCTGCAGCCTGTGCTGAGTTATGGTTCAGGCGATATGCCTCCACCCTCTCACCCGCTTGAGTCACAATGGCATATCCACACAGATACACTCCATCAGATGGCCTTGAACATGAGCCATCTATATATAAGTGCTCTCCCCCATCCAGGGGCGTATCTTTCAGATCTACCCTGGCCGAAGTGGAGCTTTCAATAGCATTCATGCAATCATGAGGTATAGCTTCAGTGATCAATGTGGATAAGCCATATAGCGATTGAACTGCAGGATCACAAACTGAAGTGGGCTTAGTAATTAAATTTTCCGTGGCTAGGAGTGTAGCTTCATAGCCAGACCGTCTCTGGGCCGTCATGTGTTGTGTTTTCAAATTTTGCAAAACAACACCCACCTGATGAGTGGTGTATAAAATTAAAGGATACGATAAAACTATTTTTTCAGCCATTCTAACCATCTCCGCCGCTGCAGCCACAGCACGAAGGCATTAAGTCATTCCATGGACCATCAGTTTGTCACCATGCTCTTGAGTCAACCATTGCAACACCCACAGCCTCCCCCGCATGTAAGTGAAGCGGTCTGGAATAGTCTGGTAGCCCCAAGGCAGGAGTGCATGTTATAGCAATCTTCAATGCATCGAAATGTTCTTTCGTTTCAGAAGTCCAGTTCAGTGAGATTCTCTGACCCATTCCATGTTGAATGAGACATCGTAGGTCTTTGTCATGGTACGCACAATCAGGTATCCATGCACGGCAATAGTTCACCAACCCCAAAAAACTTTGTAGCTGTGTCACAGTTTCAGGAGTCTTTATCAGCTGCACCCTCTCAGCTGAAATGGCCTTCAGTCCTGGTGAAATGATGTGACCCAGGTAATGAATGAATGAATGAATTATGCATTTATATAGCGCTTTTTGTGTATTGTTGTACACCCAAAGCGCTTTACAATCATATAGGGGGGTCTCTCCTCAACCACCACCAGTGTGCAGCATCCACTTGGATGATGGACCTTGGGTAGCACCCACTGTAGTTTTTCATTCGAGGCCTTAAATCCAGCACTTGCAAGCACATTGCAGACAACAATTGAAGCTTGCAAACAATCAGCCTCAGTTTCAGCGGATATTAAAATATCATCTGTATAATTCAGCACACAAACCGTGGATGGCATGTTTGTGACAGTGTTCAAAACACTTTTGACCGCAGAGGAAAAGACTGCAGGGCTATCAACAAATCCTTGAGCAAGGCGTGTCCAGGTCAGCTGCACACCTTTAAATGTAAAAGCAAACAACGGCTGAGTATCTGCATGAACGGGGATGGAGAAGAAGGCTGAACACAAATCCACCACCGTGAAACAAGTGTGATTGTGTGGAATAGAATTTAAAATAGTCGGTACATCAGGCACAATCGGGGTCAGAGGAATTATTAATGAATTAATAGCCCTCAAATCTTGTGTTAAACGCCAACTCGTTCCATCAGCTTTCCTGATGGGATTGATTGGTGTATTGTAAGGTGAGTGAGTGGGGACAATAACCCCTTGTTTTAAGAAATTATTAATCACCGGTTGAACACCTTCAATTTTTTCAGGTGACAATGGGTATTGCTTCATGTACACAGGTTTCTGTGTGATCAATTTCGCCTTGTAAGGGGGTATGTTTACGAGGCCTGATTCATCTTTATACTGTGACCACAACGACGGGTTTACCTCTGTAATGTTGTATTTAAATCGTTGTGGTTCGTCATTGCTCATGAAGTATGGCATTACATCCACAGATACATATGAAACATCTGAAAGCAAAGAGAAATTAACAGAGCTGTCTGAAAATACAATTTCAATGCCAAGTTTATGCATGAGATCTCTGCCTAAAAGTTTCAATGGTGAATTTGGAGTAATTACGAATTTGTGAAATAAAGGCAGGCGATTAAGTACCTTTACCTCAATGGCAGGTGTCATGTGACAAATAATGTCAGTCCCTGAAACCCCAACAGAGCGCATAGTACGATTTGTGATCGGCCCTTCATAAAATTTAGCAGAAATAGATGAACACGTAGCACCCTTGTGTTGAATAAAAATGAGTAATATAATCTACCCCATTTACTTCTAAACTTACAATGGGTAATTAATCCGTGCGATTGCTAAAAGAAAAACAAATCATTGACTGTACATCTGCACTGACATCGCTCTGTGGGCATCTCTATTCATTTTTTGGTTTATTTCATTTATCCTTCTTGTTTTTCCAAGACACCTGATATTGAGCAGCATATTTACTGTCATTAAGTGGCGATTGAGAATAGTCTGTCTGTTGAGGCATACGTGTACTCTCATGTGCCTGTTTTAACTTACACTCTCTTATCCAGTGCCCTGCCTTTCCGAAATAACAGGCGCGTTCCGGATATTTTAGGACCTCCCCCGAGGCGGGCTCCGACTATACTGAGCACCGCCCCATTGGGTCCCGTTGGTACACACAGACACAGCAGTCATTCGTTGCTGTGGAGCTGAAAACTTAACTTCCTGTTTCGGCTTAAACAGAAACGAAGTAAAACCACCAGAAGCATCAACTCACGAATTCTTTGAAAAATCTTCAACAGTTTGTTGCATTAAATTTACAGTTGTTACACGAACCAACGCGTCACATCTGGATTCATATTATTTAAACACGTGTTAATAAACAGTGAGGACAGTTCACCCCCTATCGGAATACGAGCGTCTTCTTCCCACACACGTTTAAAACGAGAAACATAAGCAGATGCGGTTTCGTCCTTATTTTGCTTGGTATTAGTGGCATGGGTTAGATCTCTACATACATGAGCACGAGCGTCTAGAAAATTCTTAACCTGTTTAAAGAATTCTGTGACATTTTCGGGATCAGCCCACCAAAATTCACGAGGATCACGTTGTATACCATTGCCATCTAATTCGTCATGATCAATATGTAAAGCAGGGATTTCCGCAATAAGAGACGATTCAGTAACATCATCCGCAAAAACTCGTAATAAGATTGATCTGTAATCAGAGCCGCTTAATTGTGCATAACGTGTGTGTGAGCGCAACACATCTACAAATTTGTTAGAATTAGTCGCGTTCGGGAGAGTTTTACAAATAGTATCAATGTCAGTCATTGTTGCTGGTTTAAGAATAATTCAAGGTCCTTCTTGAAGCCACGCCATTAACGGCTCAGCTGTATTCTGCATGCATACAGTTTCTTTGTTGATGGGAAGGGGAGGGGTTGCACAAGACACATAGGGATGTAAGGAAGGATATCAATTTGAACTGGTTTGATCCTTATTTTGGACCGTAATTATGGCTGCATCATAAGGTAGCGGTGTTTTTACAGTCGACGGCAAATCGTTTGATATTTTGCTTGCTTTATTAATACGTTCGGGACCTTGGTTCCATATTATTCTCATTTTTTTCCAAATTTCATACGATTCGCTCATATATTTATAATCTCATTGAGGATCACCCCAACCTTTTTTAACCATGGATTTCATTAATTACATATCATTTTCTTTAAAAGATCCGAATCTCGGATATTGGTCAATTTGCAATCCGGCGCTTTCAGACCATCCGGCCAAATTATCAACAAATGGTTGTGTCCAATAACCTTTATCATTTCTGACCATAAAATCTACTGGTTTTTCACCCTGTAGTGGCTTAGATATGTTTTGTCCCATACTCAACGAATGAACCAAGCAAGAGTTAGAAAAAGAAAATAAAAAAAATGAAAACTTACTCACAAAATCCAACTGTTCGTTATATTTTTTCTTAATTGTTACTTATCATGTTTAAATGATAACGTCAACAATTCAACAATACGCGCATCATGTGCCTCGCGCCTACAGGGACGGAACCTGGCCCTCAGTTCAACGCCACAGAGTGCACATCAAATGCAGAAACCCAACACAATCATGTGGTTTACTGCCATCATCATTATATCACAGTAAGGTTATAAAAATACTCTTACCTGTGATTTAATGATGGAACCTGTAGATTTCAGTCTAGCACGGTCCTCAAAACACGAGTAATAGGTCTCAGGTTACCGATGAATAAACATTGGGCGGAGCCCCCAAATTGTAAAACTTCAGTTCCCTTATGAACTAAGTTTTCTTTCTGTGTTTTGGATCACTTCTAAATCAAATCAGAAATATAGGTTGGATGTTGTGAGCGAAGTCTCCTACAGATCCGGGAGCCCAAAGACAAGACACAGAGAGGCATCAGGCTTTTGAACTCAATTTATTCTTGACCAGCATGCCTTTATATATGGTACCAGAGAGTTTTGTATTACAGGAGGTTCACAAAATGACCAAATAAGGTACAGAAAACATAGCATGACAGGCACAGAATGAATGCATTCTTTCTCTACTCATAGCCAAGAGACACCTGTCAAGCGACCTCCTCTTATAGCAACATAAGCAGCGAGCTCTTTACCTTTTCTGTAGCTTTGTATTCACTTATGCGGAAATTAAATCTAACACACAGTAATCATGTAATTAAGAAACTATATGACATCTTACTGTATCTCATACAGTTCAAAGCATTATGGGTATAATCTCTTTTCAGTCTGTTGTGATTCATCAACACAGTTCAACTGATGATTCATAACCAACCCTAAACCCAGGATAGAGCATCTGAGTGAATGTGGTCTGGACTGTGTGGATGAGGCTTATTGTGTCAGATATACTGTAGAAGGACAGAGTTCCTGCTCTGTGATCCGCATACACTCCTGCTATATAGTGATCATCACACACTTCTGTTCTACAGCTTAGGGGCTTTAAGGGGAGAATAGTCTTTAAATTATTGTGTGTGAATGCGTATCTGTCAGGAGAGCAGCTCAAACTCCAGGACTGATCATTATTTCCAAACAAACACTCATAACGTCCCTTCCTGTTGATGCTCTTATATGACACTGATATCTCCACACCTCTATCTCCACTCCACTCCAGCTCCCAGTAACAGCGTCCACACACACTCTCTCTACACAACACCTGCTCCCAATAATCAAATCTGTCTGGATGATCAGGATGCGGTTGTTTCTCAAAAACACGTGTCACCTTTCTGTTCTTCTCAGTCAGAATAAGTGCAGAGTTTGCTGTGTTTGGATCCAGTGTGAGAGAACAGGCATCTGAACACAAGAACAGAGACATTCAGAACAACAACAATCAATATAGCTGTGTGTGTGTGTCTGTGTTTAGACATACATTTCTTCAGTCCTGCTGCAATCCTTGATTCTCCTCCATAATTCACACTATAACACACACACACACATTCAGTCAGTCAACAAACACAACATCAAATTATGATTCCAGTTATGAAGCCCGTATGATTTTGTTATTTTCTTCTCTACATCAGACCATCATATATCTAACCATTAAGAGCTGGAATGACTGCTAAAACTGGCAACTCCGCAGCGAGTTGTTGTCATGGACTTAAGGGCAGAGCAAATTTAAATATTTTCTGGTCTATATTTCCATCTAGTAATGCCACTGTTTTAGGATTTATTTTTAAATATAAATAATTTGAAATAGAGCAGACACTGACACCGTATCTAGTCTACACCGGACATGACAGTTGCTGGAAGTCTGTCCACACTAGACGTGACAAAGCAACGTTTGCAAATCAATTGAACAATGAGAACATAAACATTTGAACATAAATAGAATGAGGCATCAGTTTACTGACGGGCATCGTGTCGCATCACGCCGCATCCAGGTTATGGCTAGAAGGGATTCAGCTCCGACCAGAAACGTGAAATTAAATGTTCTAACTATTCTACTAAATAGTAATTATTGTTTTACAGTGTGACAAAAATTATACTGTATTGATGTGCACATGCCCAGTACCCACTGCTGTCTCTCTTCTAGCCTTAACCAGGATAGACAATATCACTGATTATAATGGATTATATTGTCTTTTGTTGCATCGCGCCGTGAGCGTCAGGTGTAGACACGGTGTGAGTTTTGTAATGAGTTATGCTGCAGTAGCCCTGCTTGTTTTTAATGTTTTTTATGAAATAGCTGTATTAACTGCATGATCATGTCATTGTATTATTTACTGCCATGCGAGCCACAAATTAAAGCTTGGTGAGCCGCTGGAGTCTCGCGAGCCACAGAATGAGTAACACTGCTCTAGAAAATAGTGACCTGTGACCTTTTTAGGAAACAGTTTAGAATAGGGAACACTTATTAACTATTAACTACGACCTTTCCCTCAGTAAACTCCTAATTTGCTGCTTATTAATAGTTAGTAAGGTAGTTGTTAAGTTTAGGTATTGGGTAGGATGTAAAATAAGGTCATGTAGAATAAGACATTCTTATGTGCTTAATTACTACAAAACTGGCTAATATTCTAGTAATATGCATGCTAATAGCAACTAGTTAAGAGACCCTAAAATAAAGTGATGCCCATTTATACATTTATTCATAAAGAGAACCTAATAAATAATTTTAAAATGCATTGTAAATCATTTATAAACATTTATAAATGTATAAATAAAAAGGGTGATTTTATAGTAATACCAGCGAAATAGTGAGACATTTTAACTCACATGTAATAAATGCTTAAATATATTTATTTATACTTTTTTCCACTCAAAACCAGATTCCTGATATATTTCATGATGCAGCAAAAATAGACGATTACATTGAGACTGAAGGTGTTGTATTTGTGTTTTTCTCATTTGTATCTCATGGAAACATCTCCAAGACGCTTCGAGAAACCTACCTGCAAAGCTACAGTACTGTTAAAAGTTTTAGACACTTGTGTAAAAATGCTGTTAAATGAGGATGCTGTCAAAAACAAAGACATAAATACATTTTATTTATCAATTAACATCTCTTAACTAGCAAGTTTTTTTTCACTCTGCAGTTAGAAAAGAAATAGAGTGCAAGTGTTAGCTCCAACCCTGAAAAAACCTCACCTGTCTGTAGCCCTAGTAATTCTGAAGACCTTGATTATCTTGTTCAGGTATGTTTGATTAGGGTTGGAGCTAAACTCTACATGACAGTGGCACTCAAGGACCGACGTTGGCTACCCCTGTGTTAGAGGGTCAAGGTTTTTTTTTATAAATAAAATAATAAAAGTAGATAAAATATAATTAGAATAGAGAGTGCTAGAGTTAGAGGGTCAAATAAAGATGGAAGAGATGTGTTTTAGCCGATTCTTTAAGACCATTTCCAAGGGTGATCGTGCCCTGAGCCACAGGATCAACACTTATGTATCTCCAGCCGGTCTGCAAGAATAATTCATAAACATAACCAGTCTGTGGTTTAATAAAGGTTGAAGGCCCCAGCACCAATGGCTCCCAAACTCTGGAATAGATTTCCTGATAACGTTCGGGGTTCAGACACACTCTCTCTGTTTAAATCTAGATTAAAGACATGCCAAGCATTCACATAATGTATCTCGTAACCTTGTACTCCAGTTATATCCGACTGAATACACATTTTCATTCTTTGCCTGAAATGGGTTCCACGGCAGCTAATTTTTCTTTATTTGCTTTTCTGTTTCTGCCATGGTATGGGCTTCCCATGGTAACTAGGAATTACACACGCTTCAGTCTGGATCTAGCCTATTATGAAGGTCTGAGCCAACATACAAAACTACCACATTTTTTGTGAAGCTGCTTTGCAATGATTTGTATTGTGAAAAGGGCTTTACAAATAAACGTGCATTGAATTTGAGATGACTAAACACCTGAGCAGATATAATGCCAACCCCTCTGAAGACCTCAGATGACAACCCTGAATCATACAAACAACATATAATCATTGCTAACTAATTCTCTATGACAGTGACTCCAATACTTATCTTGTTATTCTTTGTTTGTAGTTTAATATTGTTATCATTTTGATTATGTTTGTTTCCACCTTTAATAAAAGCTGCAGGGAGGTGGATGCCATTTCTGTTGTATTATCACTGTACTGTTCTGTGATTGATTTGGTTTTGTTTGAAAAGTTTAGTTAAGATTTTACTCCTCATGTAGAACTTTTATTTTTGATGGTTTGGCTTTGTCCCTCCTAAAGCAAATGCTTCTTATTTAAGTTATTTTGTTTACATTTAAAAATTGATCTTGGTGTGTGAGTTGCTGCTTTTTAAATACATTATAATGTTGCATCCTCTAAAAACTGCATAGACTCATGTAGATGTAGGATTTTAAATAATAAGACCTGAAATTTTCCTGCTCAACATACTTGAGTTCGTTCAGTCTGTAGTTGGGATTCTTAAGTTTTTCAGAGAGCTCTTTCACTCCTGAATCTCCTGGGTGATTGTAGCTCAGATCCAGCTCTTTCAGGTGTGAGGGATTTGAACTCAGAGCTGAAGACACATAACCACAGCCTTCCTCCGTCACCATACAGCCAGACAACCTACAGACACAAACAGCAACAGTCCACATAACATTAGTTTGGCAGGCGGGTAACCAGGGATGCAGCGATTAACCGTGCTTTAAAACGTCACGGTTAATTCATCGTAAAGGCTCCGCTAAACCGAGTGTTTCTGTTGCACGGAACGGAACTGTTGCAACTTGCGCAAAATGAAAACATATATGTTACACTAGCGGTGCACCAGCTTAAATGCCATGCCTATCAGAGACACGGAGGCTAGATTAACTGTGACAGAGGAACCAAACAGCGGTCCTTTATTTCCACCAGAGAATGTCTGAAGTCGATAGTATGGGACCATTTTGGGTACACCAAGAATGACCAGGGCGTCATTTAAATATTGCCGTAAAAAATGCTGTTAAAGAGTATACATAAGGAATAATGAATGGCTAGCCAACCTCTTCTCGTTGTGAAATAAACAATTTTAATGCACGAATTGAAGGCAAGGACCACCTGACGCGATGTTCATTTAGCTCTAGCATTTTGCCCACTTCAGACAGAGAGAGAGAGACTGAAAGAGAGTGAGTGAGAGATAGCAAGAGAGAGAGAGAGGTGACAGTTGTGTGTATGAATTAGTCTACCTTCATCTGCACGTCATTACAAACAATGAAGATTTGAGTTTAGTTATTTAAACAGTCATTTTACTCACTCGTTTCTGATTAATATAATGTAGCTGTTGAAGCCATTTCTATGGAAGTAATAATATTTTGAGTTTATTTAGTATATCTGAGGAAAAACCTGTGTTGCAAATGAAACGTAGAAATTGGAATGTAAACAGTTAGCCAGTGATGTAGCATAATGTAATTTGATTGGCTGTTAGATTTAGTATGAAAGAAATAGAACTCTGCGGAACAGTCAGAAGCCACTGGACTTTTGAGCAACACAGTCTTTTGACCTATGCAAAACTGCAAAGTTAATTTGTAAGAAAAGTAAATATCCTAAGTTTTTATGTTTTAAGATTTGTAATTAAACGGTCAAATGAAGAACCTTGGATTCAAGACTTTTATTCACTGACGTTTTGTGTTGAGTACAAAAGAACTCTGAAGTCCTAAGCTAGTGAGTCGGCTTACATGCGCTCACAGTAGCGATCCAGTATCTAAGCTATTTTATTAATGAAAGTCGTTGGGCAGCGTTGACAACAAGTTTCTGTCCTCCTAAATGTTTGTGTGGGCAGCTCGATCTCCATCTCACAAACCAAAATAATAGACATGATTTTCTCAGGCCATATGTAAAATCAGATGAATAAGATTATTAAAATGAATATATGGATAACAGTTGATTACAATAATAGTTTAATTTATTCCCCTCATTAGTAACAGTGTCCTCTGTGGGATAAATAAAGTTATTATTAGTCTTATATTAATAATACTTAATTAACATTGTGATTTATCATACCTGTTATAGTGTTTGTCAGGTCTGTGTCTTGTGTTTCCCCTCCTCTCGTGTCTGTAAGACTGGTGCCAGTGTGTCTGCCCCCCCCCCCCCCCTCTAGAGGACAAAAGGCCCGCCTGGAATCCACAAAAAACTATCTCTTGCATATGCAACAGCAACACACTGGGTGATCCACACCCTGTACTGACGGTCTCATCATTTCCCCCTCCCCTCATCACCTAAAACCCACTGAAAACCCATGCAATGTAATGTGTACAAAAAAGTAACCATACATGTTTGATATCTTTTGAAATGTCTCAGTGCGCCTCGTAAAATGGTCTCATTCTCCCAATCATAAGGAAAAGCTAAAAGAAGTTCTAAAGTATGAGAAAATATAGTGCACAACTTAAAGGTGTGCCTTCCCCCTGATCTTCTATTCAAAACACCTCCTGTATGTAAATAAGCATTCTCTGCCACAGGATCTCAAGAAGCCATTTGGTTGCAAATTCTAAAGTCTAATCATAATAACAAAGATACCACCATTTGGTGGGTTATTGAATTATCTGGGTATATAAGGAAAGGGGACACAAAGTTCTGGGAGTCTGTAGGTTTGACTGCCCACACAAGTCACTTGTGTGTAGTTTTTCATTGCCAGGTATGGTTAACTGATGATTCTATTCTTGTAACATTGGAACTTTGAATTATTGCTTCGATTACCTGGTCAATAAATTGTAACGTTTGATTCTATTCTAACTGCCTCTAAAGATTGCTTTCTTCCTATTAGATTAGTGGATTCGTATATTTCCGCAAGCCTGCGTCAGTTTTAGCGACGGCTAATATCCGGCATCTTTTAAGTGTACTTGGATGCAGGGGCGGGTTAATTCCATTTAGGGACGGCGAACGCCGTCTGATCAGACTAAACTCGGGTACGCCCATACCTCTGACTTTTGATTTAATGTTATTTTAAACAAGGATTTGACCAACCCAAAGCTATTACGAGTGTAGTACATTTGATCTGCTAACATATCTGATAGTGGCCAAAACCCTTTACTGAAGTAAACGATTGAACTAAAGTTCTGAGGGGGCTCCAAGAGGGTTATTCGATGTCTCTGATTGTGTACGTGTGAATTTACGGCAAATCTTAGATACATAACCATAATTTACCTCTGACTGATGACCGGGCCTGACGAGATTGTGTCCGTGAGACCTGTGGAAAACAGGGCCTCTGAGCGATATAGCTTCCCTACATCTGAGCGGGTAAAGTATTAAAAAAGAGCTGATAAGAATAATCAATCATTCGTTCATATTTTAATGATGCACAGATATCATTAAAACCTTTTCATTTATGGAGTCAGATGAAATAACGAGACAAAATATATAAGGAAAAGTGTTCCATTTTAATGTTCTTGTTGTGTCGTGAAAAGGAAAGACTGTAATACGCAAAGCCCTTCACCCGCTGAACGACTGCCGTCATTGGGTCGAATCGAGCCGGGCCTTACATGTCCATAATCATCAGTTCCCAGCTCTGTGTCTTCAGTGTAATTAGTCCCCAGCCCTGTGTCAGTAATTATCTTGTTTGCTCCTTCGTTTCCTTCCCATTATAAGTCCTCAGTGCTCCCAGTGTCCTGGTCGAGTCTTAACGTCATTAGTGTGTGTTCCTGTCTCCCGCGACCTCTGTTCTGTGTTGCAAATAAAGTGTTTCTAAGAAGTTCAGCGTCTCCTCGTTCCTCATTCCTGGCTCCCCTGTGTACCCCCCGTGACAGAAGACTCGACCCAAACAAGGCTTCCTCCGAAGCGATGGAGTTCGCCGCCGGCGTCCTTGCCCTTAGCTGGCGGGACCTCCCATTTGTGAAATACTCCGCCGAATTCTGCGGGCTCGCGGCGGGATCATGACTCCACGACGCGGCAATCCTCCAGCTGTTTCGACTCGGGGCAAATTACCATCAGCCCATGGAGCTCACCTTCGTCTCCGCGGGCTACTTCCAGTTTGGTGCTTCCCGAGCGCCGCAGAGAGTCCGCGCTTCCCGAGCACCACCGAGAGCCCACGCTTCCCGAGCGCCCCCGAGAGATTGCGCTGCCGGAGCGCCCCCGAGAGATTGTGCTGCCAGAGCGCCCCCGAGAGATTGTGCTGCCAGAGAACCCCCGAGAGATTGCGCTGCCAGAGCGCCCGGGAGACGCTGCGCTGCCAGAGCGCCCCCGAGACGCTGCGCTGCCAGAGCGCCCCCGAGACGCTGCGCTTCCCGAGCGTCCTCCAGTGGCGACTCCTCGCCAGCATCCTCCAGTGCCGGCTCTGTCCGGCTCTCCAGAGCCCCTGCCGGCTCCGTCCAGCTCTCCAGAGCCCCTGTCGGTTCCGTCCAGCTCTCCAGAGCCCCTGCCGACTCCGTCCAGCTCCCCAGAGCACCAGCTGGTTCCATCCGGCTCCCCAGAGCCCCTAACGACAAGGCCTCCAGAGCGCCCCCCAATGTCCGTGCCTCCTGAGCGCCCCCCGGGGATGAGGAATCTCCCCAAGAAAACTTTGGGGGGGGAATACCTGCCATGGCCTCCTGGGTCCCCAGATCCGCCATGGCCTCCCATGCTCCCCGCTCCACCATGGCCTCCTGAGTCCCCAGATCCGCCATGGCCTCCTGAGTCCTCGGATCCACCATGGACACCCAAGCTCCCCGATCCGCCATGGCCTCCCGAGTCCCCTGACCCGCCATGGTCTCCCATGCTCCTCGCTCCGCCATGGCCTCCTGAGTCCCCGGATCCGCCATGGACACCCAAGCTCCCCGATCCGCCATGGCCTCCCATGCTCCCCGCTCCGCCATGGCCTCCTGAGTCCCCGGATCCACCATGGACACCCAAGCTCCCTGATCCGCCATGGCCTCCCGAGTCCCCTGACCCGCCATGGCCGCACCGAGCTCCCCGCTCCGCCATAGCGGCCCGAGCTCCCCGCTCCGCCATGGCCGCCCAAGCTCCCCGCTCCGCCATGGCCTCCTGAGTTCCCTGACCCGCCATGGACACCTAAGCTCCCCGATCCGCCATGGCCTCCCGAGTCCCCTCACCCGCCATGGCCTCCCATGCTCCCCGCTCCGCCATGGCCACCCGAGTCCCCTGACCCGCCATGGCTCCCAGAACGGGCGCCGCCCTGGAGGCCTCCTGTCCTGTCCTGTCTCCGTGTCCCGTGAGGCCTCCAGAGCGCCCACCCCCCCTAGGGGGGAGTAATGTCAGGTCTGTGTCTTGTGTTTCCCCTCCTCTTGTGTCCAAAATCATCAGTTCCCAGCCCTGTGTCTTCAGTGTAATTAGTCCCCAGCCCTGTGTCAGTAATTATCTTGTTTGCTCCTTCGTTTCCTTCCCTTTATAAGTCCTCAGTGCTCCCAGTGTCCTGGTCGAGTCTTAACGTCATTAGTGTGTGTTCCTGTCTCCCGCGATCTCTGTTCTGTGTTGCAAATAAAGTGTTTCTAAGAAGTTCAGCGTCTCCTCGTTCCTCGTTCCTGGCTCCCCTGTGTACCCCGTGTGACAGTATTATTCATAAGTTAAAAAAAAGTACCTCAGGTCCAAAAGAAATGTAGAAAGACTATACAAAATAAAAACATCAAGTACATTTATGATCTATTTCCATTTGATATGACAAAAAAGGATATACTGACATGGAAGTTTACAGAACAGAAATCACCTTTTTAATTCCAATAGGAGAGATGGACTTTTTCTTCTTTAGTATTATTATTTTGAGCTGTATTATTGGTTACTGTGTTATTTCTGTTTCAAAAGGCAGCAATAAATAACACTTTAATATCTAAAGAATGTTTATGTGATTTTATGTTGTGAAATTAATAAATGCATAATAATCGTAATAATCGTAAAGCTGTGATTATTCCTCAGACTACATCCTCATTATTCATCAGACATCGTACCAACAAAATCTATAATCGTTGCATCCCTACAGGTAACACTAACATTTGTGCTGTAACAAGTAAAGTCAAAATATATATTTATACTACAGTAAGAAAAGGAACAAAACACTAGACACCAGGGATAGAAAAGGGCCATTTTTCAGTTTATCTCACTGTGACGGCAGTGCTTAGTACAGTATTAGCCAGTATCTGAGGTGTGCATATTTATTTTTGTCACTATTACTGTCAAAGATAAAAGTTTTTAAATGTAAATATTCATTCCTGCAGGTTGCCTGCAGATGGTACTCGACTAGAATGAGCTTTTTACTGCTGGTAACACCACATATGCAAAATACATTTGCAGCTTTTGACCACTGTGTGGTGCTTTAACCACAAGTTATCAAATGAATGCATAAAAGTACATTTTCACAAATAACAGTCCGTTTTGCCTTGTTGATTGGCTACATTTGATAGCTGCAGTCACCAGAGAATCTAAGAAAAACATAACTAGAAAAATACTAATTAATATTCACTGAAGCAAATTTATACTGTATGTACTTATGAAGTGATGGGTTTGTTATTTAGAACAAATTAAAGCAGGATAAATGTCAAACACGTGAGCCTGTGCTTATAGGCCTATTTTTTCATGCTATACATGTACTGCATCATATTTTAAATTTGGTGAGCGGTATTAATTATATCATATGAATAATATTTTGTTTTACTTTTTAGTCATTTAGCAGACGCTTTTATCCAAAGCGACTTACAAATAAGAAAAAGTAACTAAAACTATAAGTTAAAACTCTACAAATACTATATATACACATGTAAGAAAATTGAGAAATTAAATAAAATGACAAATGCATACAACAACATTTCAAAACTAAACATTTAAATGAAAACAAAAAATAAAGCTAAAAACATTTAAAAATATTAAAACAACAAAAGGCATGAGTATAAAAATGATTCTAACATGACACTAAGCCAAACACCCATATATATATATATATATATATACAGTATGTTATTTCATTTCCATGTAGTATGTTGAAGTAACGTTACTAAAATAAATACAATTTATTAAAACTAAAACTAAAGAAATACCTATAAAGACATAATAAATTCATACATAATTTATCTAAAATAATACATTTAATATATTACCTTAAAGAAATGGTAGTTTACTTTGCATTGGACTAATAACTTGAGCAATATTTATATGCTAAATGTCAAAACTTCTTAATGTTTGTCAAATAATTTACTATTATTTAAAAATACTGCTAATATAACTGCATGAATTTCTGCATGTCACACACATACTTTGTAGGCTATTCATATACCTGACCTTAATTTTAACAGATAATATACATGGGGAAAAGATCTGTCCACAAATTAGAAAATATTAGTGGATTTTATTCATTATTTTTTCTTCTTTATATTCTTTATATTACTTTTTTTTAAAGCAGTGCGCTACAGTTTTTTTATGTTGCTAGGCAACCACCAGATCTGCTGTCCTATCAGTCTAATCAAAGGATTATAGTATGAGTGCTCTAAAATGTTTGGGTTTTGCTGTTAAGTAAACTGTCAAAATAGCAAAAACCTTAAAAAATACTGCTCCGGGTAACCCGTGACAAACACCAAAAGTTTTTGCTTCATCATTGTAGTCTCCGGACTTTCTAAGCAATGGCAAACTTTTGTCACAAGAACGGAAGGCCCGCCTTATTCGATTGGACAATGAAAAAATGTGTTGAGTACTTTTCTGCTCAGAGTTGCTTTTTTTTCCAACTTCAGGCACTCAGAGCGCTCCTGCAAAAACACGAGGCGCAGCAGGTGGTTAAAATGCGTGGTGCCCGGAGCTAATAAACAGCATGCTAAGCGTTCACCGCCAATAGAAAAAAACACGTTCTGTCTGATCTGGGCCTTACTGTCTGAGATGCTATGAACTTCCAGTACACAGCTTCTAGATGATGCCGCTTGTAGCAAATGCTACATTTGTTGACAAAACTTTAAGGTCAATTACTGTAAAATAATTTTGTTATTTATTTTATGGAAAAAACATTTACCTCAGTATCTCCAGCTGACACTTTGGACTTTTCATTCCATCAGAAAGAAGCTTCACTCCTGAATCCTGCAGGTCATTGTTACTCAGATCCAGCTCTCTCAGGACAAAGTTTGAGGATTGTAAAACTGATGACAAACTCTCACAAGACTAAGTAGTGAGATTACATAAGGAAAGTCTAAACAAGAATAACACAAGAATTGCATTCAGAAAAAATATTAACAATATTAATTTTAGTGAATAAGTTCATGCTAAATAAATAAATAAAATGTATAATAACAGTATTTGAAAACAAACCTCAGTATCTCCAGCTGACAATTTGGACTCTTCAGTCCAAAAGAAAGCAACTTCACTCCTGAATCCTGCAGGTCATTGTTA
Source organism: Oxygymnocypris stewartii (assembly GCA_003573665.1). Taxonomy (NCBI): domain Eukaryota; kingdom Metazoa; phylum Chordata; class Actinopteri; order Cypriniformes; family Cyprinidae; genus Oxygymnocypris; species Oxygymnocypris stewartii. The sequence goes on from QVTF01019794.1 coordinate 146,045, forward strand.
CACATATCCAGCTCTCTCAGGACAAAGTTTGAGGATTGTAAAACTGATGACAAACTCTCACAAGACTGAGCAGTGAGATTACATAAGGACAATCTAAACAAGAAAAACAGCCATTGCATACAGGAAAAAAATCATAACAGTATGATTTTTAGTGAATAAGTTCATGCAAAATAAATAAATAAAAATAAATAAATAATGAACGTGTTTGAAAACAAACCTCAGTATCTCCAGTTTACAGTTTGGACTCTTCAATCCAAGAGAAAGGAATTTTACTCCACAATCCTGCAGGTCATTGTTATTAAAGTCCAGTTCTCTCAGGACAGAGTTTGAAGATTGTAGAGCTGATGACAGACTATCACAAGATTGAGCAGTGATATTACACTCATGTAGCCTGTGTAGAAAAAACAAATAGTGAGATTAATGTGCTTATCCTGTAGGGTTTATAATCTGAAGTGCATGCTAGAGGCAGGACGTTTTTCTAGATAAACCCAAGAGTTTGTGTGGTGATGAACGGATGATGTGTCTAATTCCAGAGCCTCTAGCTCTGAACAAGTGCTTAGTTCAGTTTGATTAGGGGATCAGGGGTTGATGGAGTTCATTATTGGACAGCTGGACACATGACATCAAATACTTTTATTCTTTGTTAATAGCTGAGGAATGTTCCAAATGTTCCTTTCTAGCAATATAGACATATTGCTAGATTGTAATATGGATTACAATCTGCAACTAGACGGATGTACTGTTACTTCCTCTACAGTAAAAAAATCTGGGTGTTATATTAGACAGCAACCTATCTTTTGAAAATCATATTTCCAATGTTACAAAAACAGCATTCTTCCATCTTAGAAACATTTCCAAGCTACGGAACATGTTAAGTGTTTCTGATGCAGAAAAGTTAGTTCATGCATTCATGACCTCTAGACTGGACTATTGTAATGCACTGCTAGGTGGTTGTCCTGCATCTTCAATAAACAAGCTACAGATAGTACAAAATGCTGCAGCTAGAGTCCTTACCAGGTCAAGAAAATATGACCATATTACTCCAATTTTACAGTCTCTGCACTGGCTACCTATTAAGTTTCGTATCAGTTACAAAATATTATTACTTGCCTATAAGGCCCTAAATGATTTAGCTCCTGCATACCTAACTAATCTTTTATCACGCTACAATCCAACCCGCTCCCTTAGGTCGCAAAACTCTGGACTCTTGGTAGTACCTAGGATAGCAAAGTCCACAAAAGTAGGTAGAACTTTTTCATATCTGGCTCCTAAACTATGGAATAGCCTTCCTGAAAACGTTCGGGGTTCAGACACACTCTCTCTGTTTAAATCTAGATTAAAGACGCATCTCTTTAGCCAAGCATTCATATAATGCATCTCACAATCTTGTACTGCCAGTCTATCTGAACACATGCACATTATTATGCTTTAGCTTGGGTTATACTGATAATTTCATCCAGGGTTATTCCTGGATGGAACAACTGCTACGCTAATTGTCTTACTGTTTCTATGTTACTGCCACGGGATTAACATCCCGTGGTAGTTAGGAATTACACAAGCTTCAGTCTGGATCCTACCCTTAAACAATAGAGATGACCGAACACCTGACAAGAGACGATGACAACCCCTCCGAGGACCTCCGAGATGAGCCCCAGAGACAGATCTCCAGTGAGGACCTCGTCACCTAGACATCCATCGGGGAAAGACCCCCGGAACCAGTGGACCACTTACACTCTGACTTTGCTGCAGTTGGAACAAACTACTGATTCGTCTGGCCAGAGGGGAACTGGCCCCCCGACTGAGCCTGGTTTCTCCCAAGGTTTTTTCTCCATTCTGTCACCGATGGAGTTTTCGTTCCTTGCCGCTGTCGCCTCTGGCTTGCTCAGTTGGGGACACTTCATTTCCAGCACAATCATCGACTTGATTGCACAGATACTATTTAAACTGAACTAAGCTGGACAATGCCATTACTAAATTCAATAATGAAATGCATTCAGCTGATAATTGAGTGTTAAATCCTGTCATTTTACATTATTGACAAAATTTGCCTATTTTGATATTGTGCAGTGCTTTGTTAATATTTGTATTGTTAAAGGCGCTATATAAATAAAGGTGACTTGACTTGACTTGACATATTCACATTTTCTTATCCATTCCGGTAATAAATATTTCTGGATAACAATCTTTGGTGTTGGTTGTGTCACTGGTGTTTCATTGTGTCATTGGGGTTACATCAAGAAATGAGCCACATGACTTACTTCAGCTTAGTAACAATGGTTTGTAGCGTGGAAATGGAAATTATTTAAACTGTTCAAAACTACAGGAATAATATTCCACAAAGAAATTAAGAAAATGTTCAAACATATGAGACATCTTAACCAGAGGGTTTCACAACAGCATTTTTAGCGCTAAAGAGAGTTCTTGGGTTTTTGAAGCTCGCCTTACATTTACATTTATTAATTTAGCAGACTTTATCCAAAGCGACTTACAATTGAGGAAAACAATAAGCAGTACATTATAAAGAGGCAAACAGACATAGGAAGTGCTTGTAATACAAATTTCTAGGCATTGTTCAGAGCAAATTCTAGCCAGACGGTGAGTGTTTAGGAAAAAGAGAGCAAAGTTAAGTAACGGGAGCGAAGCTTCTTATCTTTTTTTTTTTTTATGAAGTCAAGTAATGACGGAAGAGATGAGTTTTCAGGTTTTGCTTGAGAATTGTCAAGGATTCAGCACTCTGGATGAGGGTGGGAAGATCATTCGACCAGCCAGGAACGGTGAATGAAAACGTTCTGGAGAATGATTCTGTGCCTCTCTGTGATGGCACCACGCGGCGACACTCACTCGAAAATCTCAGACTTCTGGAGGGGATGTAGATTGTCATAAAGGAGTGGAAGTAGGCGGGTACTGAGCCTGTGGCTGTTCTATATGCAAGCATCAGTGTTTTGTACTTGATGCGAGCTGCAACCGGGAGCCAGTGCAGGGAGATAAAGAGAGGTGTGACATGGCTCTTTGGGTTCGCGGAAGATCAGTCGTGCCGCTGCATTCTGAATCATCTCTAAAGGTTTGATTGTGCTTGATGGAAGTCCAGCTAGAAGAGCATTGCAGTAGTCCAGTCTAGAAATGACAAGGGCCTGGCCAATAAATTGTGCAGCGTGCTGTGTAAGGAAGGGCCTGATCTTTCTGATATTGTGTAGTGCAAACCTGCAAGATTGAGCAGTTTTTGCAATGTGGTCTTTGAAAGTCAGCTGGTCATTGAAAATTACACCAAGATTCCTGACTGAACTTGATGGGGTAATTGTAGAAGAACCTAGCTGCATGGTAAAATCATGCTGTAGAGTTGGATTGGTAGGTAAGACAAGAAGCGCAGTCTTTGCCAGGTTGAGCTGTAGGTGATGTTCTTTCATCCATGCAGAGATGTCCTAAAGGCAGCCTGAGATCCGTGCAGCTACCATTGGATCATCTGGTCGAAACGAGAGATAGAGCTGTGTGTCATCAGCATAGCAATGGTATGAGAAACCACGTGCCTGTATGATGGGACCCAGTGATGTAGTGTATGTGGAGAAGAAGAGGGGTCCAAGAACCGATCCCAGAGGAACCCCAGAGACCAGTTGATGCGCTTTGGATACCTCCCCTCCCCAGGCCACCCTGAAAGACCTACCATTGAGATAGGATTCAAACCAGCGAAGTGGAATCCCAGTGATATCCAGTGATGAGAGGGTGGACAGGAGGATCTGATGATTGACAGTGTCAAAAGCGGCAGATAGATCCAACAGAATGAGAACTAATGTTTTGGAATCGGCTTTTGCAATTCGCAGTGCTTCAGTGACTGAGAGTAGCGCAGTCTCAGTTGAATGTCCATGTCTGAAACCTGATTGGTTAGCATCCAGTAGGTTATGCGTTGACCTAAATGAGGATAACTGGTTGAAAACAACTCGTTCAAGCGTTTTGGCTATAAATGGAAAGAGAGAGACTGGTCTGTAGCTATCTGTAAGTGAAGTGTTTAATGTAGGTTTTTTGAGCAGTGGGGTTACCCAAGCCTGCTTGAATGCAGTTGGGAAGGTGCCTGTGAGGAGAGATGTGTTGATGATGTGTGTGAGAGCTGGTAAGAGTGAAGGAGAGATTGCTTGAAGAAGGTGTAAGGGGATTGGATCAAGAGGGCATGTTGTAGGATGGCTGGAGAGGAGAAAGCTGACTTTGCCATTTCACTAAGTCTATGTCGTGTGTTTTTAGAGAAGGCTAAGGAAAGTAGGAAAGGCTAATAAATTATTATTTTTTGCCCCCTGTATGCTCTCGTGCATGCTATTGTTTCATGTCTGGCATGGCGAACTGCCCCATTTATGTTTCTATTGCTCTCACTCGACAAACCTTTCACACCTCACACGTATCTTTTATCATCATTCTTTTGTTTTTATTCAGCTATTATTAGCCTTTATTCTGGCTATACATGTCTTACCAATCCACATCACTTTGATCCCAATATATATTTAGCCACCTAATATCAAAAGTCTTTCTAAAAATACATTTTCTTACAACCTTACGTGAATTGTTTTGACAAAATACAGTACATCATGAAGTAGGATTGCACCTGTTGTGCAGGTGCATTAGAGCTAACATAAGCACCAAGCTATATAAGACAATTTATGAGATTAATAATACATTTATTATTCGAAACTCACTTTAAACCCCCATCAAGTGTTTATAATAACCCCCGTTTGTAATCTCATGTTGATTTTGGTTATTGTTTGATTATTGTTATGAATAGGGCTGCCCTCGACTAAGGATTTGTATGGCCTACAAGTAGTCGTTCATTTAAAGCATTAGTCGACTAATCTAGTCAATTTAAATCATTATAATGAGATTAAAAATTGTATCGCCTACATTGCCTAATAAGTGCTCAAGCACAGGCATAAAGCTTGCCACATTGCACCGCAGAAGCTATGATTATGAATGTGTCAGGGAAAAACCGTAAGGAGGCTGCATTAACATTTTAATAATTCACAGATAAACATGTGCTTTCTTTGTTTAGGTTCAAGAGATGAAGTCTGCGACACTATCTCATCATCTCCACAGTAGTGGATGCGCCTGTATGTATGTTTCGTTTGGATTAAATAATCTGAGAATATTTGTTTTCCATTTGAATTGGTTCATTTGAAAGTAGACATTTTGCTCTCTATAGATATATTTCCAACAAACCACTAGTGAATATGGTCATAGCAAACAACAGCATACATTTACAACAAATGTGGTCTGTTGAGGAAGTACAGACGTTCCTCTCATTGATGGCTGAGAAGCGGATCCAGCGAGAGCTTCATGGGGCGACACAGAATGAAAATGTTTTTCAGGAGGTTGCTCAGCTCTTGCCCGCAACGTGTATAATCCCGCCCACTTAAAGCGGTAATAAACTGCACTGCAAGCCGAGCCGAGCTGTTCCCATTGTACAAAAAATCGTACATTGATAATTGTGGCGGCAGAAAACAATCGTTGTTTGAATAACACGCCCCTAAAAACACTCTGGTTTAGAAGCCTCGTCCCTAAATTTTACGACACGGAGAATTTTAACCCTGCCAAAAAGAGGAAGCAATCTCATGAAAGAGAAATTGATCTTACTCCAAAATCACCCTTTAATCTTATAATTGCAAACAATGGCATTCATTTATATGTATAAACACCAGTATATATAACGAAACATTTATAAACATTCTAAACACTATATAGGTTATTTAGCTCTCCTTAATCCACAACAAACCCTTTAAATTTAATGGTATTACAGAACAAGAATTAAAAAATGAGTAGCTATAAAATTGTATATTAAACTATGAAGTAAATCACAGATTAGCCTAAAGTGGCATTCATTATAAATAGAATATAACGTCAAGTTAAAATGAATTTATTAAAGCGAAACTAAATGGCATTGGGCCAAAACTAAACTCTCATTCGACATCCAAATGTTTCCATTTTTGCCATGTAACATTTGGATGCTAAACTATTATATATGATGTAAACAAGGCTTTGTACTTCACTTGCGTTCCAATATCCACATAAAATAGGCTATCACCCTTCGCATGAGCAATAAATGTTTGTTTCGATGCTGCACGCTGATTTTATATTGGACCTTGTTAATTGTGCAGTTTAACTTATGTTTGGTTGACTGCATTTTAGTTTGATTAATGGCTGAAATGTCAAGTTAGTAATGCTGAAATGTTGTGTGTCTGCATATGAAGCACCTGCTGTCAGGGTTATGTCACTTCGGTCTAGTGTTATTCATGGTTTTGTGACAGAGCCCTGATACTCCCGTCATGTCCTGTTTTCATGTGAGCGCGCGGCTTCGAGTGCGCTCTCTCGTCTGCGTGCCTTGTTTCATGTTGGAGCATGGTGTTCGGATCCCGGCACTCATGTCTTGAGTTTCGATTTTGTGTCGGGCTTCGGACACTCGTGCTCCACATTCTGTCTCTTTGTGGGAGTGTGCGGTCTCGAGTTCGCTCAGCAGCATGCTTCTCTGTCCACGTGTGTTTTGTTGTGTTGCACTTAGTTCGTGTTTTTATCAGCTGGTGTATTTCATTGGCTGCGTGCTTTCATGTTGTCATGTCTTGTGTGAACACGTGGCTTATGAGTTTTCTCATTAGCTGCGTGTTTGTGTCTTGTTTTGCACATGGCTGGTGAATTGTTTGCTGGCCATGTGCTTGTGTTTTTGTTTTGTGTGAGCACGTGGCTTCTGTCCTAGTTTTCTGTGTGCCATGTGCTCTCATGTCAATTTGTCTTGACCCCACCCATCTTGTTACCTGTTTATTGATTAATTTTCCCCAGCTGCTTTCCCTCGTTACTCTCCTCATTTGCTCCCTTTATAATCTCCCTGTGTTTGCAGTTCCTTGTGGGTTCGTTGCCATATGTCGGTTCATCGTCGTACGTCTTGTGTCCAGTCCTGCCTTGTCCAGTTCAGCCTTGTCCAGTCCAGCCAGTCTGCCAGTCTGTTTTTCCCCTATGGGGTAGTTTTTGTTTGTTTGTTTTATTTTTGTGTAAAAAAAATCATTTTTTCCTCCTGCAATTGGGTCCTCGCTCTCATCCATTACCGGTACCTGACACCTGCGTGATCACCGATCAGTTAAATTTGTAAAAATAAAGATATAAAGAAAACAAATAAAATGAGTGTCACAAAAACGAAAGTGTTTTCTTTTTCTTTTGTTAATCTGTTAATTAAGACAAATATATTTTGTGGTAGCCCTATTTACACTGAACAAAATTACAAATGCAACGCTTTTGTTTTTGCCCCCATTTTTTATGAGCTGAACTCAAAGAGCTGTACACAAAAGGCCTATATCTCTCAAATATTGTTCACAAATCTGTCTAAAGTGGTGTTAGTGAGCACTTCTCCTTTGCCGAGATAATCCATCCACCTCACAGGTGTGGCATATCAAGATGCTGATTAGACAGCATGATTATTGCACAGGTGTGCCTTAGGCTGGCCACAATAAAAGGCCACTCTAAAATGTGCAGTTTTATCACACAGCACAATGCCAAAGATGTCGCAAGTTTTGAGGGAGTGTGCAATTGGCATGTTGACTGCAGGAATGTCTACCAGAGCTGTTGTCCGTGAATTGAATGTTCATTTCTCTACCATAAGCCATCTCCAAAGGCGTTTAAGAGAATTTGGCAATACATCCAACCGGCCTCACAACCGCAGACAACGTGTAACCAGCCCAGGACCTCCACATCCAGCATCTTCACCTCCAAGATCGTCTGAGACCAGCCACCCAGACAGCTGCTGCAACAATCAGTTTGCACAACCAAAGAATTTCTGCACAAACTGTCAGAAACCATCTCAGGGAAGCTCATCTGCATGCTCATCGGGTCTCGACCTGACTGCAGTTCATCGTCGTAACCGACTTGAGTGGGCAAATGCTCACATTCGATGGCGTCTGGCACTTTGGAGACGTGTTCTCTTCACTGACGAATCCCGGTTTTCACTGTACAGGGCAGATGGCATATATCGTGTATCTTGTCGTGTGGGTGAGCGGTTTGCTGATGTCAACATTGTGGATCGAGTGGCCCATGGTGGCGGTGGGGTTATGGTATAGGCAGGCATATGTTATGGACAATGAACACAGGTGCATTTAATTGATGGCATTTTGTATGCATAGACATACTGTGACAAGATCCTGAGGCCCATGGTTGCGCCATTCTTCCACGACCATTACCTCATGTTGCAGCATGATAATGCACGCCCCCATGTTGCAAGGATCTGTACACAATTCCTGGAAGCTGAAAACATCTCAGTTCTTGCATGGACAGCATACTCACCGGACATGTCACCCATTGAGCATGTTTGGGATGCTCTGGATCGCGTATACGACAGTGTGTGCAAGTTCCTGCCAATATCCAGCAACTTCGCACAGCCATTGAAGAGGAGTGGACCAACACTCCACAGGCCACAATCAACAACCCGATCAACTCTATGCGAAGGAGATGGCAAATGGTGGTCATACCGGATACTGACTGGTTTTCAAACTAAAAGTGTTGCGTTTATAATTTTGTTCAGTGTATTTTATTCCTTTTATAATTTCTGTTTTTCTCAATTCACAGAAGTGCTGCGGGTGCGTGATATGACAATGTGTGATTCCTCATGGTCATCTGTTTATGCTGCTATTTGCGCATATAAAGCTAAAGCCCTGAAAGGAAAAAATTAAAAAAGCTTTGTTTGTCGGCTTAAGAAATTAATCGAAATTAACAAAATGCCTATGTGAGGATGCTGTTCGTGGACTACAGTTCAGCATTTAACACCATAGTGCCTGCCACACTGGTTGCGAAGCTCCAGACTCTGGGACTGAACAGATCTCTGTGCAGCTGGATCCTGGACTTCCTGACAGGCAGAAGTCAGGTGGTCAGAATGGGCAACAACACCTCATCTCCCCTGGTCCTCAACACTGGTGCTCCTCAGGGCTGCGTCCTCAGCCCACTCATGTACACACATGACTGTACAACCACACACAGCTCCAATGTCATTGTCAAATTTGCTGATGACACAACGGTGATAGGCCTGATCACCAACAACGATGAGACAGCCTACAGAGAGGAAGTGAGTACCCTGACTAAATGGTGTCAGGAGAACCACCTCTCACTCAACATTGACAAGACCAAGGAGCTGGTGGTGGATTTCAGGAGACAGAGCAGAGTACACACATCCATCACCATCGACAAGACACCTGTGGAGAGGGTAAACAGCTTTAAGTTCCTCTGCGTTCACATCACCGAGGATCTCACATGGTCTGCTCACACAGACGCAGTGCTGAAGAAGGCACATCAGCGCCTCTTCTTCCTGAGAATGCTGAGGAAGTTTGGAACAAGCCCCAGCATCCTTAGATCCTTCTACACCTGCACTGTGGAGAGCATCCTGACCAGCTGCATCACCGCCTGGTCTGGAAACAGCACCGCTGGCAACCGCAAAGCTCTGCAAAGGGTCGTGCGAACTGCCCGCCACATTGTTGGAGGTGAGCTTCCCTCCCTCCAGGACATCTACATCAGGCGGTGTACAAGGAAAGCCCAGAGGATTATCAAAGACTCCAGCCACCTGTCCCACAGACTGCTCTCTCTACTGCCCTCAGGGAGACGTCTCCGCAGCATCCGATCCCGCACTAGCCGACTGAGGGATAGCTTTTTCCCTTAGGCTATCAGGCTAATGAACAGTCAGAACTAATTCACCCTACATCACACTCCCACTCACACAACATGCCATGCACTGCACATTAACACAGTTCTACTGGACTACACGCACGCACTGCACTAACACAACCTATCTGCTATCACTGGATACCATACAATGCACATCCACGACATTGCATATGTATAATCTGTTGCACCTTTGCACAACTATCTGTTGCAAAACTAATCTGTTGTATAATGTATAATCTGTTGCACCTTCACATATTACTATGTATAGATGTGTACATAATGTAGAATGTGTACATACGTATGTCTTTATAGTACACTGTGTGTACTGAGTATATGTATGTGTTTTTTTGCACATTGTCTTCTGTACAGTCTGTAAGTATGTACTGTCTATATGTAAATTGTTTTTTTGGGTTGTTTTTTTTGCACTGTCTGGAGCACGCTCTCAAGAATTTCACTCACCAAGGCACTTGTGCTGTGGTGATGTGACAATAAAAGTGATTTGATTTGATTTGATTTGATTTGCTGTCATTATACAATTCTCCGAAATTATCTATGCTGCACGCAAGTTCAAGCTAACTCAAAAACTTGTGTAAACGAGCTCAGACCTGACGTGAGATTTTATCGTAGTCACCGCTCACGTTTATATTGATAAATTCTAATTTTCGGTTGTACGTTCATATCGTAAATGAGGCCCAATGTGTGCAGCCATTAGTCATATTGGTGTCCTTCATCGTCATGCCACTCTTGGGCCTTACAATACTGCCCACATTATCACTTTTCTAGATACCCTGCATAATATCCTTGTTCACAATGACCAGAGGAATGGACCACAGCAGTTGAGGTTTGTTGTCATCTGGGACAACGTAAGTTTCCACCGGACTGCTCTGGTCCGCAATTGACCTATCGGTAAGCCCCTCCCCTCGAACGCAGCTGAGCCAATGGCAGTCGAGCATCAGTTGCACAGGGAACGGAACTAGGACATCTTTAGCTTTCAGTGCCATAGAGGAACATTGGAATAACCGAAGCTTGCATCAGTTTGAGGGTGTTTATGCTACAAAACAATGCAAAAACGATGTGCCTGGGGTACTTGTAACACTGATTCCAGGTATCCTGAGAGGATGGGCAATATAATTAATTTTATTAAATTTCCTGAATCCAAACAAAACAGAGCAAAATGTCCCTAAGCATTCAACCCCAAGACAAAAACATTTTCTGGTTGTCATACAGTCATGTTACAATTTTCATCTGCTTAAGCAGAATGTTAATGTCATCTTGTGCTTCAGCAAGGTATCTCTGGCTAAAACTAGCTAGCATTGAAGTTAGTGAGTCCATGCTAATGTACATTGTGCTACTGTGTATATGTGTAATGCTCTGTCTTTGTTTTTAGGGTGATCTTTTAACATTCTGTCAAGGGTCTACAGATGAAAAATAGCCTTTTGGGCTAATTCTGGCACATTTACTGTTATGTTTATTAATGTCCATTGCCCCTGTAAATAAATCAAAATAAACTTACAAACCTAAATAGAGGACTGTTCTCGCGTCTTGTACAGTGTAGGTCAAAAACACATAAAGGAAGGTCTACATTTCACTGTCTCTTCATATTAAATTGGTTAAATGTACATTCATTTAATCGTACCCTGCGATACATGAACAGTGTTGATCCTGCATGTTGTCATTCGCGATCGTGATGACCGACCGTAATATGAAACTTCTCCCGCTTACATTGAGGTCTGTAAACCCTCGCTTCGAGTTACCCACCGTATTTATTTTTTTATATTTTATATATCCCTCCATGGAATATTTAATTCTCATTTGGTGGCCTCATATGGTTCCATGTTTTAACACAATAGAAGAGTTATTTTCGGCGTGGCGTTGGAAGGTATACGATTGCTAGCCCCACCAATGCATGCCCCTTCTCCAAGCGATGGAGGAGGCCTGTGGTGACATAGACGAGGGGGCATGCAAGGGATTGATAAGGCACTCCGGATGCTACTTCCCTCATTGTTTAGCAAGAGAGAATATTGCTTGTGATGTTGCTGAGGTTTTGTGGCTAGACCCAAACAGGAGACAGGATGCAAACTTTTTTTTTTCTTTACATTACAGTAACAAGCCTATTTGTTTGTTTAAAGGAGTTCAAAAATATTTGTTATCAATAATGAATTAAAAGGGAAAAATAGAGCAGACACTGAACATGGATGAAGTTTTCTAGAGCACATGCATTTTCTAGAGCACATGCGCACACATTGTTCAAATGTATTTGTTTGGTCTGTTACTGTTGATCCCTTAAGGCCTAAGTATACTTTGTTTTTGTACGTGTACACTAATGAATGCGTACAGCCGAATGTGTAGCCTTTCAAAGTATACTCCATTTGAAGTTGTGCACGAACGCTGGTGGTCGACGCATGTGCTCTAGAAAGCTTCATCCATGTTCAGTGTCTGCTCTATTTTTCCCTTTTAATTCATGATTGATAACAATTATTTTTGAACTCTTTTAAACCAAAGCTGAGGCGTCTCATACCCTCTCGCTCAAAAGCGGTTATCAATGTGAGCCTCTGTTGTTGCAGTCTCCGCTATTTTGTTGTCGTTGTCTGTCTCTTAAGTTTCGTTTTCTACTGTTAAACAATGGCCTGTGACAATATTGCTACCATGTGGAAAAACGAATCACTGCTAAATAACTTCAGTGCGCATGTACAAAGTACACACGGTTACAAAAATAAGGTGGTGTGCGTACTGTTCTGAAGACGCAATTCGCGTCATGCGCACTGTATGCTGTCCCTCGCTTACGCATAAAAAGTGAAGTATACTTTGGGGTTTAGTCAAATACAATGAAAATACTACTGTACATGCCAAACTACACACAAATGTGAAAAATGTAAAACACTACTCTCATGTGACTTTTGCTTGTTAAGACCACACTGTAGTCCACAGGAGTTTGTCATGGCACTTACACTTACATTTATGTACAGAAGTACACTGTATATACAGTATGTATGAGAATTCAGTATATACTGTATGTTCATTATAAAGAGAAATATGTGGGGTAAATATTTTGTTCTCACTAAAAAGAGTACACCCCTCACATTTCGGCAATCAATTTAGTATATATTTTCAAGGGACAATACTATAGAAATGAAACTTGGATATATTTCAGAGTAGTCAATGTTCAACTTGTATAGCAGTAATGATTTACTGTCCTCTGAAAATAACTCAACATACAGCCATTATTGTAAAAAATAAAATAAAATGAGTACACCCTAAGTGAACATGTCAAAACTGTGTCCAAAGTGTTTATATATTGTAGGGGCACCATTGTTATCTAGCACTGCCTTAATCCTCCTGGGCATGGAATTCACCAGAGCGGCACAGGTTGTTGCTGGCACCCTCTTACACTCCTCCATAATGACATCACTGAGCTGCTGGATGTTAGACACATGGTGCTTCTCCACCTTCCGCTTGAGGATTCCCTGCAGGTGTTCAATAGGGTTCAGGTCTGGAGACATACTTGGCCACTCCATCACCTTCACCTTCAGCAGCAAGGCGGTTGTCATCTTGACGGTGTGTTTGGGGTGGTGGTTATGTTGAAAAACAGTTTCTGAAGGGAGGGCATCATCTTCTGCTTCAAGTTGTCACAGTACATGTTGGAATCCATGTTTCCCTCAATGAATCGCAGCTCCCCAGTACCAGCAGTAGTCATGCAGCCCCAGACCATGATGCTACCACCACCATGCTTGTAGGCAAGGCACAATTTTCTTGGTACTCCTCACCAGAGCGTCGCCACACATGCTGGATACAATCTGAGACAAACATGTTTACCTTAGACTCATTAGACCACAGGACATGGTTCCAGTAATTCATGCTCTTGGCCAGGTTGTCTTCAGCAAAGTGTTTGCAGTTTTTTTTTGTGAGCCAGCTTAAGAAGAGGCTTCCTTCTGGGATGATGGCCATGCAAACCGACTTGTTGCAGTGTGTGGCGTATGGTCTGAGCACTGACGAGCTGGCCTTCCACTTCTGCAAAATCTAAAGCAATGCTGGCAGCACTCATGCGTCTGTTTTTTGAAGCCAGCTTCTGCACCGGACGCACAGCACAAGGACTCAACTTCTTTGATCAACCCTTGCGAGGCCTGTTCCGAGTGAAACCCGTCTTGGAAAACCTCTGTAGGACGCTGGCCAACGTACTGTAACTCAGTTTCAGGGTGTTACCAAACTTATTATAGCCTCGGCCATCTTTGTGAAGAGGAACAATTCTAATTCTCAAATCCTCAGAGAGTTCTTGAGGTGCCATGTTGAATATCCAGTGGTCAGTATGAGAGAATTGTACTCAAAGAACCAAATTTTAACTGCTCTAAAACAAGATACACAAATGTGTATCGTCTTGTCAAGCAGAAAACAACATGAACATGATGAATAGGACATGTGGCTTTGCATGGTTAAACGATGTATAGCTGTTATCACTTTGGCCCCGTTTACACTAGTGCGTTTTCGTTTTAGAATGAAAACGATCCTCGTTTACACTAGCGTTTCTGCTGCATTTCAGAAACGATCTCCGTTTACACTACACAACCGAAAACGCATGTCACATTACCATTCATTCAGGTACAACCATAGATATGTATAGGTAGATTCCCTATTATTTAGATGGCGGACGCGTCTGCGTGCTTGGAGCGTTCGAATAAGGAATTTACCCTTACATATCTATGGGTACAATAACGAGCATGATGTTATTGTTTACACGGTCGTCAAGGATACGCAGAGCGAATGTGGGCAGCCACGCCATCGTTTTCAAAAGTGTTTGAAACTCTTCTTTTTTAGAAGAGTTAAAATAGTTTTGAAAGAAGTGTTTACTTTTAATAATAATAATTAAAATTAAGCAGAGTGTCCGCACATTGTGCCATTTTAGCACTCTTACGCTACCTCTCAGATTGATGGATGCACCTGTGCCATCTGTGCAATTTGAACTGACTTATATTTCGTATATTCATATATTTAGAAACAAGTGTGAATAATTTTGAACAATTTTGAATTATTGTGTTGCAGTTGCAACAGTTGCCGTGTTGCAGTTGTCCTAACTTTTGCTTTCTTGTGTTTAGGGTTTTGCATCACAAGTTCATCACAGTGTAAATTGTGTTTTAGTGCATGAGAATGTGTGAGTAAAAAGAGTGCATTCAACTTGTTTAAGGTTTAAGGTTTTGGTTTAAGGTTTTGCAGAATGAGTGATTCCTTTGAGGATGCAGGATGATTTTCACATAATTTTGTAGCAAGTCTGGTCTACCACATCCAGTTCTCAAAATTCTTGTAAACAAATGTTCTAAATTTGTTTTATGGCCTTATTCAGCAACTTAAACATATTAGTTTTTCACTAACCACACATAAATGTTGTTCCCCTACATGGGAACTTCGAACTGCTATGGGGAACGCCGTCAGTGTGACCCGTGTTGGAAGCATACATATAAAAACACCACCTGTTGGCCGGCGACAGCCTATGACGTCACTACCGGTGCGATCACAGTATAAGGGGTGCCGGGAGAATTCATCATCCACTTCTTTCGTCTTCACTGACTGGTTTGTTTGAAGTGTGCAATCTGGTAAGAGTACAGTTTCCTCTCTAGTATCATGGCGAGCACTAGCAAGGCGTTTAAGAAGTGTGTGGATCCGTGTCCTCGTTATTTGACACCTGATGATACACACAATCTTTGTGTCTTTTGTATGGGCAAGGAGCACGCACGCGATGTCCTTGTGGGTTAAATCTGCGCGCACTGTGAGCTTTTTTCTATGAAAAAGCTCCACTCTCGTCTGTCCCTCTTTGAGGAAAGAAGGGCAGCCATCTGCTTCCCGCGATTCAGGACCCACCACTGCCGAGGCACGGAGGCGAATTAAATCGTGGGGTTCGCAGTTGGAGCTGGCCGATGAGTTAGAGAGGGACCGCCCCTTTTCGCACGCGTCGGCCGGGAACGAGAGTGAGCTGCTGGATTGTGATGATGCGATCTTTCTGACATCATCAGATTCAGCAGCTAGTGCCCTGCTGGGTTATGCCCAGGAAGAGCAGGAGATGTTTGAGGGCGAAGAAGTTGAGACTGAACCCTCTCAATCCTCCTTCACTGCATATGACGTGTTATTGGAGGTTATGGAGCTCGAGTGAGCCTTCCTTTCTTTCTAAATCTCCATGTGGACGTTGAGAAGGAGTGGAAAAAGCTATTTTTTCTCGTATTCATAGGTTTCAGCATACTAGTTATGCTGACATTGAGGGGATGCATAAAAATGGCTATGAGGGGATGCCACCTATGAGCATGCCGCTCACTTCTGAGCGTCTAAGTTCCCTCTCATTCTGAGGAATGAGATCTCCGCTCTCCAGAGCTCTTTGCTGGTTGAGCTAGCACTGCTCCCCTCACCATAGAGGGTCACCTATGAGCATGCCGCTCCCTTCTGAGCATCGTTGGTAGAGCTAGCATTGCTCCCCTCACCTTAGAGGGTCACCTATGAGCATGCCACTCGCTTCTGAGCGTCTAAGTTCCCTCTCATTCTGAGGAATGAGATCTCCGCTCTCCAGAGGTCCTTGCTGGTCAAGCTAGCACTGCTCCCCTCACCTTAGAGGGTCACCTATGAGCATGCCACTCCCTTCTGAGCATTGTTGGTAGAGCTAGTATTGCTCCCCTCACTTTAGAGGGTCACCTATGAGCATGCCGCTCCCTTCTGAGCATTGTTGGTAGAATTAGCACTGCTCCCCTCACAATAGAGGGCCACCTATGAGCATGCCGATCCCTTCTGAGCCTCTGAGTTCCCTCTCATTCTGAGGAATTCTCCGCTCTCCAGGGCTGTCATAGAATGTTGCCAAATCCATGTTATGGTAAGTGCACACGCTAAGGCTCTGTGCACTTTCTAAAATCCATTCGGTGGTAAGATCGCACATCAAGTGTTCTGCGTTCTTTCAAAAAAATCCATGTTATGGTAAGTGCACATGCTAAGGCTCTGTGCACTTTCTAAAATCCACCCGGTGGTAAGATTCCACATCAAGTGTTCTGTGATTTTTCTAAAAACCTGTACAGTAGGGTTACGCGCTGTAGCTTCGTGCCCTTTCTTTGAGTTGGTCAGGCCCCGGTTTGTGCATTGGGCCCCACTCTACCTTTTTGTCCCAATATTTTGGGTTTGAACAGTGTGTCGCTACCAAAGGGTCTGTTGAGACAGTTCCCTCAGCAAGCTCATGCAGAGCAAGCGGTAGCCCCTGGGTGACCGGCCAGGACCTAGTTACTACCACTAGGTGCTTGGCCATATCCCCTTAAATTAATCTTTCTCTGATTCCAAGCCTTTGAGCTCTACCCTGGGTAGGGTATGCAGCTCGGGTCTTTGGCCGAAGGGGATAATGTCACTGACAGCCATCAACCATCCCATGGACAACTCCCTTAGCCTTTTAGAGTTGGCTTAGTGCTCGCCTTTTGCATGAAATTGGCTTGCGCTCCCCTCAGCATAGTGGCGTGGGTATATCGTTCCCCATAGCGACCCCTAGGAGACGCAGTTTGAAGTTCCCATGAAGGGGAACGTCTCAGGTTACGTATGTAACCATGGTTCCCTGAGTGGGGAACGAGACACTGCGTCCCCTAG
This sequence comes from Oxygymnocypris stewartii, assembly GCA_003573665.1. NCBI lineage: Eukaryota > Metazoa > Chordata > Actinopteri > Cypriniformes > Cyprinidae > Oxygymnocypris > Oxygymnocypris stewartii. The sequence continues at coordinate 163,301 of QVTF01019794.1, forward strand.
GCTTTGTGCCATGCTTTGGACGCAAGCTTCAGACGAAGAAGTGGATGATGTATTCTCCTGAGACCCCTTATACTGTGGTCGCGCCTGTAGTGACATCATAGGCTGTTGCTAGCCAACAGGTGGTGTTTTTATATATATGCTTCAGACATGAGTCATGCTAAAATACAAACTTGTACATACATGCTGCTCACATATTATTGTAGCACAGTTTGTGCTGAATACACTGACCATTCGCCTTTTACCTGCGAAACCACACCCCCACCCCCAGCAGAGAGAGTTTATCCAATACTGAGAGGGGGTAGGTAAAATGTGTTCCAGCAAAATGTTTTTTTGTAACTTGATACTTATTCATTTCACAAATAATGCTAAAATGAACGGTAAATGATGCTGTTCAAGGTTCAAGGTTCTTTATTATTCGTCACATACACAATCATACAGAGTATAATCAGTAGTGAAATGCAAGTAGAATTTAAGAAAAATACAGCATTAACATGAGGAGAGTGAGGAGAAAAAAAAAAACCCAGACTATGCTCCTTGGGGAGTACAGTGTGAGAAAAGGAAAAACACCTCAGCAACACAAAAGCACATACACCATAGACACACGACATAGCCACAGGGGAAGTGAATCCAGCCCAGCAAGCAGCCATCCAGTCCCGCAGCCACTAATCCGGCGCTGGTCAGACCCGTTTGACAGGCTGGCGGTTCAAAGCGAACAGAGGCGAATGGTCGGGGGAGGGGCAATGTCTGTAATGTCTTTAGGGTGGGTTTGAGGAAGCAAGAGCGTCTCACTGCATTGCAATCCCGGGGTAGATACCAGCAACAGCCTTGCCAAGGCCACTGTGCGGGGGAGCCAGAAAAATATAAGATTGTTTTGTCTTTGGGGCGAGTAACCGCATTCCAATTTTCCAGGCTACTCTCTCTGTCCATTCTGTCCATTTTGGTCTCCAATATAATCAATTTTCCTTTGTAAAGCCGTGAGCTTCTCCTTGATAGAATCCATATTGCAAATGATAGTCTCAGTCTCAATGCTGACCGCTCTTCCCACAGCTTCAATCAAGACGGGCAGCCTTGTGAGGCTTTGGACAGCTGTTCCCTTCTTCTGAATTTTTCGATAACCTAGGGCAAAGCCTAATCCAATCAGCAAAATACCTGTTATCATGGTTCCGAATAGGTAAATATCTTCAATGTCCTCCACGGAAAGAGCCGCAAGACACACGATTCGCCACCTCTCCCACGCGTCCATCGTATAGCCAGCCGCAAACATTCCATCAGGGCAGACAGGTTCCCCGGAACCCAAGTTACTCATCGAGAATGGTGTCAATTGCATTGAGAGATCAGTTGATCAAATCCATAATCTTTCAGTTTGGAGAGCAGTGCAGAGAGAGTCTCTCAATACGAGACAAGGGAGCGAAGCAGGGAAGATAAGGGTGAGGACGGGGAGAGAAAAATGCGACCGCCTCCGTTGAGTGCCAAAGAGAAAGAGTTAATGTTATGTTAACTGATTGTGATTGTATGTGAACAACATTGTGGAGTTTAGATGTAATTTGCTCAAACATGTAAAGTACGTAACATGGCTGATGACATTTTTGACACAAACGTGGGAGAAACCCTTATTTCTGTTCTGCTCTTTTAGATACATGTGTAAATATCCACTGTCGCCAGAGGATATCTCTATGTTACTGTTGTGTTACAAGTATTTTTATAGGTTTAGATCTTGTGTGTTAAAATTGTTCTATGAAGACGGATCCACGATGCATTGCGCTTTGATGTTTATTTAAAGCTCCAGCAGAAAAGTTTGTCCGCTACTGAGCGGACAAACTACACGCTATACATGTGTATATGTATAAATGCCCATTGTTTTCTCCTCGTTGTTTTACAGAACTAAACAATGCATGATACATAGTTCTCCATGTTGCCTGTGATTTGAGTGATGACAGTTAAAAAGCATCACACGCACACTTATTTCACCTTCTACAATTACTCACTCTGGTTGTGAAAATATTTGTTTTATTTGCATTAGTAGAGTAACTATGCATTTGATTTTACTTTGTTTTAATTAAAGAGCTAGATAATTACTATGAATAACGATAGAGATATAAAGATTTTAACTTGGATAAATAAAACAATATATGGGTCAAAGACATTTAAAGGTCTGCTTCAAAATACATTTTACAAAGGTGATTTTATATACATAGATAGAAAGCACATTAAATTCAAGTAAAGAGTCTACTTTTAAGGTTTAAAAAAGTTTTGGGAGAATAAAATGTCAAAATATGGGTGAAATAATGTTCCATTTTCATTCAATGTAACAAATATTTATGTAAAAACAACATACTTATTCTGAACTGTACATTTGAAGAGTTTATTTGCAAAAACAGATTTGAAAAATCATGTTTTTTATTATGTTACCATGTTTTTATTGTGTTTTATTGTGTTAGTTAGCTGTATTCTTTGTTATTTTTTAACTGTATCAAAAAAAAAACCTAGTTTGATTGAGATTAATTGGAATGCACAATGAAAAAACTTGATTATCTGTTTTTGCAAATAAACTTCATATTAAAATATATGTAAAATTAAAAAAATACAAGTAGTGTTTGGGGTAAAACTAATTAGTCTTTCAATATGTCATAAACTGATTGTTGTGGTAAATATGCCTGACAAGATTGTTACACAATGACATTTTTGTGGCTGATTTCTGTCAATCATGGTAAAATGTAGATTTATTTTTTTTTGTGCAGAAAAAAATACTTATTAAAAACGACTTATTGTTTTGATGCTTGAAACCCCTTTTTCTTCTTTGACCAATATAAAAATACCATGAAACAATAAATGAGTGAATGAGTCAAACCTCAGTATTTCCAGCTGACAGTTTAGACCCTTCAGTGCATCAGACAGCAGCTTCACTCCTGAATCCTGGAGGTAATTTACACTCAGGTCCAGCTCTCTCAGATTGGAGTTTGATGAGTGTAAAGCTGAACACACAATTTCACAGTGCTGATCAAAAGGCCAACATCCAACAATTCTGTAACAGAGAATTACATGCAATGAAGTGGAGATGGATTGATAAAGTCATGTTTTCTGTATTCTATACATAAAAATAAAATATGACTTTTATTGATCACATTTCTAATATCCTATGCAAAATGAAGATATCTGAGCACAGATCATGATGGGTGCAGTGGCCATCTGTAAACCCTAACATAAACACATTAGGTGGAGATTAATCTGTTGATGTGCTATATCCTTGTTTGTGGGTCCAATGTAAATTTGTTCTCAAATATTACAAATGTTCACACATCATACATGTTTTGAAAGATCTATTGGTGCTTTTCCACTGCGTGGTACGACTCGGTTTGGCACGGCTCAGTTTGGCTCAGTTTGCATTTCCACTGCAGTTTAGTACCGCTTTAGAATGGGCGGGATTATCCACATGTCGTTATAATTGCGCCGTCTCTACTACCGTGACTTCTGAAAAACATTTTATTTCTGCATTGCGCTCACACTCTCGCTGGATCCGCTCCTCAGCTATAAACGTGAGGAACGTTTGTACTTCCTCAACAGACAACAAAACATTTTTTAGTTGCTAAAAGAAATGTGCGCTCCTTCGCTGGCTGTGCTGATTTAAATCTAGTGGGTCTGTTGTGTCTCGTGCTGCAAGTTCAATGACGCAGGCAGCAACGATTTTCTCCGGGCCATCAGCAGAGTCTAGTCAGCAGAGTTTACACATCACGTTTTGCTAACGGTACGGCTCGCTTGGAACCTCGGCCACGGTGGTTCTAAAAAAAGTACCAGGTACCAGGTACTGTACCCAGTGGAAACCCCCCCAAAAGTGTGCCGTACTGAACCGTACCATGCAGTGGAAAAGCAACATATGAGTTTAGCATGCGTACCCGGTCTTTGTTTTATGATATAAATGCTTCAGCAACAGTAAATAGTAATTTGTGTCAGAAGTGTATGTGTCAACATGCAGAGCACAGGGTCTCGGGAGGTTAAATAAATCTGTAGCATTTGAAACATTTCAAACTTAAGTGTAAAGGTTGCACAACTGAGGTTTTGTTAGTGTAATACTGTTTTGAAAAGTTTCCAAATGTTGATTTGTTTTTCTGAACTCTAAGTCTGTCTTGGGTCACTTTGATAAGGTTGGCATTATTCACGACCCCTGTATTTAATTAAAAAGGAAGAATGATTAGTGCTTGTCTCTGATTAGCTGAGCCCTCTGTAAACATCCTAAACAAGCACTACAGTGAATGAAGGAATACGTTACACAAACACTTCTTATTTAGTGGTGCAGTATTGCATGATTTATGGATTATATTTAATAGATTCAACTTTAAATAAACATTCGCAGTTAGTTTGTAAATGGTTTCATTACATGCGTAGCCTGTTTATTCATATCATGTGTCTCTATCGGTTTGTGTGTGTGTTTTGTGCAGATCTAGCATGTATTTATTTGAAGAAAATGCATTTTAATATTAAGTAATACATTGTTTGGAGCATTAAATTATGATGATTGTAAACATGTTTTCCACACTGCTGTGCCTTCTACTCTCTGCTTTCAACTGCTTAAACTCTGCTTCAGTGTTTAAATGAGAAATAAATGATTTTATATAAATGAAACCATGGTTATGATTTTTAATAGATTAGTTTGAGTTTCAAATCCAGACTAATCTGTAACTTTCATAATGACATGATTGAATGAATACTCACAGGGCTTTTCTGCAGTTGATCACAGCTGGAATCAGTCTTTCTCTTCCTTCATCTGATGTGTTGAATTTCATGAGATCAAGCTCATCCAGCGGCTCCTCTGACATCTGAATCATGTAGGCAATTGTTGAGCAGTGAGCAGGAGAGAGTTTCTCCCTTGAGTGTTTGTCTAATTTCACAAACTCCTGAATCTCTCTGGACAGAGTCTGATCTTTCACTTCCAGCAGACAGAGGAACAGATTGATGGATCTTTCAGCTGACAGTTTCAGGTTATAGTCATATCTCTTGATCTTGTCTTTGATGTGCTGTGTGGTTTTTCGGATGCTCTCTGAGCTGTTCTCTGTGTGTGTCAGTAGATCCTGTAAGAGTCTCTGATTGGACTCTAGTGAGATGCCCAGCAGAAACCGCAGGAACAGATCCAGATGTCCATTCTCACTCTCAAGAGTTTTATCAACTGCTGATTTTAGCAGTTCATACAGAGAATTTTCCTCAGATAGGTACCTGTCACTCTCATGTTTATCATCCAGAAACAACTTCCCTGGCTCCATGTTCTTTGTTAAATAGCAGTAAAATGGATAGAAACCAGCGAGAAACTCTTGAAAGCTCAGATGAATGAAGCTGTAGACTTTCCTCTGATGAATCACAGATTCCTCCTTAAAGATCTCAGTGCAAATCCCAGAATACACTGAGGCGTCAGTGACGTCTATCCCGCTCTCAACCAGGTCCTCCTCATAGAACATCACATTGCCCTTCATCAGCTGTTTGAAAGCCACTTCAGCAAGTTTTATAATCACTTCTCTGTTGGACTGCAGGAGTTTCGCTGGATCTTTCTCTTCATACTTCTGGTTCCTCATGTTGATCTGAATCAGTAAGAAGTGGATGTACATCTCAGTCAGAGTTTGAGGGATTTCTGCACTCAGATCTTCTTCCAGGAGCTTCTGAAGCACAGTGGATGAGATCCAACAGAAGACGGGGATGTGGCACATGATGTGGAGGCTTCTTGCTCTTCTGATGTGTGAGATGATTCTGCTGGCTTGATGCTGGTCACTGATTCTCTTCCTGAAATATTCCTCCTTCTGAGGCTCATTGAATCCCTGAATTTCTGTCAGACGGCTGATGTACTCGGAGGGGATCTGATTGGCTGCCGCTGGTCTGGAGGTGATCCAGATGAGAGCAGAGGGAAGCAGCTCTCCTTTCATGACATTTGAGATCAACACACCCACTGATGTAGTCTCAGTCACATCACAAACTTTCTGAGAATCTGAAAACATCAGTGTGATTCTGCTTTCATCCAGACCATCAAAGATGAAGACAACTTTACACTGCTCATAAATCTTTGAGTCCAGATCTTGAAGTTCAGGATGAAAGTCCAGCAGAAGTCTGTGAAGACTGTACTGATGATCTCGGATCAAATTCAGCTCTCTAAATGGAAGCACAAACATGAAATCTACGTCCTGATTGGCTTTTCCCTCGGCCCAGTCCAGAATGAACTTCTGGAAAGAGACGGTTTTTCCGATTCCGGCGATACCTTTAGTAAGAACAGTCTTGATCTGGTCTTTCTCCTCACATCCTGGTTCAGCTGAGGCTTTAAATATGTCATTGCAGTAGACTGGAGTTTCTTGTGAGTGTTTTATTCTGGCTGTTTTCTCCATCTGTAAAACCTCATGTTCTTCATTCACTCTTTCACTCTCTCCCTCTATGATGTAGAGCTGTGTGTAGATCCTGTTCAGGAGGATTTGAGTCTTGTGTAGGTTGATTCCCTCAGATAATCTCTCATACTTGTTCTTCATGCTGGCTTTGTGCTGGTCTTTGACTCTCTGTAGTTCGTCATTCTCTGGTTCAGGAGAATCCTGCTGCAGGTCTCCAGTCTGATCATCTCTATCCACACAGCAGAGAAACAACACAATGAATAAATTAGTTTGAGTCTGAATAATGAGACTGAAATGATCTTAACTGCGGAAAACTGAAAGCAGATTTACAAAACCCTGTTAAAGGACACAGCTGATGACAATAGTGAACTAGATAAAAAAGTTTGTCAAGACAAACTTTAAGTTGGCTAGAGAAAGCTGGACCAGAAAATTTGAAAAAGTTTAAAAAGTAAAAAAAAAGTTTTAAGTTTGATGGTTTGCAGTCTGAAATGGTTCTAAGTTTAAAGTAGTTTTAAAAGCTTAAACTTTTAATGTTTTAAAAGAAATACAGTCTGTCAGAAATGAAGATTAGCAAGGGATTAGCATGTTGCTAACATGAATAACCAGTGACTAGCATGATTAGCAATTTACTAGCATGTCGCTAGCATGTTTATTAGCATGATTAGCATGTCGCTAGCATGTTTCTAAAATGATTAGCATTTAAATAGCATGTCACTAGTATGTTTCTAACATGATTAGCCTGTAACTAGCATGTCGTTAGCATGATTAGCATGTTACTAGCATGTCGCTAGCATGTTTATAGCATGATTAGCATCCTACTAGCATGCCGCTAACATGATTAGCAAGTGACTAACATGTTTCTAGCATGATTAGCAAGTAACTAACATGATGCTAGGATGTTTCTAGCATGATTAGCATATTACTAAAATGATTAGCAAGTTACTAACATGTCACTAGCATGATTTGCAAGTAGATAGATAGATAGATAGATAGATAGATAGATAGATAGATAGATATAGTAAAATTGTAGATAGATAGATAGATAGATAGATAGATAGATATAGTAAGATTGTAGATAGATAGATAGATAGATAGATAGATAGATAGATAGATAGATAGATAGATAGATATATAGATAGATATCATATTGATTATAAATGAGTTTAGATGGGTTAGAAATAGTACATAAAAGGGAAACTTAATTGAGTCTATGGGCTTCAGTGTGTTTACATTTGAATGTTTGTCAGTTGGAGCTGGCAAGAGCTTGGCTCTTTTGAACATTCCGTCAATGTAAGTCTATGGGATTTCTATTTATTTATTTTATTTATTTAGTAATTTAGCAGACGCTTTTATCCAAAGCGACTTACAAATGAGGACATTATAGAAGCAATCAAAACCAACAAAAGAGCAACAACATGCAAGTGCTATTACAAGTCCTGGTTAGCCTAACGCAGTACACGTAGGACTTTTTTTTTAAAGAAAACGAGTATATAGAATATAGAAAAAAGAAACCTAGTGTTAGTTTTACAAGAAAAGCTAGCAGTTAGAGAATAAATATGCAACTGATAGAGGGTCAAATGTGTCTGTGTTTTTTTAAATAAAAAAGAAGACAGATTAGATTGAATAAATTTAGAATAGAGAGTGCTAGAGTTAGAGGGTCAAATAAAGATGGAAGAGATGTGTTTTTAGCCGTTTCTTGAAGATGGGTAAGGATTCAGCTACTCGGATTGAGTTAGGCAGGTCACTCCACCAGATGGGAACAGTTAAATGAAAAAGTCTGTGAAAGTTATTTTGCGCCTCTTTGGGATGGTACAGTAATGCGTCGTTCACTTGCAGAGCGAATGCTTCTAGAGGGCATATAAGCCTGAAATAATTAATTTAGGTAAAGGGGTGCAGAGCCAGAGGTGGTTCTGTAGGTCAACATTAATGCCTTGAATTTAATGCGAGCAGCTATTGGTAGCCAGTGCAAATTGATGAACAGAGGTGTGACGTGCGTTCTTTTCGGCTCATCAAAGATTAATCTTGCAGCAGCATTTTGGATTAATTGTAGAGGTTTGATGGAACTGGCTGGAAGATCTGCCAAGAGAGCATTGCAATAGTCAAGTCTGGACAGAACAAGAGCCTGAACAAGGAGTTGTGTTGCATGTTCAGAGAGAAAGGGGCCTGATCTTCTCAATGTTATATAATGCAAATCTGCAGGACCAGGTAGTTTTAGTAATGTGGTCTGAGAAATTCAGCTTATCATCAATCACAACTCCAAGGTTTCTGGCTGTTTTTGAAGGAGCTATGGTTGATGAGCCTAATTGGAAGGTGAAATCTTGATTAAACTATGGGTTTGCTGAAACTACAAGCAGATCTGTCTGAGCTAGGTTGAGTTGAAGGTGATGGTCCTTCATCCAGCAAGAAATGTCTGCTAGACATGCTGAGATGCGAGCAGCTATCGTCAGATCATCAGGATGGAATGAGAGGTAGAGTTGAGTGTCATCAGCATAGCAGTGATGTGAAAAGCCATGATTCTGAATGACAGAGCCTAGTGAAGTCATGTAGACAGAAAAGAGAAGTGGTCCAAGAACTGAGCCCTGTGGCACCCCTGTAGCTAGATGTTGCTACTTGGATACCTCACCTCTCCAAGATACTTTGAAGGACCTATCTGAGAGGTAAGACTCAAACCACTGGAGTGCGGTTTCTGAGATGTCCTTTCTCAATAGGGTTGACAGGAGGATCTGGTGGTTGACCATATCAAAAGCCGCAGACAGATCCAGCAATATAAGTATGGAAGACCTGGAAGCCGTTCTTGCAAGTCTTAGGTCTTCAACAACTGAGAGCAAGGCAGTTTCGGTGGAATGTCCACTTCTGAAGCCAGATTGGTTACTGTCCAGGAGGTTGTTCTGTGAGAAAGGCAGTGACTTGGTTGAACACAACTCGTTCAAGTGTTTTTGCAATGAAAGGTAGAAGGGAAACCGGTCTATAGTTCCCTAAAAGAGTTGGGTTAAGAGTGGGTTTCTTAAGAAGTGGGGTTATACGAGCCTGTTTAAATGCTGAGGGAAAAATCCAGTGTGAAGGGATGTGTTAACGATGTGAGTGAGTGCAGGTACAACTGCAGGAGAAATAGCTTGAAGGAGATGAGATGGAATAGGGATCAAGCGGACAAGTAGTAGGATGACTACTGCTGTGTGTTTGACAGATTGTGGTGTGGAAAAATGTGCAGTGAGGTTTGTAATTTTATTAATGAAGAATGTGGCAAAGTCGTCAGCTGTTAGAGTTGATGAAGGAGGGGGAGGAGGAGGACAAAGGAGGGAGGAAAATGTTTTAAAGACCATGCGAGAGTTAGGCGAATTGTTAATTTTGTCATGATAGTATGTCCTTTTAGCAATGGAGACATTAGCAGAGAAGTCAGAGAGGAGTGATCGCTAAAAATTAAGGTCAGTAGGATTTTGTGATTTGCGCCATACCCTTTCTGCAGCCCTGAGTTTAGAACGATGTTTGCGGAGAACGACAGATAGCCAAGGGGCAGAAGGAGTGGTATGGACTGGTCTGGAAAATAATGGGCAGAAAGTATCAAAACAAGATATCAGAGTGGAACAGAAAGTGTCAGTAGCACTGTTAGCATCAAGAGATGATAACTGTTTAAGGGGAGGAAGCGAAGATGAAACCATAGCAGATAGCCAGGAGGGTGAGAGCGAGCGTAAGTTACGTCGAGGAGAGATTATTGGAGAGTGCTGCAGGTGTAGCATTGTCCTCTGGTTTGATCCAGGTCTCTGTGAGGGCCATGAGGTTTAGCCTTGAATGGCTAGTAATGGAAGTAATGAAATCAGCTTTGTTGACAGTAAACTGACAATTCCAGAGACCAATAGAAAAAGAAAGTAATGTATTAGCAGACATAGGCAAAGTACGCAGGTTTTTAGGATTGCGCTGTCTACAGTGTGTGATGCATGGTTTGCGAGTAGTAGTGATAGTTTTGATCTGAAAACACACAGTAAGAATTTGTTATAAAAACAAAAACAGAAGTGAAACAAGTAGTAGGAAAGAGGATAAATAAAAAGCGATACTTATATCCTTTGCCGGTGTCCCTGCCCAGTGGATTCGCACGGTAGAGTCGATGGCCTTTACACTCTTCTTTCTTCACACAAGGAGGGCTTCACACGACAGTTGCCGCGACCGCTGCCATGGTATATTAACGAGCTGTTTTTAACTTCCGGTGATAGATTGCTTCTCTCAAAGATTATTTCTTTACACGGTCTTCTGCTGGCGCTTGGACAAACTTTCCCGTTTATCACAACAAATGGCCAAGCAAGCACAGACACTGACAAGAGACGCGATACAGTATGAGTCCAAACGCGATTTCAGCAAGTCTCTTTTATGATTTTTAATCTTCAGTTTTATGAAAACCATAAGTCCAATAAGTTAGAAAAGACATAGCAACTCGAGTCAGAACAGTCTGAAGATTTGGGCTGAGTTTGGAGTTTGTAGAGTTAAAGCTCTTGGAGGAGTAGCAGTCAGAAATTTAGTCTCAGAAAAATAATAATAATACATTTAAATAGGATTTCATTAAGATGGCTTTCTCAAGCAAACTTAATTAATCTGGATCATATTCAGATGAGATGATGGAGCAGACAATTTTTTGATAAGGCTTAAAATACAGTTAAAGCAGATAATGTGTCTTCAGTTATGGACACTGATGTCAAACTTTAATCTTTCTGCATTACCAACCTTGATATTAAATAATGTATCACCCTCATTTTACTGCAGCAGTTCAATCAGCTGCATGTTTGTTCTCACACAGGCTCAGAGGTCACAGCTTAATCATTAATGTTTAAATACTGTCTCTTGTCTCCAGCACTGGTTATCTTCTCACCTGGGGTTAAAGGTCACTGGCCCATCACTGAATTTAGGAGGTTGTATCATAGATACATTACTCCTCATCGACACGCAGCTGGGCTCTGGAGATGTTGTTCTCTTGTTCTGATAATGAATATCATCCTCCTCTCTCTCTTCACAGAGACTCATTTTAGAGCCAGTGATCTTCTGTTCCTCAGATATGTTCAGTTCTGCATTTGGACACAAAATAACACACAACTCAACTGTCATCTTTAGACAAACTAAAAAGGAATAAAGCAGACTGTGTCTTGGAATTCATGGTTTAGGCAGGGGGATATAACGTTTCTGAGATGTTCCCTATCTGTCAGTTGGTACGAGTTATGTTGTAATGACATTAGGGGTCCTATGGAAAGCACCATAACCAGTGAATGTTGTTACCACCTGTGGCGCTGCAAATGCTGACAAGCTGCGGAGTGCCAAAACAAATGCCAGCACATAGGTCGTAACCTTCCCAACGCCACAGTGCAAATTGGTACCTTAGTACCGAGAGGGGTCATAGGTAAGTACCGCTGCTGGAGAAAGCCATGCTGCTGTTCCGTCCACAAAGAAAATTCTTAACAGAAGGAATTTCAACCTTCAAGTAAAAGATGGCTTTAGACTTCTTTTTTCAACTTGGCTAGTAGAACGTTGGGTAAGCGTGCCTTCTTAAGGACATGGCTGCTACGGAGACCACATCTTACCCATAGGGAGGTGACACTGATATGGACTGACCTAAGTAGTCCATACTTACTTTGCAGTGCTATATATGGAATGGGTCTCTGAGGCAGGTCCTACCAGGGAGTAGGGATATAACTACTGCCAGTAGAGACTGACAGAGCAGGTCTTTCAAGGGAAAACACGGATTTACCGTAAGGGAAACCTTACTGTGGAAGGATACACATATGGGATTGCCCACAGGGAATCACTCCATATAGGACACCTAGCTCAGTACAGGGGCTGACCGGGACTCTGGGCATGCTAACTCCAGTACTGGGCCTGGCGTCAGACTGCTCTCTTCTGAGTTTTAGTGCCGGGGCTACTGGAGGAAGCTGGACCAGGATTTGCTTATGGAAGAGCAATGATAAGAGGGAAAAAATGCCATCGAAATTTCTAAGTCAGTTCCCTTCAGAAATAGATTCATATAAACTCCCACCACAATATTTATATTTTTCATCCATCCAACAGTGAGCTTGCTCTGCCTGTACAATATTTTATTTGTTTGCGTCTGTTCATTTTAGTCATTGCTTGCAAGAGATAAACCTATGAACTTTTATTTTGGTGGAAAATTCCAGATTCTGTGAAAAGATGTCACGGTTCATGGGCTCCCGGTCCCATCCTCGCTTTGTCATGTGGGTGTGTGTGCGTGTATGTGAGCAGGTGTCTGTGGGTGTGTGTGATTGAGGCTGATTCGCTCCAGCTGAGAGACGTTACCTGGGCTATATTAGATCCTGTCATGCTGTCTCCCATTGTCAGATCCTCACAGTGTCTGCAGTGTTCTGGTCGGCGAGTTCCGTCCGTTCCTGCTTCCTGGTTCCGCGATTCCAGAGCCCTGCCGTTTCCTGGACTCCGAACACCGGACACTTGGCTGCCCATTGCTTCCCTGCGATACCCGCCTCACCCACGGAGAGCTCCACCCGAGTTTCTCGGTTTCTTGTATCCCTGTCAATAAACCGTTTCTATCTCCGCAATTAAATCCTCCAGTTTATTATCGTGACAGAAGGATCTGACCATCATCATGGATTCAGCGGAGACTCGTGGTTTGCAGGAACTGTTAGCCGGCAACAACGCTCGTATGGATCTACAGGAGGAGAATATGTTGAACACTGGATGAGCTGTGCAGGCGTTAGTAGCGCAGGTGTCCGAGCTCACCACCCAGATGCAACTGTTAAGATCACCCGCTGCGCCACCCACACTGCCAAATTTTCCCGTCCCCGGGAACAACAGCCCTCAGCACGAACCTAGACTCCCTGCATCGGAGGTGTATGCCGGAGATCCTAACCTCTGTATAGCGTTCCTGACGAAATGTTCTCTGTTGTTCTCTCTCCAGCCACTGACTTTGCCACGGAGGCTTCTAAGGTGGTGCTAGTGCTGACGTTGCTGTCAGGGAAGGCAGCATTTTGGGGAACGGCGGTGTGGGAAAATTGCCACCCATGTTGTTCCTCGTTCCGCTCACTCTCCCAGGAGATGAGGAGAGTCTTTGATCGCGCGCTGGTCGGGTGCGAGGCAGCTCGCATGCTGGACGACCTCCGCCAGGGGGAGCAGTCCGTTTCCGACTATTCCATCCAGTTCAGGACCCTGGCGGCGGAGTGTGAGTGGAACGAGAGGGCGCAGTGGGACATGTTCCTGCATGGGTTGGCTGACCGTATCCAACGGGAGATCGATGTGGTGGAGTTACCTCCCGGGTTGGACGAACTTGTGGATCTAGCCTTACGCGTGGATGCGCGGCTTCAGCAACGCGATCTGCGCGGTCGACGCAAGTTAACACTGGAATATCCTTTCCTCGGCACTGGCAATACGGTCAGTCACTCGTCGGTTGACGAACCCATGCAGGTGGGTTGAGCTCGGCACTCCCGGGAGGAGAGAGATCGTCGGAGGATGAGGGGACTGTGCCTATACTGCGGCGCTGCTGGCCACTTCCTGGCGAGTTGCCCCGTAAAAGATCAGGCCCGACAGTAGGTCTGAGGCTACTGTCGGGTGGAGTGTCTCTTAACAAAGCCTCATCCACTACCCTCCTCCCAGTGAGGTTGCAATGGGCGGCCGGGCGACATGATGGGCGGCGCTGCTAGACTCCGGAGCAGAATGTAACCTGCTGGACATTTCCCTGGCACAACTTCTCCACATTCTCTTTGGTCCCCCTCCGTCACAAGATCTCTGTCAGCGCCCTCAATGGACAGTCGCTTCCCGAGATCAGTCTCTCCACTGTACCCATCACCCTCGTCATCTCAGGCAACCACTCAGAGACTATCACGTTCCTCATCACCCATTCACCACTGGCCCCGGTGGTGTTGGGTCACCCCTGGCTCACTCAACATAATCCCCGGGTGGAATGGGGTCGTAAAACCGTCTCGGAGTGGAGTAGAGTCTGCTATGCCTCTTGTCTTGTGTCTGCTGGGTTTTCTGGTTCTGGTTCTGTGTTGCAGGATGAGATGGGGAGCCTGTCTAACGTGCCCGAGGAGTATCTGGACCTGAAGGAGGTGTTCAGTAAGTCCAGGGCCGCTTCTCTCCCTCCTCATCGTCCCTACGACTGTGCTATAAAGTTAGTACCAGGTATGTCTCCGCCGAAAGGCAGATTATACTCGCTTTCTGTCCCGGAAAGGGAGGCCATGGAGAAATATATTTCTGATTCTCTGACAGCTGGGATCATCCGCCCCTCTTCTTCTCCAGCGGGGGCAGGATTTTTTTTTTCGTGAAGAAGGATGGTTCTCTGCGACCTTGTATTGACTACCGAGGCTTGAACAACATCACGGTAAGGAATACTTATCCTTTGCCATTGATGTCTTCAACTTTCGAGAGGTTGCAGGGAGCATCCATCTTCACCAAGCTAGATCTCAGAAACGCCTATCATTTGGTTCGCATAAGAGAGGGGGACGAGTGGAAGACCGCGTTTAATACCCCCAGAGGGCACTTTGAGTATTTGGTTATGCCATTCGGGCTCTCTAACTCTCCCGCGGTCTTCCAGGCACTCGTCAATGACGTGTTGAGAGATATGGTCGATCAGTTCATATATGTCTACCTGGATGACATATTGATTTTTTCTTTTTCTCTCCAGGAACATGTTCAACACGTCAGGCTAGTGCTCCAGAGGTTGTTAGAGAATGGGCTTTTTGTAAAGGCGGAGAAGTGCGCATTCCATACACAGTCGGTTCCTTTCTTGGGCTTCATAGTGTCGCCAGAGGGGGTTCGCATGGATCCCGACAAGGTTAAGGCTGTGGTAAATTGGCCAACCCCTGATTCCCGCAAGGCCCTGCTGAGGTTTCTGGGGTTCGCAAATTTTTACCGGCGTTTTATTCGCAATTTCAGTCAACTAGCCGCTCCTCTGACTGCCTTGACCTCCACCAAGATGGCGTTCAGGTGGTCGAATGCAGCCGAGACTGCATTCACCAAACTCAGAAGCTGCTTCGTTTCGGCACCCATTCTCCGGGCCCCTGATCCCACACGCCAGTTCGTGGTGGAGGTCGACGCGTCAGAGGTGGGGGTAGGTGCAGTGCTATCCCAGCGTGCCACCTCGGACGACAAGGTGCATCCCTGCGCGTTTTTCCCATCGACTGTCCCCTGCCGAACGCAATTACGACATCGGTAACAGAGGTAGAGGGTTCGGGGGTTCCTTTCGTAGTTTGGACCGACCATAAGAATCTCGAATATATTCAGTCCGCTAAATGTCTTAACTCCAGGCAGGCTCGTTAGGCACTATTTTTCGGACGCTTTGATTTTTCCATCTCCTATCGGCCGGGTTCTAAGAACATCAAACCCGATGCCTTGTCACGCATTTTTGATCATTCGGATCGCCAGGTGTCTCCCGAGTGTATTATACCTGAGAGATTGGTTGTCTCTGCAGTCACTTGGGAGATCGAATCGAAGGTCTGCACGGCCTTGGAAGGGGTAACGCCTCCGCCCGGATGCCCAACGGGCCGGTTGTTTGTGCCGGAGAGGTTACAGTCCAACGTCATCCAATGGGGTCACTGTTCCAACGTGGCTTGTCATCCAGGAATCGGTCGCACCATGTTTTTGGTTAAACAACGATTCTGGTGGCAGCCCATGGCTCGCGATGTCCGAGAGTTTGTTTTGGCCTGCTCAGTCTGTGCTCGGGGTAAGACTTCCAATCGACCTCCAGGGGGGTTACTTCAGCCACTGTCAGTCCCTTCGAGACCCTGGTCCCATATCGCGCTAGATTTCGTCACTGCCCTCCCACCCTCCCTGGGTAATATGGTTGTTTTAACCGTAGTGGACTGGTTCTCGAAGAAGGCTCATTTTATTCCCTTGCCCAAATTGCCCTCAGCCAAGGAGACAGTGGCTACTGTAGTTAATCACGTCTTTCGCATTCATGGCCTCCCGGCAGATGTGGTTTCCGACAGGGGTCCGTGTCCAAATTTTGGAGAGAGTTTTGTCGACTACTGGGGGCGACTGTGAGTTTGTCTTCTGGGTTTCACCCTCAGACCAACGGGCAAACTGAGCGGGCCAACCAGGATCTCGAGAGGGTGTTGCGATGTTTGGTCACTCAGAATCCCACTTCCTGGTGTCAGCAACTTTCATGGGTTGAGTACGCTCATAACTCGTTACCGGTGTCGTCCACGGGCCTCTCGCTGTTTGAGTGTAGTTTAGGTTACCAGCCACCTCTTTTCCCTAGTATGGAATCCGAAGTCGCAGTCCCCTCTGCTCAAGCCTTCGTCCAGAGGTGTCACCGTACCTGGACGAGAGCCTGAGAGACTCTCCTCCGGGTTGGGGCGTGCACCAAGGCTAAGGCTGATCGCCACCGGTCGAAGCCTCCTGTCTACGTCGTTGGTCAAAAAGTGTGGCCTTCTACCAAGAACATTCCACTCCCGTCCGTGTGTAATAAGTTGGCTCCCAAATTTATTGGCCCGTTTCCTGTCACTAAAATTCTTAGTCCAGTGACAGTCCGCCTCAAACTCCCTCCTGTGTACAGGAGAATTCATCCCGCGTTCCATGTGTCCAAGATTAAACCCGTTTTTCGGTCTCACCTTAATCCACCTACTCCGGTCCCCCCACCCCCGCCGCGACTCGTAGATGGGGAACCCACCTATCCGGTCAATCGTATTCTGGACTCGAGGTGGAGGGGACGAGGATTTCAATACTTGGTGGACTGGGAGGGTTACGGTCCGGAGGAGAGAAGTTGGGTTCCGGCCAGGGACATATTGGATCACTCCCTTATTGATGATTACAATCAACAGGTAAGGTCGGCTGGGAGCGCCGAGAGGCCCTAGGGGGAGGGGTACTGTCACGGTTCATGGGCTCCTGGTCCCATCCTCGCTTTGTCATGTGGGTGTGTGTGCGTGTATGTGAGCAGGTGTCTGTGGGTGTGTGGGATTGAGGCTGATTTGCTCCAGCTGAGAGTCATTACCTGGGCTATATTAGATCCTGTCACGCTGTCTCCCATTGTCAGATCCTCACAGTGTCTGCCGTGTTCTGGTCGGCGAGTTCCGTCCGTTCCTACTTCCTGGTTCCGAGATTCCAGAGCCCTGCCATTTCCTGGACTCCGAACACCGGACACTTGGCTGCCCATTGCTTCCCTGCGCTACCCGCCTCACCCACGGAGAGCTCCACCCGAGTTTCTCGGTTTCTTGTATTCCTGTCAATAAACCGTTTCTATCTCCGCAATTGAATCCTCCAGTTTATTATCGTGACAAAAGAGGTTTACAAATGCATCTCATTTCAAATCTAGCAAAATACTGTCAATATTTGCCCATTAAATGTTAAAAATTATGCTGATGTGAAAACAAAATGTAACTAGTGCCTGTTGCGTTCTCAGATGCATGCTAAACCCACAGCACATTCAAAAACAGACTTCACTGTAAAAGGAACGCGGAAAACACCGGATCACGAGCTGATCGCATGCGCAATGTGCGTGCTTGGCTTTGAAACATGCAGCACAAACAGGCTTGATGAAGAGATAAAGTCATAATACACACAGTTTGTTTGATGGACACTTTGCGAAAGCAATGACATGAAACACAACAAGGAACTTTTATGTTATAATGAAGAGTATAAATATATTTTTGGTTTATTATGAAACTGTGGCGGGACAGATTAGACTGTGGTGGGCCGCCACAGAATAGGAAATGAATGGGAAACACTGGCTTGGTCTTTTTTAAGGTAAAGAGACACCTTTTAGTGTAACAAGTTACTAATGCGGACTCCTCATTAAATATTTTGTTGAACAAAAATAAACTGTTCAAATAAATGACACAAACATTGCAGTATATATACTAACTTGTCCTTAGTAGGGTATAGAGTGCAGAAAACGTAATTATATGTTATTTGCAGGGGTTTTTGTGAGCAGGAGCCTACAGCTTCAGCTATCTGAAAGAAAAATAAAAAATGTATGATTTTGTAAAGAGTTTTTAGATATACAGGCACTTAAAGTTCATGGTATATTAAGTCTCCACTTTAGTGGCCACACACATGATGAAGTCATGAGAAGCCAATGTTGGGGTCTGTACATTTACCTCCAGGCTACTATGAAGACGATATGAACATGCTTGATAACTCATATCATATTTAATGAAAAATATTAGTTCTCACATTAATTTATATACTGTTCTAGCCTGTATGCATGCATGAGGATTTGTGTATGTTACATTAATAATTCAACTAGTCTTACATGCACAAAATATATATTTTATTAATCATGTACCATAAGCTTAGCTTTATCCAAAATGGATAGTAAAGACCTTGTTTTTTTGTGAACAAAGAAAACATCATGATCATGCGTAATAAGTCATAAATCATGATGATGTACTCACCTTAGTTAATGTCTTAATTAAGGTGTTGTTTGTCCATGAGCTCATGTTAGTTCCTGATAATTCATGAGATATTAATGCATAATTCACACATTAATGTATGCATGAATTCGTGGTAATTCATGTACCCTTCCTGTAAAGTGTTACCGTACAGGTTGTACATCGCTGAAAACAATAGCACTCATAATGTCTATTATTAAGGGAAAAGTGGTTATTTTTTTTATTTTGTGAAACAATTTAATTCTTCTGGTTCACAATGCAAACTTGAACCTACATCACAAAAAGTGATGTATATGTGTTAATCTGGAGATTGTCTGCCGTGGCTGGAGAGTATGGAGGTTTCCATCACCCTGTTTTAATGCGCATTTTGAAGTGTCAAAGAATGAGAAACGAGTGATGGAAACGCAAAATTTCGAATAAAAATCCCTTAATTCGCAAAAACGTTTTTACGCTTGCTTGAGGTAGTTTTTGACTTGTGCGAAAAAGGATTAATGCGAATAATGGGAGATGGAAATGCATTTTGCGAATAAATTCCCCCAAGCGCATCAAAAAAGTAATGTGACTTTGCGCTATGAGACGGGATAACTTGACTAGCAGCGGACTGATCTCGTTCCACAGCATCTGAAATGTTGTTATGGTCGTTCTGAAATGCCTGAGCAAAGTCTGTCATCAAAGTATTTCTGTATAATTGTCTTACACAACTGCGTTCCCAAACAGCATAATTCACCTCCGAAAGCAATGACAGCATTTATTGTGTTTCGTCTGCTCGCTCTGAGGTGCAAGTCATTTTTCATATATGAAAATTATTATATTCAATAGCTTATCCTAGTTTTCTATAGGCTATTTAGTGCCAGTTTACCAGGAAGTGACGCATTTGTTCTCTTTGACTTGTTGGATGCTTGTTCGCAAATGTTTTATGCGATATTCCAATTTTGCGCATAAGTTAAATTCGCAACTTTGTATGGAAACCTGGCTAATGACAGCTGCCAGTGTGAAAATGTGACCCTGGACCACAAAACCAGTCACAGTGGTCAATTTTTCTAAATTAAACAATAATTTTGTTTAAATTTCGGTTCGTTTCTGTAAATATGACCGTAACAATATTTAAAATAACAACACGTGGAGCGCGTGAGAGAGCGGTTTCTGAACACCACAATGAGTTTGATAATAGTTCATATCTGGACCGGAAAAAGCATGTTTCATTCATATTTTATATTGTTTGGTGCGCCCAACATAAACCAGCACTGTGTATGCGCACAGATAATGTCTTCTTCAAATAAAAGATGTGCAAGTAAGGGCACTGCAAGTAAGGGCTAAAACGGCCACTTTCATGACACTTTAAAATTGCGTTGATAATAATTAGATGTTAGAATCATTATGTTTTCTAATCTATTTTATGAAAATAAAAGTAAACGTTTTGGCTGGCTATAAATTTTAATGGAAAATTAATGAACAGTGCCGCTAAATAAATTAAACTGGCGCTCTGGCTCGATTCTGGAAGGAGATAATCTAACCGGAAGTGGCCAGAGTGTATTTCCCTATCAGGGCAGCTTTATGTCATTCACTTACAGACACACTGTTCAATCATGACATGTATAGCTTTAAAACAATTATTCAAAATGACTTCAGTGCAGCAGAAGCACAAATTGTGACTAATGAGAATAACGCACATACATGAAAACAACCAGAGAAAGATTAAACACTCACCTCAAAATATATTCGTATATCTAATGTGCTCTGAACTGTTGTGTTGAGTGTGTGATGTTGGGATGAGTTTCTTGAAGTTTGGTGTGTTAGTTTTTCTTTTTCTTCCTTGAGCTATTTTTTTCTGCCGTTTTTCCGTTTCACTTTCGTTTTCTCAGCTGCTGATTTGTAGATGCCACTGTCAGTCATTGGAAAGGGCGGAGTCCAGCGCCCTGACGACAGGCGGTGCTTAGCACCTGGAAACATACAAAGAGGTATGTCAGTGTGCAAATTGAGGTTTCTGCCCCTTCAGACATTTTGTTTGTGTGACTTCTGCCATAGTTCTGATACTTTACTCTTCTTCTTTTCCATTGTGCCTTTCCCCCCACACCCAATGTATTTGTGCTTTAGAAATTAAATTAAATTAAATTTATTTTCGTTATTAGGTGCATACCATTTACGACTGTACCATGTTTAAATAGTTTGCTTTTCACCTTAAAATAAACAAGCAGAAACAAGAAAACTGCCTTTATTTATATTTTCAAAACGTTCAAATCATATTTTTTTTGTATTTAATTCAAAGTTAATTAGATAAGTAAATAATACAAATATAACTGGCCACATTTACAAAATCAGGAGATTATCTATGTAAATGTCTCTTTGTATAAAGACAAATGGATGAAGTTGATCACTGTCTGTCACGTCAGTTTAAAGTGATCGTGTATATTTGCAAAGACACTGAATACACCTAGAAAGTCTTCTTCAGCTTTTGGTTTTATTTCTCATCAAACACAAACCAACTCTAAGCAAATAGTGTTGAATCATATCTAAAGGAATTTAAATGTTAGTCTGTGTCAGTAACCCTTGTTTTGGCTGTTTGTAACTTCACTGAATTGACTTTAACTGAGAAACTGACTGTTCACTATTGTCCTCATTTTAGGAGCTGCTTTACAGCAGAATTGAATATTTTTTGCATTATTGGCACACTATTTCCGTAGTTAACACTGTGAAGCTGCTTTGACACAATCTGCATTGTATAAAGCTCTATATAAATAAAGGTGACATTACTTGACTTGACAGACCTCTATTAGAAAACTGTACATTTCTGCAACATGGACGTTACATTGACAGTCATTTCTGATATAGAAGATGTATCTTCATAGTAAGAGAAACAAGCATTTTAGGTAAAGTTGCTTTGAGGCTATGTATTGTTAAAAGTGTTTTTTTGTGATTTTGCTACAACACCTATTAACAATGTATTATATACATTTGTTGAACATTCCATTAAATAATTATTTGGGATAATTCACTGCCTCCTATCTGTGTGTCACTAATCGGAAATTATATGCATACTGCAAGACTATAGCTTGTTGATCACTCATCCTTTAGCAATATAAAAAAGAAAGAAAATTAAATGGCATGTCCTTTAACCACAATATTGCTGCTAAATTGACACAAATGAAGGAATATTTTTGAGCAACTGCCTACACACACGTTGCAAAGAAACAAAGTATATACCTTATTTAATGCACTTACAACTGTCATTAGAAAAAAAATCCATTGAAACGAATGTTGTCTAAACAAAACAATCTGGGCATGGTTTGTGAGACGCAACATGACAACGTATTAAAAGTTCCTTTGAACGGCGTCTGATACATTGGGACATTGACAGAGGAAACGTCGATGTCCTATAAAGTCCATTAATGTTACAAACATTCACAAATAATGTGGAAAGCTTTGAAATCTGTTCCGTTGAAAATTCCCTGTGACGAATCTGTGGAGGTCCAACATCTACTGGAAAGTATTTGCTTTCTAGGTAAACTATTAGTGTGCATCTCCCCAGTTAATATGATCCCCAGTTGATCCATAACACCGGTTTATGACAGTTAGGGTAGGTCGAAAAATCTCCCATATCCTTTTCTCCTCCAACTTCAAAATCATCCTACATCGTTGTAGAAGTACCACCCCAGTGTTTACAAAGTAAACATGCAAATAAGGACAAATGCCCTTTGTAAAACAGGTAAAACGGTGATGTAGGATGATTTGAAGTTGGAGGAGAAAATGAGATGGGAGTTTTTCGACATACCCTAACTGTTATGAACTGGAATTAACAGAGTTCACACAGAGCTAGACAAGATGAGAATTTGAGGTTGAAAAGTATATAACATTGTAAGTTTATTTTAAAAGATTACTGATCATTTCGCTAGATTAGACCTTCTTCCTCGGCTGGGATCGTTTAGAGCCCTTCAAAGCTGTATTTAGGGTGTATTCACACCAGGAAAGTCCGATAGTTCACTTGCCTTGGTCTCCTCTTCAAGGAGGTCTCGGTACGCTTGTTTGGTCTGCTTTTGGTGTACAACCGAGTGCGATTACTGTATTCTCACCGGCCAAAACGAACCGCACCAAGAAGAAAAACAAACTCTAATGCGATTCAACCGAACTAAAGGAGGCAGCTGTGAAAGCACCCTTAAATTGCATTTTGTAAGTTCAAACTCATGAGCACCATAGAAGTCCACTATATGGTGAGAAATCCTGAAATTTTTTCCTCAGAAAACCTAAATTATTTAAGACTAAAGAAAGTAAGACATGAACATCTTGGATGACAAGAGGTGAGTACATTATCTGTAAATTGTTGTTCTGAATGTGAACTACTCCTTTACTATAAAGAGTTTTGTCTATAATGTTTTAAAAATCATAATTTGAAGATCAATGTACCTCATTCATGGAAATTTTCAGGGATGTATATATATAAAATGTATTTATAAAATTGCATTAACATGATCAAAATGTTTTATAACAATTGTCTACTTTCCATTGATACATCAGGGTTCACCTTAGTCTTTTCACATTTCGTTTTTTTATGAGTGACTGAAAATGAGCCATATTCACTTTTATTTCAGAGTTGATTGAAGAAATCGAGGACAATGAAGAATTGAGTGAAGTTAAGGGGATGAAATCACTTCAAAACTGGAGAAAAACCTTTGAGTTGCTTTACCTGCACTCGGTGTGGAAATAGTTTTACATGCAAATATAATCTTGATGTTCACATGAGAGTTCACACTGGAGAGAAACCTTTATCACTGCACTGCATGTGGGAAGAGTTGAATTCAATCATCTGCTCTACACAGACATACAAAAAACTATCACAGTAAGTAGATTCTCTTCAGATCTAGCACTTTCAGTTCTGATGAGCGTTCTCACTAAATGTGACACAATAATGTATCAAGCAATAAAATATCATCTGGATAAATCTGTCCAAACCAATCATTACATGTAACATGACAAAGAAACATTACCTAAAGTTTTCATAGTGAATATAGTTTATCTTCAAAACCAGCAGATTAAACTGAGATTCAAATCAACTAAAAGATGGAGTTCCTCCCCAAAGAACAATCTCAGAAAAAGTTTTGCTTCATGATGTCACCTTGCCGTTATCCGTTACTGAGAGCATGTTCATGTTTTAAATTTCTCAATAAAGCTTTTAATTACCTAATAAACTATGTTTTACTGCACGCATGCCTGTTTGTCTGTTAGTAACCATTGTTTTTGTTTGAAGTGTTGTTTTAAACAGAATTGTTTGATGATCTGCTGTTGATGATGTCCTCACTAGCACGTGTTCATTCATTCAGCATCGACTCTTCTGTAGACAGCTGTAAAATAATGTAGATTAGACTAGGGGTTTTCAACCTTTTAGGACATGCGCCCCCCCCCCCAAGTTTGTCTAATTTCACCCCCCCCAACACAACCCCCCGCCCCCTATTATTGTATTCACACATTCACACCGAATTACTTTATTAATATTAACATAAACACAAATATCCATTAAAGCTATTAAAACAGCGATTTATTTTTCTTGTGCTCTTTTTGATTAACATAATTTACATAAGAAGAATAATTTTGTATTTGTCCCATACACAATTATACTGAGTATAACCAGCAGTAAAATGTGTTATCTGCACACTTGTTTAGCTAAACGGCCCTAAACCGTTTCCCATTCATTCTCAATGGTAGTGCTACACCACTACGGATGCAATATTCTTTCGGCCGCTAGCGCTCCCGTGGCGCACTTCCGGGTTCCGTCACCGCGGGAAGTTTGAATTCACAGAAGAAGAAAACACTGCGGCGATCGCCGTTGTTTAATTCAACGCATTCTCGTCTTATTTATCAAAGGTAAGATGCTTTATGCGACATCTGTTTATGTTTTGTTACCAAATTTTACTCTGTTGGGCTTTGTTTACTGTTGATCATTGTGGGTTTGTTTGTTTGCATGCCAAATTATGAATGAACACGGCTGTAGTTTACGTTTCTGTGTATTGTTTGTCATCATTAAGACACCATATGTTGATTACAAATCTCTTCCTCTGTGTTATATCTTGTTTTCTAATACAAATATCAAATATCTTTCAATCAAGATATGTTAATTTCAGATGTAAATATAAATGAAGTCTTGAAAAATGTAATACATTAAATGGGTTTATTCTTAAAACAATAACAACTATCTGTCAATGAGTCATCAAAACTTCCCTTTAAATTAAGGTAACTTCTTGCCAATTATGGCAGATATTAGTTCTTGTTTTAATCACTTCAGACAAGGCTTTGTATTTTATGTCATTTTGTATCCAGTAAATGTATCTTTATTTAAGAATCTTTCTGCATTTGTCCTGGAAAACAAGACAAAAATACTGCGGAAGAAGCTTTTTTTGCAGCATGATCTGAAGCTACAGTAAAAGATATTTCTATATTATAGTGTCGGGAGTTTTTCAGGGAGCTTTTGTAAAAATGAATTAAAATCATGAATGCCTTTTCTCTCCAGACATTTACATTATACAGAACATATTTGTGTTTTCCCTCATTTGTTCCTTAAATTTGATTTACTTGGTCTTAAAAAGGTATTTTCTTACACATTAAACTAAATATTCAATTTGTTGCAGACATCACTGCTACACTGCCTGTTCCCTCGCTGTTTTCATATCATGGTTCCCACGTTGAGCCTCAATCATGATTTTCAGAATGCAGAAATTAATTCATTTGTTTCCCTCTGTGTAGGAACTACATACAAACACCTCTGCCTGTGCTGGCCTCGGCTGTGACCCGTACTGGACCTGTGAAGACTGATGGTACTGGACCACAAACACAGAGCCCATTGATAACTTGCTTAATAAATACCATGTAACGAAGGACATCCTCGGGAGTATGCAGCAATGGTCCACAAGTCCTCGACTGATCCAAACAGCATGCTCTATTCGGCCACAAACCTGCACATTTCACAATATGTCAAGCACCTGGCCAAACTGCCCATCACCAGTTTATCTTAAACAACTCCAGAGAAGCAAACAAAGACTTGTCTTGCTTATGGACAGCCAAAGATGGTTCCTCTATCCCCTTCTTTTCTTAATCAGCGAGGCCCTGTCAGGTTCTTCTACTGTTCCACAAAGGGTTTTAATGCCTACAGTGATGAAGGACTAACACACGTTAGTGTTCTTTAAGAGTGAACTTGAGGACACAAAGAAACGTGTGGAGTAGAAAGGACATCAAAAACGCAAAAGGCCTGAAACTGGACACGTTATTCACTTGTGCAGATGTTGTCAAATGGAACTGAAGCGGGGCTCAAACAGTCCTCACATAGACATGTCATACACATACATACACACGTGTAGTCCTCATATGTTCATTGCCATGTTAGTCTTTTTCATTTACCAACCTCAGAACATGCAGAAAGAAGACCTGGAGAGAGTTTAAAGAGTCTGCATTTTACAAGATGGAAAGACAGAGATGGCTGGCAGAAATTTTTTTTTTAATATATTTTACCCCTTAGAAATATTTAACTGATGTATATACTCTATAGTTTGATTTTGTTTTTTTTTCAGTGTGAGATTGTAATATGAAATGTATTTTTCCTTCTATTATTTTGGATCAAAATTTACTAATCTTGTTAGTAAATACCAACATTTTCTATTTACTAAAAAGAGTAAATAGCTTCATGAGTGCCGTGTTCTACTTTATAGGTCTTATATTTTACAGTTTCTATGGTTTCGTAAGCACTAATAAATTGGTAATTTAACTTGTGTCTTCTATTATTCCATCACTCTATCAATTGTTTATATATAATAGTTATTTATTACTAAGTTGAGTTCAATTTAAATGCCTCTCATTTACATTTCAAAAGTCATGTAATATAACCAGTCATGCTTTTAATATAATCATGGAATGTTTATGAAATGGAATGGGTTAATGGAAACTATTATTTCACACAGCTTTGTGCTTTTTATAAACAACATTATAAAATGTAACAATAGATTAAAGTGTTTTAAATTTGTGTCTTGCCTTTTTTGATTACAAAACAAAGTATTATGAATATATTATTATAATATATGTTCCTGTGAATCAGTGGTTAGAGCATTGCGTTAGCAGCGCAAAGGTTGTGGGTTCGATTCCCAGGGAACACACATACTGACAAAAAATGTATAGCCTGAATGCACTGTAAGTCGCTTTGGATAAAAGCGTCTGCTAAATGTAAATGTAAATGATTAATAATAAAAAAAACAGTAAAATAATACTAATATAACATTCCATGGTTATATTAAAAGCATGAATGGATATATTACTTGTCTTTTTGTAGAGTGTAAATTATCCCATCACTCAATCAATGTTCATGTAGTACTTGAATATTACTTAGTTTTACTTCAATTTAAATGCCTCTTTTTTCATTTCAAAAGCCATTTAGTAGAGACCATTATTATAATATTCATGTTTTCATATAACCATGTCATGTATATTATTATGTTTCTTTATTTATTTGAATACTAATAATTTATTCATAATACTTTGCTTTGAAATCCAAAAAGGCAAGACACACATTTCAAATACTTTGCAGCTGTAATGTATTGTTATATTTTACAATTTTGTTTTATAAAAAGCACAAAGCTGTGTGAAATAGTGGTTTAAGTCCTGCGTGAGTGGGATTCGAACCCACGATCCAAATAAATGCATGCAAAAATCGGATTGGCTGTGACATCATGTCCACTCTTTGGCCAGCTGTTGAAATGCTTCAATCTGATTGGCTGTCACTGAGTTCCAACTATCCACGGCTGGCCCCCGCATGTTCAAAGTGGGTTGTGTTTCCTACTGATCTAATTTCCAAGTATTGAAACCCAAGAGCAGAAGAGTAACAAGTCAGGAGACTGGAGTCTTCCAAAAATAAAAATATAATCTTTACTTGAGAAACCAAGGTTACAAAGTACAAATAAATTGGGATAGCCGAGCTTCCACAAAACAGGAAAATAAAAATAGACACAAGGGTCAAAAAGGTCCAATAAGACACAGACTTAACTTGCGAGCTGGTGACTGGAGTACGTAGGCTCAAGACTGAACACAATAGCTAGGAACAAGCACACTTATTAAGGATAAACACAGGTGACGGGAATCAGGACTAACGAGGAGAGTACCTGAGCAAGATTAGGTACAATAGTGCCATCTGCAGGGTAGGAGGGGACTGAGCTAGGGGTAAATGTGCCATTTGGAGGCCTGGAAGGAGCATATCCGATAAGCTTAAGGAGGGTCGTCCCTGCAGGCCAGGAGTGGAACAGCAGTGCACAGATGAGATCTTTACACATACATGTAACATCTCTGCAAAAAACATAATTTCCTTACTTTAAACTGAGCTTGAAATGACACATTTCCCAACCAGGACACAGCACAATGTCGTAGCACTTGAGTGGACAGGCCCACCTTAGCATGGACTCTCACACATCAAAGTAACACGATCAGATTATTTTGTTTAACATTTGCGAGTCATAAAAGCAACCAACTCCAAAAGTGGCGCCGCTCTGTCTGGAGGACCCCTTTGCTAATATCTGTAAAAGACACAGGAAGGGAGAGATTTATAGAGCCACATCCTTGAGCAAGCTAATAACTGACCTTTGCTCCCAGATCCACTTAGAAACAGATTTTCAATGTTGTTCCTGACTGGCTTACCATAAATAACATTAGGAAAATGTTAAAGCGACAGACACTCCCAGGATCCCCTGATCTTTTAATGCCTAAATTTATGATTTAATCAACAACGAGGGATATACGTTGATGCAGATGCTCAACAGATCTCAACGGAAATGACATTCCTATGACCTTAGGACACCTCCCGTTTCTCTGTTGTATTCCAGAAAAAAAAGTCTCTCTCTCTCGTTCTTGAGCAGACAGGGAATGAGCAGACTGTTGTGGACTTTATGCTAAAAGACAGTTAATGGTTCTTGCTACTATTGTAGCAACATACTCAAGAGACTATATATATTAAGATTGTATTTAAGTCTTGGATAAGCTTGCTCTGTAGTGGAACCTATGGTATTTTTCTTAACCTATGACATATTACTGTTCCCTGTAAAGTTATAACTAGTGTTTAGTTTCATACAAATGGTTGTGATAAATATGAATCAGTGGTGCAACAGATTTGGTGATATTATAAAAGATTCTGAAAACGATTATGCATTTTTGATGATAAATATTTTATGTCAGTTAGTTTAATATCTGTTGTTAGTTTTCAATTATTTTGTCATTTTTATTTTATTTCAGTTTATGAATTTATTTTATTTCAGTTTTTTCATCAATCGTTTTCATCTTAGTTTTAGTTTACGAAAACAACCTTGTGGGCTGCTCACAGAGAGCCTGTGGTGAGCCTAAAGCTGTGGGCCTCGTCTGGGCAAGCCCGCACTGGGCCCGTGTAGGTTTGTTTTGGGCTGGCTCTAGTCCAGTGTGCCCGCAAAAAAGCCAACATGGGCCCCGCCGGAGCATGTTTGCAGGGTATTGCATTGTTTTGATAAATCATAAATTAAGTATTTTCTTTTGGTTATTTTCCCTCCTGTTAATATATGATTCAAGGAATATTCTGTTTAATGATACACAACAGTATAGTAATATAAGTGTTGAGGTGATAAAAACATGTTTTGCACCCAAATTGTAGTATGTTGTCTTTAGCAAGCATTTAGCTACACTAACCACCCTTTTACACAAACGTTGTTACAGCAGCTAAAAGTCCAGTGCCAATAAAGATACTTTATTAATAAAATTTAACAAATGTTTATAAACATTTACAAATGATGAATAGTCTCAACTTTAGATCAGGTACTGCAGAAACAAGAATAAAGTATTTGTAAATATGTGAAAATAGGGTGAATTACTGTCACGGGGCGAACAAGACGTGAGACGTGCGGATCCATTCACAAGCTTTATTCAAAGCTGGTTACAAAACAAGCAAAGTTCATTCAGTGGCACACAGGAACAACACAGGCAAGACAAAGAGAAATCCTAGGGAAAGTGTGGGTCGACGATTGGCAAACAATATCCAACAGGGCAAGGCAAAGGGTAAATCCAGGAAATACGGGCAGGTATCAAAACACGGCAGAACAGGCAAGGCAAGAATCAAGCATTCTGCGTTAGTTCAGGCAGGCCTCGTAGTCAAGCTCCGCTATTAGCTGATTGGAGAAATTCAAACCCGGCCCCTATCAGCTGATCCGACTCAAGCTCTCAATTGGAAAATCTCAAACAGAGCGCCTTACTTAAACCCGGCTTCTGTTGCTTGCTTTGCTGCTTCCTCTGTATGCTGCTTGCAAGAGCCTCACTGTATGTTGCCGTACCATGAAATTACACTTGTTTTTGACGTTACTCACCCAGCTGGTTATCATGTCTTCTGCTGCCAATGACGAAGATCTGTGGGTCGAATCAATCGAAGAATCTCAACAACATCAAAGCCAAACAGGGGAAGCTATTATAGATGAGAACAATGTTTCTGTCCGTCGGAGCACTCGTTTGGCAAGTAAATCCTCTTGTCCTTCCGGCATTAGCGACTGGCCTCTGCCTAAGATATTGGAGGTTCTGTTTAAAAGCCATATCCCGGTTCCGACCGGAGCTACTCACGAGGAACTGTTTACCTTGCTTTGTGAAAGTATTGATGTCCCAGCTCCCCAGTCTCCACCTCAAATCTCCGGCAAGAAAAATATGCAGAAAAGGAAAAACCTCGAGCCGGCTCCCATTTCGGCCACTGGTGCACCCAAACGGGCATGTAGTCTTTCCAGCTCAGCCCGATCAAGCCACTCCACGATTCAAAACAATGATCCAGTGTTGTCAACATTGGCAAGTATCCAGTCTTCGATCTCTAACATAAACTCCAGAATCCAGGCTCTGGAGTCTGGCTCAGCATCCAGGATATCGGGAAATCTTCTCTCCGGCCCGGATTCCTCGAACACCGCGTCAACCACTGTCACTATGCGACTACCTGGAGCCGAGCAACAGGTTGATGACGTCATTCCGGCGATAATCCCGCGGAGGACTATGGGAAGTGCAGTTCCCGTGTCCACTGGTTCTACATTCTTTTCGCCATCTGCTGCAATCTCCCATCAGTTGAGAAGCCAAATAATTGCAGGTAATGATGTCAACCTTGTAAAAATATTACTGGGCCCAGAATTAAGTGACGGGCGTGTTGTTGATTGTGGCGATGTGTCCGTCATGCTTAAAGACAATGACCCCCGACTTTCAAAAACTTTGACTCTGGCTGAATTTATCGTAGCATTTGGAGTTTTCAGAGATGTTATATGCGAAGTTTTTCCGTCTCGTAGAGCCGTGCTAGACACGTATTTGGCTATTATCGCTGACTTATCTCTCACATATGGAGGAACTCTCTTTTATGAATATTATAAATCTAATCCGCAAAAGCTGCCATGTTCATTCAGCGATTCAATCAGAGACTGGACTGGTCTGTAGTCGACTTAACCCTCATCAGCAGACACTTTACCGGTCATCAAGCTCTCTCCTGCTCGATCTGCGGCTCTCACACTCACACGCCCAATCTATGCCCCAAAACTGTCGCTCTCCAATCTCCTAAACCTGGCTCAAGCTTGCAACCTGATCCTAAGGTGAAGCCATTTGCCACTCCACTGTGTTATAATTTTAATGAAAATGTTTGCAAATTCTATAATTGTAAATATGTTCATGCTTGTAGTTACTGTGGAGACGGCCACCCCAAATCCGTGTGCCCGAGACGAACACGCTTTATGAAAAAGGAGAAAAATAAATAAATCCATCAACCCCAGTCAACATTTCAAAGCTGGGTCGGGCGTTGCGAAATCACCCTAATCGCTGTTTCGTCAATTACTTAATAACTGGTCTTGTTCAAGGTTTTTTTGCAGGGTTGTCTTGGATGCCTGATTATTCTCTAGTCTGTAAAAATTTGCTTTCTGCTTTAAAGGAGCCTGAAGTAGTCGATTCCTTGTTAGAGAAGGAGGTTAAGAAAGGATTTATGATTGGGCCAGTTGATGATCCGCCCTTTCCTGACTATCGAATTAATCCGATAGGAATCGCAACTCGTAAATATTCAGGGAAAAAGCGTTTATTGATCTATCTGCCCCTCATAATGATTCATCTCAAAGTGTTAACAGTCTCATTCCTCTAGCTCCTTTTTCTCTGTTTTACGCTACCATTGATGATGCAATAAAGTTAATCAAAAAAGCAGGTAGGGGTGCTTGGCTTACAAAAGCAGATATCTCGGACGCTTTTAAAGTCATGCCTTTACATCCATCGCAATGGCATTTATTTGGCGTTAAATGGCAAAATAAGTAGTATTTTTCGGTTAGGCTCACCTTTGGCTGTCGCAGCAGTCCAAAAATATTTGATACTCTGTCAGAGGCGCTGTGTTGGATTCTTCTCAATAACTGCAAATTGCCGTTCGTACTTCATCTCTTAGATGATTTTTTGCTAGTCGACTACCCACATGTTAAGCCGGACCGTTGCATCTCGGTGCTAAAGTGCACCTTCAACGATTTGGGTGTTCCTCTTTCCGAGGAGAAAACACTAGGTCCTTTTAAAGCTATTGAATTTTTAGGCATCACATTAGATTCTAACTTAATGCAAGCTTCCCTGCCGTCAGAGAAAATAAATCGCATCAGAGAAGTTATGAGAAATGCTAAAAAATCTGCATCTTTTTCTAAAAGAGATTTGCTCTCTTTACTTGGCCATCTTAATTTCGCGATGCGCATAATTCCACAGGGAAGGTCTTTCATAGCCAGGCTCCTTGACCTCTCAAAGTCAGTTAAAGACCTTAATGATAGCCTATAGTTACCCTAGATGAAGGTTGCAGATCAGATCTCCGATTCTGGTCTTTGCTCCTTATTAACTGGAACGGCATCTCGTTTTTCTATTATGACGAGCTGGAGTCTTCTGCAACCCTTAAATTATACACAGATGCCGCGCCTTCCGTTGGTTTTGGGGGGGTATTTAATGCTCAGTGGTTTGCTAGTGCATGGCCAAATGAACTGCTATCTGTACCTGCTAATACCCTGTCAACTGCTTTGTTAGAGTTGTACCCTATCGTGATAGCTTGTATTTTGTGGGGTAAGCACTGGTCAAGGAAACAAATTATGTTCTTCTGTGACAATGAAGCAACTGTCAATATTATTAATAAGGGTCGCTCCTCAGTACCGTTTATAAACCGTTTTGTTATGCGCCTTACTTGGTTATCCGTATTGGGTAACTTCAATTTTCGGGCTGCTCACATTCCTGGCTTAAACAACCAAATTGCTGATTCTTTGTCTCGGTTTGAATTTCAGAAATTCCACCTCCTGTGCCCGGAGGCAGCACCATCCAGCCTGGTCTGTCCCTCTTTCAGCCAAACTGTACTAGACTAGACATGACCTTTCAATCATATTTGCACTCTGCCGCTCACTATATGCGTAATGGTCTAGCTAAAACTACATTAAAAATGTACGACTCTGCTTGGTCTCACTTCAGTTCTTTCTGTGCAACTCTCTCTGTAGCTGTACTTCCGGTCAATGTTTCATGTGTTAGTGCTTTTATAGTCCACTGTTACAAATCAAGGAAAATGCAGCCTTCAAGCATCAAAAGTATGGTCGCCGGTATCCAATTCCACCTGCGCTGCTTGGATCCGTCTACCACCAGCTTACTAGGAAATCCATCAATTCGTCTCCTGATTAATGGCCTCAAAAAAGAAAAACCTCAAGGCAACGATCAACGTCTCCCCTTAACACTTTCACTCTTGCTAAAGTTAATATCACGTTTAAGAGAAGGATGCTTTGGGTCTTATATTGATTTAATGCTAGAGTCTGCTTTGCTCACAGCTTTCTATGGTTTTCTCAGAGGTGGCGAGTTTACCACACGCACTGATACTTTTAATTCATCACAAGACCTCACAATTTCCGATGTAACCATTTATTCTCACTACTTCACCGTGTATCTAAAGCATTCTAAAACTGATAAAAACAAGGAAGGCACAGTAATTTTTATTTCTAAATCTAACTCAGTTTTGTTTTGTCCTCTGTCTTCCATGTTGGCCTACTTGAGAAGCCGTCCACAAGCTGGTCCGCAGGACCCATTGTTTTCCACAGAGGAGGGAAAACCTATGTCCAGAGCCTGGTTTGCCTCCCGTCTCCGTCTTCTCTGCCCATACTGTGGTCTTTCCCCAGAACGCTACACAGCTCATTCTCTGCGCATAGGGGCTGCTACGACTGCAGCTTCCTCCACTTCTGTCTCTACCTTGAAGGCCATGGGGCGATGGTCTTCAGTTGCTTATGAACGTTACCTCCGACCTGACGCTCGAGCCATCCTTGAGGCTCAAAAAGCTATGAGTGCAGCTCTCTAATCTGTGGTTTAAATAAAAATGCATGGCTTCAGTAGCTGTTGGGTGCGTTATTTAAAAAATATTTATTCTATCTCCATTCTTATGCTGACTTCACGTAGTTAATTTAGCCATTTTTTCTTTAAACATAAATTGGCTTCCGGCATGCTCATTTGGTTCCTCTGCTGGCTCTTTAGCTGGAAGAGCCAGGGAGGATCGCCTGGTATGGTTTGTTGGGGGTTTTTGTGCTACTCTCCTATTCCTAAAATGGGAGGGTTGCCCCTGAAGTGGCTGCTGTTTCCCTGTCTTGGCTTTCATGGAGCTCATGAAGAGGACAGGGAACTTGGAACAGAGCCATACCGCCAAATGTAACTTTAGTAAATATGCCAATGAAAAATTTTACTAAAGGCCTGTCTATGGTATTCTTTTTTGACTTAAGAGGTCCTGACTGAAATCAAGCATTCTGCGTTAGTTCAGGCAGGCCTCGTAGTCAAGCTCCGCTATTAGCTGATTGGAGAAATTCAAACCCGGCCCCTATCAGCTGATCCGACTCAAGCTCTCAATTGGAAAATCTCAAACAGAGCGCCTTACTTAAACCCGGCTTCTGTTGCTTACTTTGCTGCTTCCTCTGTATGCTGCTTGCAACCCACCTCCTCCCCACCTCCTCCTTAACTTGTTTAACTTAAACAATGTCATTCTGTTGTCATTGTTGCTTGCTCTGTTCTGGGGTTTTTGTGCTACTCTCCTATTCCTAAAATGGGAGGGTTGCCCCTGAAGTGGCTGCTGTTTCCCTGTCTTGGCTTTCATGGAGCTCATGAAGAGGACAGGGAACTTGGAACAGAGCCATACCGCCAAATGTAACTTTAGTAAATATGCCAATAAAAAATTTGACTAAAGGCCTGTCTATGGTATTCTTTTTTGACTTAAGAGGTCCTGACTGAACTATAACAATATAGAGGGCTCTGTAAAGTAGCTATCGCTAGGACATACGCTATACAGTACTCGGCAGAGGGGAAGAGGAAGTCCATGGTTTATGTAGGCTGTGTGATGGGTGATCAACTGCGTGATTAGTGTGATCAACTGTGTGTCGTCAGTGCCAATAATTATGGGAAATGTAGTCTTAGGTGACGTGCAACTGTTAGTGTGGTGCAGGAGTCCATGTGGTGAGCGAGTGACTTCTGGTGGTGAGTAACCGGGAGTACATGGACAAGATTCGTGACATAGCCCCCCCCCCCCCCAAGGAGCGGCTTCCAGACGCTCCAAACACAGAACAATCCAGGAGGGCGGTGGAGCGGAGGTGGAACCGGGGGAGGCCAGGTCCATGTGAAAGTGACGAGACCAGGAACCGAGGCAAAGCCGGCAGAGCAGGGTACCAAGGCGGAGCAGACAGGACCGGAGCCCACCAGGGCTGAACAGACGAGACCGGAGACCACCAGGGCTGAGCAGATGAGACAGGAGCCCACCAGGGCGGAGTAGACGAGACCGGAGGCCCACCAGGGTGGAACAGACGGGACTGGAGCCCACCAGGGCGGAGCAGACGAGACCGGAGCCTACCAGGGCGGAGCAGACGAGACCGGAGCCCACCAGGGCGGAGCAGACGAGACCGGAGACCACCAGGGTGGAACAGATGGGACTGGAGCCCACCAGGGCAGAGCAGACAAGACAGGAGCCCACCAGGGCAGAGCAGACGAGACTGGGGCCCACAAAGTCGGAGCAGCAAATTTCCACAGCAGAGCAGGCGGAGCAGGAAACCACCATACCAGAGCAGAAGACCACCACGGCAGAGCGGATGACCACCAGACCTCAGCAGAAGACCACCAGAGCGGGACAGAGGATGACCAGAGCGAGACAGCCAACCTCCACGGTGGAGCAGACAGAGCAGGAGCCCACCAGTGCGGAGCAGACAGGGCAGGAGACCTCCACGGTGGAGCTGAAGACCACCAGACTGGAACAGACGGAGCGGAAGACCACCAGACCTGAGCAGAAGACCACCTCGGCGGAGCAGAAGACCAACACAGGAAAGCAGACTGAGCAGGAAACCCTGGCAGAGACCGAGATTTAGGGAGAGCAGAGACAGACAACACAGGCAGTGCATTCACGGTCTCAGGGACTATGGCAGGGAACACAAACAATTAATCAATAGGCTCGCTGACTGAAACTGGACAGAATGACAGTTCATAAATAGTCTCTATGGCAGTGACGGGGTTAACATGACATACTTTGGATGCGTTGATCAGATTGGGTTGTGGGTTGTGACAGATGGGGCAATGAACTCAGTATTGGCCTCTTTGGCCAGAACAGACAGTTCAGGGAAATTGTCTCTGGGCGCCCCCTCTGAAAAGACTGCAGCGGACACCATGGCCTCTGGGAGCCCAGCAGCGGGCACTGCTACCTCGGAAGGTTCCGCAGCATAAGCTGCCACCTCTGGAGAGGTTGTAGCCGGCGCCGCCACCTCTAGCAAATCGGCGGTGGTGTATGCAGCCCAGATACACCATAAAGCAACCCCCCACACGGGAAGTGCAGCAGACGGAGGAATAAGTTCAGGAACAATAAGGTTAGTGTGAGTGCGTTTGGGGATACCAGCTGCTCGTGCCAGCACCAGCGGTGTATCCCTAACACTGGAAACCAGACTGGGAGATCGAAGCACTGACCTTGAATATCTAGGCGTGACGGACAGGAGGACACAAGACTCTGGATGATTGGCTGTGACATAAGGTGGTTCTGGATGGTCAGCGGTGACGTGACGAGACTCTGGAAAGACGTGACTTGACTTGTGACAATCAACGATGAATTGACTGGATTCAAGATGATTCACTTTAACTTGACTTGGCCTATTAACATCAACTGTGACTTGACTTGGCTCTTTAACATCAACCGTGACTTGAATTGACTCATGACTGGCAGCAATGACATTAAGGGGTGTTGTTGTGGCCGTCATCTTGTGAACAGGCTCCGCTGTCACCGCCATTTTGTGAGTGTGTTTCAGTGCGGCATGACACTCCCCGCTTGGGGTCTTTATAGAGCCCACATTAATTAACGGAATCAGTCTTTGGAGAAAGAAGCATAACCACTTCTGTAACAGGCTGAGAAAAGGTCTTTCTGGCTCCATCCTTGACAATTTCCACTTGAACATTCCGAACCAATCCATCTTCTCCTGGAAAGGTTTTTTTGATGAGGCCTGTAGGCCATTGATTTCTCTTAGCTTGATTGTCTGAAGCTCTAATGTTTTGAGGTATTCACGTTTCCACCTGTTCCAGAACATGTCCGCTAAGCCCTGAACTTGCTTCCATCTTTCTCTGAGATGTGCTTCCTCAAAGCTTCCTGACGGAGGAGGAGGTGCAGAACCTCTCTTGAAGGTTAGAAGCATCGCTGGAGTGAGAATGAGAAGCGATTCCGGATCCGATGACACTGGGATGAGCGGTCTGGCATTCATGATCGTGGTTACTTCGGTCATGAGTGTGGTCAGGACTTCATGTGAAAGATGAGACCTTTTCTGCTCAAGCAACATGCAATCCAATATACGAAGGGCAATGCCAATCATTCGTCCCACACGCCGCCCATAAGAGATGCGTGGGGCGGGTTGAATACCCAGGTGCAGCTCTGAGTGTCCAAGTACTCCTCCACACTTTTGAAACCAGATTCAACTGGTCCATCTCCAGTTCACGAGAACGCCGATGAAATTAGTTCCGCAGTCGGAACGGATCTGCTTCGCTGGGCCCCTGATTACAAAGAACCTCCTCAAGGCATTGATAAAACTGTTGGTACTCATAGCCTCAATCACTTCGATGTGGACTGCCCTTGAACACATACAAGAGAACATCACAGCCCATCGTTTAGAGTTGAAGACTCCTCCTCTTGTACGGCGTGAGATAACTTCCCAGGGTCCAAAAACGTTGACACCTACATAGGTGAAAGGAGGTGCTACTTGTAGCCGTTCTGCTCGCAGAGCTGCCATCTGCTGATGTTCCATTTTCCCCCTCAGTCTTCTACAAGTGACGCATTTGTGAAGCAAACTGCTGATGCAGCATTTAGCTCCCACCAGCCAGAATCCTGCCATTCGGATGGCACCTTCGGTAAGATGTCTTCCTTGGTGTTTCACTGCTTCGTGATAGTGAGACACAAACAGGGTAGCTAGATGATGCTGGCCAGAAACGATGATGGGATGAACCTCGTTCATACTCAGACCCGGCTGCTCAATTCGACCTCCTACTCTAAGAAGTAGATTTTGGTCCAAGATGGGGTGCAGTTTCCAAAGGCTGCTACTCGGTGGAATGTTGGATCCTGAGTTGATACACTTAAGTTCCTCTGAATAGAATTTGTTCTGGACACTCTACGCAATACATACTTTGGCCTTCAACAACTCTTCTTCTGTAGGTCGACAGACATGCCACCCTTGACATTCATCCTGGGTAGAGTGGGCGAAAGAACGAGCCACATGGATGCGGTGAGCTACGGATGTAAGGAGAGTGCTGAACTTGGAGAAGTGTTCGAAGCATTGTGGATGTATCACATCTCTGGTAACATGAGTGAAACTTGCCACCACCTGAGGACGCACATCAGAGTCAGCGTCAGGGTCGATAAAGTGGTAAGCTTCTTGAAGCTCAGGTGAATACAAAGATACATCGTGAAGAAAGGCTGGCCCTTTGAGCCAAGTTGTGCTGCTAAGCATGTCTGAAGTCACAGTTCTTGACCCAACGTCAGCTGGGTTGAGGTTCATTGGGACATACTTTCACAGGCCAGAGCAAGGTGATGGACGGATTCTTTGGATCCTGTTGTATACGTAGATATCGAATCTCCTTGACTGATTCTGGATGTATCCCAATAAAACCTTACTATCTGTGTAGTAGGTGATGTTGTTGAACGTTGTATCCATCTCTGAAACTACCATCTCAGCGATCTCGATGGCGAGTACAGCTGCACAAAGCTCAAGTCTTGGGATAGTTCGATCAGACTGAGGCTCCAACTTCGCCTTCCCGAAGACAAAGCCGATCTCAGTCTGTTCTTGGTGGCTTGTCACCTTGATGTAGGCTACAGCTGCTATTGCCTTGACCGATGCATCTGCGAAGATACAGAGTTCTCTTCTTATAGCTACTGCGGTGGAGAATGACGTATAAGGCCGTGGTATCTGGAGTCCCTCCAAGTCTCGGAGCGACCGTCTCCATCTAGTCCATTCAGTCTCCATGTCTTTGGGGAGAGGTGTGTCCCAATCCTCTGCTTGCTTAGTTAGTTCTCTGAGTGTCAGTCTTCCATGAACCGTGATGGGTGCGAGGAATCCTAGAGGATCGTAGAGGCTGTTCATGGTCGAAAGTACTGATCTGCGAGTTAATGGCCTCTGGTCATCTTCAATTCGGAACATGAATGTATCTGTGCACATGTTCCAGAGCAATCCAAGGCTACGTTGTATTGGCAAATCATCAATGAAGAGATCTAGGCTGTTGACGTCTTTGGTACGATCTTCAAATGGAACGGTCGATATGAAGCAGTTTTGTGCAGCCTGAGGTTAGAAGCTGCAAGCATCTTCTGAGCTCGCCATAGGATGCTGATGGCCTCTTCCTCTGTGCTGAAGGACTTCAAAGCGTCGTCGACATAGTACTCGCGGTCGATGTATCTTCTTGCATCACTACCACAGTCAGCTTCTGCTTTCTTAGCTGCCTTTCGCAGACCATACACTGCAACGGCAGGCGAGGGACTATTCCCTAAAAGGTGAACCCGTATTCTGTAGTCGACAATGTCGGGGGTAGGGTTGTTGTTTCTGTACCACAGGAAGAGGAGAGAATCACGGTGGTCCTCCTTGACGAGAAAGCAGTGGAACATGTGCTCGATGTCGGCAGTGATTGCCACCTGTTCCTTCCTAAACCTCATAAGAACACCTAGCAGACTATTATTAAGGTCGGGACCAGTGAGCAAGATATCGTTGAGCGAAACTCCTTCATATGATGCACTGCTGTCGAAGACCACATGAATTCTATCTGGTTTCCTTGGATGATACACACCGAACAGAGGTAGGTACCAACACTCTTGTCCAGGCTGTACCATCGGGGCGACTTCAGCGTGTGCCTTCTCGAACATCTCCATAAACTCTAGGAAATCGACTTGGTCGTTTTTCCAATGAGCGCTGGAGCGAAACGAGACGCTCGAAAACTGTTTCCTGTTGTTAGGCAGCCGCTGTCTCAGCAACCGAAAGGGTAAAGGTGCAACCCAACTTTTGGAACTGTCCTGATAACACTCGGCTTCTATTATCTTCAGAAAATCTAGATTCTCCATGGATGGAGCGAGTCTATGGTCATTGGGAGAACGAGCGAAGACAGTCTGCCCTAAGCAGTCTCCCCTGAGCGTCATGGAACCACGGATGGAGTTTGGTGATGATGCTGAGGTCTAGACGCTTGACCAAATACCTCTTTCACTCTGATCTGGTTGTTGCATGCTTGAAGATAACTCGTACGACCGTTCTCTAAGATGGCTGTTTTGTAGCTCCTCACCTCTTGTGTTCTGTGAGCACCTCCAAGGCACACATCACCGACGACGACCCATCCTAGATCAAACCTTTGCGTGGGCCGCTTATCTGTTCTCGGACCTTGCGTATTTGTAAGATGTCTCTGCCCAGTAAGAGAAGAATTTCGACATCCTGATCTAAAGGCGGAATCTTGTCAACGATGCGCTTCAGGTGAGCATGATGGTAGGCTGCTTCCGGTGTAGGAATCTCGATGCGAACGTTAGGGATTTGGTTGCACTCCAGGAGTGTAGGCAGATGAATGCACATTTTCTTGTCCACCGACTCCACAGTATAACCACTGGCTCTCCTCCCCGCTGTCTCTGAACACCCCGCACAGGTATTGAGGGTATATGAGTATATGAACTTCCAGAGATCTTAAAAATCTCGAAGAACTCCGACCACGCGAGGGAGTGATTGCTCTGTTCGTCTAGTAAGGCGTACATTCTCTTTGACTCCTTCTTGTAGCCGTTGGGAAACACGCTGACAAGGCATATCTTAGCGCATGTTCTGGCACTCAATCCTTCACCACATACTCGAGTGCACGTCGACTTAACCTCCCGGATTTCTGCTTTATCCTCTTCCCCGCCATTCTCTGAAGTGGAAGGGGATGACTTAGATTTCCATGTAGGTGGGTAGGGGTGAAGTGCTGTCACATGAGCCGCACTCCCACACTCTGTAAGGCAAGGCAAGGCAAGTTTATTTGTATAGCACATTTCATACACAGTGGTAATTCAAAGTGCTTTACATAAAAGAAAGTGAAATAACAAGGAGTTAAAAATAATAAAATAAGGAAATTTAAAATTATATAGAAATTGATTTAAAATGAAATTTAAAACAGTTAAATAGAAAAGGATTATACATAAAATAATGCAGTCAGTTCGGACGTAGCACAGCGCTCATTCAACAAATGCACAGCTAAATAGATGAGTTTTGAGACTGGATTTAAATGTGGCTAATGTTTTAGCACATCTGATCTCTTCTGGAAGCTGGTTCCAGCTGCGGGCGGCATAATAGCTAAAAGCGGACTCCCCTTGTTTTGTGTGAACCCTTGGTATTTCTAACTGACTCGATCCTAATGATCTGAGTGGTCTGTTAGGTTTATATTCAGTGAGCATATCTGACATATATTTAGGTCCTATACCATTGAGTGACTTATAAACGAGTAAAAGTACTTTAAAATCAATCCTAAATGTAACTGGAAGCCAGTGTAAGGACCTGAGGACTGGTGTGATGTGCTCAGATTTTCTGGTTCTAGTCAGAATCCTGGCAGCAGCGTTCTGGATGAGCTGCAGCTGTCTAATGGTCTTCTTTGGAAGGCCGGTGAGGAGACCATTACAATAATCCACCCTGCTGGTGATAAAGGCATGAACAAGTTTCTCCAAGTCTTGACTGGAAACAAAACATCTAATTCTTGCAATGTTTTTGAGATGATAGTATGCTGATTTAGTTACTGCTTTGACATGACTACTAAAACTAAGGTCTGTCTCCAGAATCACCCCAAGATTTCTGACTTGATTTTTAGTTGTTTGACCCCTAGAGTCAAGGTATGCATTCACCTTGAGAACTTCATCTTTGTTTCCAAATGCAATGACTTCAGTTTTCTCCTTGTTTAACTGAAGAAAGTTTTGGCACATCCAACTGTTAATTTCATCAATGCATTGGCAGAGAGAGTCAATGGGGCTATAGTCATTTGGAGATAATGCTAGGTAGATCTGGGTATCATCAGCATAGCTGTGATAGGCAATTTGGTTCTTCCTCATTATCTGACTTAGTGGGAGCATATACAGGCTAAACAAGAGTGGTGCAAGAATAGAGCCTTGTGGAACTCCACATGTCATGGACGTCCACTTAGACTTATGCTCTCCTATACTCACATAATAACCTCTCCCTTCTAAGTATGACCTGAACCATTTGAGTGCCATCCCAGAAAGCCCGACCCAGTTTTCCAGTCTCTCTAGAAGTATGTTATGATCGACAGTGTCAAACGCAGCACTAAGATCTAGTAGTACCAGCACTGATATTTTGCCAGAATCAGAATTAAAGCGAATATCATTTATTATCTTAATGAGTGCTGTCTCTGTGCTGTGATGCACGCGGAAACCAGATTGAAAATTATCCAGGTATCCATTTGAGTTTAAGTAGTTGTTCAGCTGATTAAAAACTACCTTTTCAATAATCTTACCTATGAAAGGAAGATTTGATATTGGTCTATAGTTGCTCAACACAGTGTTATCAAGATTCCGCTTTTTCAGAAGGGGCTTAACAACTGCAGTTTTCAGGGAGTTTGGAAAAGTCCCAGAAAGAAGTGAGGTGTTTACCACTTCTAAGAGATCTGCTTCTAAACAGTTAAGCACACTTTTGAAAAAAGATGTGGGAAGTGTGTCAAGATAGCAGGTTGACGATTTAAGATGCTTTACTATTTCTTCCAAAATTTTGCTATCAATTGTTTTAAAACCAGACATAGTCACTTCTTTTTGAGATTGCTGTCGAATCTGTGTGACCTCTGTATTACAGGAAGATGTGCCAATCTCCTTCCTGATATTACTGATCTTCTCTGAAAAGAAGGAAGCAAACTCATTGCATTTGCTGTCAGAGAGCATTTCACTGGGAATCTGACTTGGGGGGTTTGTCAGTCTCTCAACAGTAGCAAAAAGAGTGCGAGTGTTGTTTAAGTTACTGTTTATAAGGTTTGAGAAGAAGGTCTGTCTAGCTGTGGCTAGTTCCAAATTGAAAGCATGAAGGCTGTCTTTATAGATGCTATAGTGTATTTCTAGTTTCGTCTTCCGCCACATCCGCTCAGCTTTTCTGCATTGTCTTTTCATATTCTGAACTGCTGTTGATTTTCTCCAAAATGATTTTTGTCTGCCATTCTTCTTGCTGACCTTTATCGGTGCAATATCATCAATAACATTCTTAACTTTTGAGTCAAATGAATCCAGGAGAAGATCAACAGAGTCTGCAGAAATGCTTGGTGTTAAAGATATTGCCTTCATAAATAGCACACTAGTGTTCTCATTAATGCATCTCTTTCTGACAGAGACAGATCTAGATTCAGTGGTGACAGAGGTCAATATATCAAAGAAAATACAGAAGTGATCAGACAGAGCTACATCCTTAATGACAATGGATGAAATGTTTAGACCTCTACTTATGAGTAAATCTAGAGTGTGTCCACGATTGTGTGTCGGTCCGTGCACATGCTGAATCAGGTCAAAAGTGTTTAAAACAGTTATAATTTCTTTAGTAGTTTTGATTTCAGCATTGTCTATGTGAATATTAAAATCCCCTGCAATAGCAAAACAGTCAAACTCTGAGGAAATCATTGATAACAGTTCTGTGAACTCTTCAACAAAGGCTGGGGAGTATTTTGGGGGCCTGTAAATAATAATAAACAGAATCCGTGGGGCACCTTTTAGCACAATACCTAGATATTCAAAAGACAAGTACTGACCAAATGACACTTGCTTGCATTGATAAACATCTTTAAACAGAGCAGCTACACCTCCACCTCTCCTAACAGTCCTGCAGACACTTATAAAATTAAAGTTAGGAGGGGCTGTTTCAGTGAGGACTGTTGCACTGCAGTTGTCTTCCAGCCATGTTTCAATTAGAAACATAAAATCCAGGTTGTTTGTGGTTATTAAATCATTTATCACAAATGATTTATTTTTTAGTGAGCGAGTGTTTAAAAATGCTAACTTAATGGAATTACATTTTGTCTCTACAGCAATCTTAGACTGATGCATAACAGGCCGCAAATTAGATGGGTCAGCCGTACGCCTTTTGAAGGCCTTAGACCTTCTATCACGTGATAAAACAGAAATAGAGAAGGCTACAGGCACACTGGGTTCCCGCTTGTTTTGTAAACATTTGTGAATGTTGCTGCTAGTATAGCGGGGACCCGACACATATCACTGAGAGCTGTTATCAGTTGTTTTTGGTTCACCTACAGCAGATGGAGGAGGGTTTGGGCCCTTGCGTTGTGGCAGCGGTCGGAGAGCTCTCACAGGAGGAGGCGGGAGAGCTGAGCCTACAGTCTTTGGTGGTTGGGGGGCCCGCCGTTTTTTAGTTGATATCTGCGGGCTTGCAGAGAGTTTGGTCCCAGCATACACCAATTCCTCCATTTTCTGTGAAAAGCTTAGAAGTGGAGATGCTGGAGAGAGGGATAGAGTGTCTGGTGAGCGGGGCATATTCTGTCCAGGTGCTGGAGAGAGGGATAGTGTGTCTGGTGAGCGGGGCTCTAGCTCTGATGTTTCCGGTGACTGTAATGTGTTGTCATGGCATCCTAGGCTGTTTTCCAGAAAGTTGT
Source organism: Oxygymnocypris stewartii (assembly GCA_003573665.1). Classification (NCBI taxonomy): domain Eukaryota; kingdom Metazoa; phylum Chordata; class Actinopteri; order Cypriniformes; family Cyprinidae; genus Oxygymnocypris; species Oxygymnocypris stewartii. Next base: position 208,086 of record QVTF01019794.1, read on the forward strand.
CCTTGGGTGCTGAGTCTTGGAGCTGTTGTGATACGTCACAGTCTGCATGTGATGAGCTCTGTGGGCAGGGCTCAGCCGGGATGTCCATGAGCAGTGCTTGTTTTGGCTGTGTGGCGTTATCAGTATCCTTGTGGAATTCTTCAACCACATAATGACTCGGAAGCTGATATGAAGTCCTGTGGTCACTCATATTCTGTCCAGGTGACTGTGTGAGTGGATTGGCACACACCACTGAAGGATGACGGAGGGAGAAATAGAAATTGTCTTTTAGCACTCTTGCACCAAGTTTGTTTGGGTGGAGGCCATCCAGTTTGAACAGCTGTCTGTGGCCCCAGAAAATATTGAAGTTGTCGATGAAGTTGACTCCTTTTGTACTGCAGGTTCTTTGTAGCCATGTATTCAGCCCAAGCAACCGTGAAAACATGTTAGTTCCCCTTGCTGGGAGTGGTCCACTGATGAACGACTGAACTTCAAGTCTTTTAAGTGTTTCAAAGAGTTCACTGAAATCTTGCTTTAGCATTTCTGACTGCCTTTTCCGTATATCATTCTTACCCACATGGATGATGACTCGATTAGCAGTCTTGTGGTTCATCACAATGCTCCGAAGTTCCTTGTTCACGTCAGAAACGGTTGCTTGAGGAAAGCAGCAGGTAGTAGCAGTCCTGGTTCTGACATTTCTAATAATAGAGTCGCCCACTATCAGAGTCCTGGGCTCGGCTGCGCTTTGAGCTGAATGCCGCTGTCTGCTCGACCTTGAGCGCCTGTTAGTAGCAATGTTAGCTGCTGGCTGATTCGATCCGAGTTTTGTCATATTTTGGGATTCCTCATCCACATTCATCAATGCTTCAAATCTGTTCTCAAGATGTATAGGGGGTTGTAGAATACCAGTGTTTACAAGTCTTGTCATAGCCGTATCTGGGGTAGAGGATGCTACAGCAGCAATACGAGATACTCGTGACAATCTGATGTCTCGAGAGCCTTTGGGTCTCGCTCCCTGTTTGTGCCATCGATTAGTCCGTCGATCAGTTTCGGCTTGTTCCTCTACACTTGGTATAAACTGTTGAGATTCACTAGATTCACAGGACTCACCGGCTGTATGCTGAGGGGGTCCGTGGTGACCGTCTGCTGTATGTTCCGTCTGTTTTGGAAGTCCAGCAAATAACTTTGTTTCAAGAACCACAATCCTTTGTAGAAGTTTGTGGCAGTTCGTGCAGCAAGTAGGCATTTTCTCTCATCTGTTTGAATGTAGACAGCTGTATTTATCGGTCTCCGGAATGTAAACTGCTGGCAGTGGGAGGCAAAAAGTCCTCTTTTTCCAAAAAAATGTCTTGTTTGAGCACTGTGCTGATCTGCTGAAGTAAAAATCTTAGAAAGATCTGAGAAAAGAACAAAAATAGGGAGCAAAGCGCAGAGCAATAGCAAGAGCGTCCGAACGGTAGCAAAGCCGGAAATGTCAGCTAGATCACTGTACATTTTATCTCAGTGGTGCAATTCTTTGCGAGATGGTCTGTGGAGGAGCAACAGCGAAAGCAGATGTAATGCTCTTTCAAAAGCTGTTTGCAATCATTTATGCTCTTCTCACGAAAGCCTCTGCTTTTCCTCCAAGGGTGAGGCTTTCTATGCAGAGGGTATTGTTTTTTGGGATCAATACGTTCCGTACATTCTTCATACTCGGTCTTAACATTTCCTGAGACATGCGTCTTGTGAACGTATACTGATGTCCTAGTAGGTTTCTCCCATTTACTTTTTCTCTCTGCTGGAGCTTGAGTGAAGAAGTTAAAACTTGGGTCAGTACGAGCCCTTGCCTCCGTGGCGATGAATTCTACCAACATAGAGAAAGGTGTAAAACTAACTAAATGATCCTGTTTGTATCTTGTGCCAAGGTAAAGCCACTTTTCTTGCATGTTGTATGGAAGTTTCTCGATAAAAGGCTTAATACCTCTGGAGGTGTCTAAATACGACAAGCCCTCAAGTTAGCTGTCTTCTTTGGCCGCTTGTTGCTCCGACAACAGGTCAGCTAGATCCCGGAGTCTTCGTGGATCCTTCATTGTAACTTCGGAAAGTTCTCTAGCTTGTTGAACAAAGCCTGCTCGACGGCCTCTGGTGAGCCATATATTTCGTCAAGGCGTTTCCATGCCATACTCAATCCAATTGCTGGATCCTTAATGTTGACTGTTTTAATTCTTCTTGCTTGATCTGTCGACTCTTTTCCTAGATACTTGATGAGGAGGCTTAGTTCTCCTGCGGCAGACAGGTCTAAATCGGCGATAGCATTCAGGAACGTTGTTTTCCAGGCCCGATAGTTCATTGGCTGGTCATCATATGCGGTTAGGCCTGATGTCACCATGCTGCTACGGGCTAGGTATTTGATGAGCTCTCCAGTGGACGTAGAATGATCATAGCTAGCTCCATAATGTGTCTTGTGAGCATGCGTGCTCGGAGAAGGAGAGGGTTCCGCTTTGACGTTCTGTTGCAAACGACTCCCACCACGCTGAAGAACTGGGCAAGAGTTAAGCGCTTGATTATAGCTTTGTTGCAGCAGCGCTCTACTGGTCTGAGGAGCTTGATGAACATGATGTGGCATAATGTCTGCGGAAGCAGCAGCTTGATCTTGACACGCGCTGAGTGGGTGAGGCGTTGAGAAGATAGCATCATTAGGTTGTGAATGCGGAGGATGCAACGTTGGCTAACTGATAAACCTCTGCTGCATAGGCTGGTTTGTTCCGACACATAAGCGGTGACTCGCTGGTCTTTGACCGATTGAGGAATCTGGCTGCTAGCCTTACTGCATACTTAAAAACCCATATCTTTTAGACCAGCCACAAGAGCATTCACCTCTGCTATGGCGGCATCCTTTTCTTTCTCATCATTTAATGCATCAAGATTACCTTGAACATGGGCATACTCTACTTTAAGTTCGATTTCCTTCTGCGTGTGTGCTGCTCTAGCTTGCGCTGCTTCACTTTCATGGACTGTGCTCCATGAACTCCAGGACACAGATGGTTAATTTCCATAAAGTTTACTAGGAATATTGTGAAACTGTAATACAATACAAATTAAATATTTATTTATATTAAATCCAAATACAAGTGACAGAGAAACCAGCATGGATATCGAACATTACACGGTGGTAATCTGTATGATAAACGCAATCGAGCTTGTAAACAATCGGCAGTAATAAATGTAAAGCTAACTTAGCGTCTCAATAGTCTTTCAAAATAGACACTATCCTAATATCAAATCAAATCACTTTTATTGTCACATCACCACAGCACAAGTGCCTTGGTGAGTGAAATTCTTACGAGCATGCTCCAGACAGTGCAAAAAAACAAAACACAACAATTTACATATGGACAGTACATATTTACAGACTGTACAGAAGACAATGTGCAAAATACACATACATATACTCAGTACACACAGTATACTATAAAGACATACTTAGTTACCAATACACATTATACACCGTATGTACACGTCTGCATTATGTACACATCTATACATAGTAATATGTGAAGGTGCAACAGATTATACATTTACAGCAGATTGGTTGTGCAACAGATAGTTGTGCAAGGTGCAACAGATTATGCATATGCAATGTCGTGGATGTGCTTTGTATGGTGTCCAGGGATAGCAGATGTGTTAGTGCAGTGTGTGAGTGTAGTCTGGTAGAACTGTGTTAAAGTGCAGTGCATGGCATGTTGTGTGAGTGGGAGTGTGATGTGTTATGTAGTTATTTCTGACTGTTCATTAGCCTGATAGCCTGAGGGAAAAAGCTGTCCCTCAGTCGGCTAGTGCGGCATACTCAAGATGGCGCCGAGTATGGCAGCCGTGTTGCGAGCTCCGGGACAACTTTGCAGTTTTTCGTATGTTTTATTAGTTTTTTTGTTGTTTTCCGTGTTAGATGTTGTTAGTATAACTGTCTACGATAGAGACACGCTTTTAAACATTGGTTCCTCAGTCGCGCAACGCAAACCGGACTTGAGTTCCTGAATGCCGGTGGATTGTTCACAGACACGGCATCAGAGCCCTTTGTCTGGGCCGCGCAACCGAGGAAACGCCGCCGACGCCGAAAAAGAGGAAAGAGAGCTGGCGTTCTTGTCAGACTGAGATGCCGTGCTTTCCGACCCCCTCTCCCAACCATTTTACTGGCTAACGTTCAGTCACTGGATAACAAACTCTGCGAACTGCGGGCGCGCATCTCATACCAACGAGAAACAAGGGACTGCTGTGTTATTTGCCTCACAGAGACCTGGATGTCTGCAATGGTTCCAGCCATCGAGCTCACGGGCTTCTCCGTGCACTGCTCGGATAGAACAAAAGAGCTCACAGGGAAAAGCAGAGGCGGGGTGTTTGTTTCTATATCAACAACTCGTGGTGTGATGAAAGGAACATACACTCTATTAAATCCTTCTGCTCCCCTGATCTGGAATTTCATACACTTCTGTGTCGACCATTCTGGCTACCGAGGGAATTTACAGCGATCATAATCACGGCTGTTTATATCCTCCCCCAAGCCAACACAGACCAGGCACTCAGGGAACTGTACGGGAATATATTGTAAGTGAGCAGAAAACCGCGAACCAAGATGCAGGGGACTTTAATAAAGCCAACTTCAGAACAATAGCTCCAAAATACTATCAACACGCGTGGAGATCGTATACTCGACCATTGTTACTCCACCTTCCGGGACGCATACAAGTCCCTCCCCCGTCCACCTTTCGGCAAATCGGATCACTCCTCCGTTCTGCTTCTGCCTGCTTATAGGCAGAAACTGAAACGTGAAGCACCCGCCCTCAGGATAATACAATGCTGGTTGGACCAATCGGACACTATACTACAGGACTGTTTTGATCACGTGGACTGGGACATGTTCCGGGCAGCGTCTGATGACGACATAGAGGCGTATTCAGATTCTGTAACGTGTTTTATCAGGAAGTGTATAGAGGATGTGGTACCGACCAAAACAATCCGCATCTACCCCAACCAAAAACCGTGGATTAACAGCGATGTTCGATCAGCCTTGTCAGCGCGGACATCTGCCTTTAAATCCGGAAACACTGACAATCGGAAACAAGCCAGTTACGATCTCAGGAGATCCATCAAAGCAGCCAAACGACAATACAAAAACAAAGTTGAAGAACATTTCAACAACAACAACCCAAGAAGCATGTGACAGGGCATCAACAACATCACAGGCTTTAAAGGGAATTAACCAGCTACTGTGAACATTGCCGCCTCTCTACCGGACGAGCTCAACACTTTGCTCGTTTCGAGGCTGATACTAGAGGCTAGTAATATTACATGATAAGAAATACTCACAGACGTTGCTTTAGCAAAAAGGGAAGAAGAAAAGGCGATCGCTCGAGAAGCGGATGACTGAGAGTGCTCGCGGACTGCTGCGACTGACTTCCGCATAGCGATCTACTTCCTGATTCATGACGTGCACAGTACCGTGTCACTACCGTTACAAAGATAAACAGATCACGCTGTACTGTTGAAACAAAACAAAATACCCCTTTTTTTCCTTTTCTTTTCATGCGGCATGACATTAACAAACACATTCTCTCATATTTCTAGATATGTGAATATATATTAAGTAATAATTATTGAAACATTATTTACTGGTGGTGGATGAGGAGATTCCCTCCATCCATGTAAAGTGCTTTGAGTGTCTAGAAAAGCGTTATATAAATTCAACAAATTATTATTATTAATATTTATTGTTTGTTAATTATTTATTAATGAAAGTTATTATAAAGTGTTGCCGCCTTCTTTTGCTTGGTCCCTCAAAGAATGCTTGCAGCTATATTTCTTGTTGCTTTTCGTTCTTCAGTGATTCTGCTTGTCATCGTCAGCTTTCTTCAATAATGCTGAATCATCACACAATTATATTTATGGACATCTCAAGTTAGACTAGACTTGTCATGACATGTATGTATTTGTATTGAAATTCACACTTCTAAAGAAAAATTTGAAATTATTGTAACATTATACTGCATTTTCTCTGTAAAAATAATTGTCTTATTTTAAAAACAGTGTAGGATATAACTGTTCAGTGTTTACATATTTATATTCAGTTATAATTCTACACTATATATTTTGATTTCCTATAATTACTTCCTAGTATTTAATAAATAGATTCATAAATATTGAAGACTGAGAAGGTATGGTATTATATTACCCTCAGTGGCTCAGTGGATCTCCGCTGTGTGTAATCTGCGTGAAAGCCCCTGCCAACCCCGTTTATCTGAGCCATGACTATGCAGGACTGCAGGTTTATTTAAGATCATGTGATATCCTTGAAAAAAGAGCCGCAATCTGACGTCACCGTAACCATCCCATCCATTCTGATTGGATTGCTTACGTCCTGCATAATAATGTACTGTTCTATATAAATGGGCAATGCAGTGACAAAAGAACATAGCAAAGAAATCCAAGGGAAAAAGACACAACTGCAATACAGAAAACTTCAGCTTGCTGTTTGGAAGTCAGCTCCCTAAGGTTAGACTTTTTTTTTGTTTTACATTTATTCACACATGCTTTAATCAAAACCCAACAACACATTTTTGGTTCCTACCGGTAATGTTAATTTTGTCAGACCATTCCCAGAACATTGGTTATTTTTCGCTATTCAGAATATTTGTTGTTGTTGTTGTTTTAAGTTATGCATAATCGCTCAGGTTATTAGGCTATGTTAATAGACATTGTAAAACGTTAAACATGAAAATGTGTAATGTGGCTTATTAAGATAATGAAGAAATAAATGAAGCAGGTTGTGCTATTTTGATGATGCTGCACTGCAGGCAAACAGACCAGGTTAGGATGTGAGCGCAAAATGCAGTGGTGGATCAAAGATGTTTTCATAGGGAGGGGCCAGCAACCAATCTGGGGTGGCTCAGAAATCTTCATTACTTTAATATAGAAATGTGTTTGACTATAAAGTACTGGACTGTTTTAGTACCTACAACACAACTCAATACAATTAATTTATACTTAATTGTAATTGAGATATTTGTAAATTAAGTAATAATGAGTGAATATGACACCATAAAGGGGCTCACTATAGCATTATTGCTCAGTTAGCTTGGTTCCACACTATTTTTTTTCAATATCTCAATTCTCTGTGCAAAAGATGCATTCAGTGGGAAAATAAATACACAATACTTGGAGAAAAACATCAACGTGCTTTACTGGAACAGTAGCTATATTAGCCTAAACCAAAAAACAGGCGATTGTTTAACTCACTTTTGAGCAATATAAAATAATATAGCAATATAAGTGGCAGGTGTCAAGCACATGCGATAAGTTCTGGACATCAGGCCAGTAATAGAAAACACTCTTTCTACACTGGCCGAGCTGCTGGGGATGCTAAATATGCGTCTTGCAATGTGTGAAAGTTGGGGCAGTATAACAGCGTTGTCCTTCCAGAAACGAAGGACGTCAACATCGGGGTTCATTCTTGGCATTGCGAGGTATTGATCGACTTCTCTTACGTCTACTGCTGCAGATGAATGTGCCGCAGTTGCGTATGACTGGAACATTGACTTGACTTTCTTTGAGGTTGATGGCTCAGGGTCAGCGACAAGGGAAGGGGAAGCTACCTTTTTATTCATACTGCAGAGAAGTTGTGTTTGATGAACTAACAACTCCCTGATCTCAATCTATTTGGCTTGAACATACAAGAACAAGGGCCACTTGTGCATTTAGGGGCACAATTTTAAAAAGAATCTTAACCTACTTTAAGTATTATTCATTCGGCCATTTTTCATCATGTCATATATCACTGCAATCTCTAGAAGTAATCTATAACAATTTCAACTAAAATGAATGTTTCATCTTGATTCATTTATTTGAGAAATAATTTTGTACTGTAGTGTCAGGGGCATCATGCACTTATTATTTTTGAGGGAGCATGAGTGAAGGGGGGGGGGGGGGGCGGGGGGCTCTCATGCTTGTTATGTGACACAGAGCAGCCACAATACCACTGTATAACTGATATAGGCTTATGTCCCTGCTAAAAAAAGACAGAAAACTATAGAACCATCACAGACACTTTTAAGGGGTTCCCCTACAAATACCATTACAGACCAACAACTTTTAACCATTACAAAATTGTTTATTGTAGTTTTTGGGGATATATCCCATTAGGATTTATTAGTTTTAACAAGCCACCAATTGAAGGCAACCAATTACCAATAGAGACAAACAGGGTCCATTACAGTTTCCAGTAAAACCAATACAAGTCCCATTATAACCAATAAAACCATTACTAATTTTGTAATGGTGTCTATTGTTTTTTCAGCAGTGTTTAATTTATTTTAGTTGATATATCCCTGAAATATCTTGATTCTCAAATATGGGCAAGTAAATTAATTTAGCACCTTTATAGATTATGTTAGTTGATATATAATGGGTGATGGGCAAAGTAGCCTAATACTGCATCTATTAACTACGCATAAAAGCCCGTCTTTTTACTTAAGTACCAGATATGAGTGTCATACCATAAAACATTTTTACTACGACTGACTTTGTATTTAATGTGAATTTAATAAAAACATTTGTGGTTGAAACTTTGGATGAAGATAGTCGAAACGGAGGATGTTTTATGAATAAAAAGGTTTTTATTGAAGAATCGTCTTCAGTCTAAACGATACTGAAAGTTTCACAAGTGTTCTACCGGCAGACCATGTGAAAACAATGCCCTCACTCTAGCAGCTCTCTGCCTAGATAGACCACTAGGCCCTCCCCCTGCTGGTGTCATCTCGTAACACCAGCAGGGGGAGGTACCGGTTTCTGGGAATGTTCCACCAGCAGGCTGGCTGCTACAGCCCAACACCCTGCCTCTGGAGCAGAGCACAAATAATTAATTTTAACATATTCAAGATAAACATGAGTATTAAATGATTAACAAAATCATGCTGTTTTCATTCACACATTGTAAGTTATTAATTAGCCTGTAACACTTTCGTTGTACAAAAAGAGCAAATAAAGTTTACATTATCAAAGATATTTTCATTTCAGTCCAGCGAGTTCAAGCACTCTCAAAAACTGCCATAATAATCTCTCAAAAAATACCATAATAATCTCAGAACAGGACAAAAGTTCAAGAGCGGCCTCTGTGGCCGTGACAAAACAACCAGGCAGTTCATAAATAGCCTCCTTAGCCATGACAGAACAGGACGAGAGTTCAGGGACAGCCCTTCTGGCTGCAACAGGACAAACAAAGACTTCACAGATGGCCTCGTTAGCTGTGACAGGACAGGACAGGACGAGAACTCACAGTCGGCCTCCTTAGCCATGACAGGACAGGACAGGACGAGAGTTCATATATGGGCACCACTGACACTCCCAAAGGGTCCACAGCGGATGCAGCCACCTCTGGAGGTTCTACAGTAGTACCAACAGGATGCAGGGAGAGTTCAGTAACGGTTCCTTCGACCGTGACATGACGGGCTGAAAGTGCAGTGTTGGGCGCCACCACCATGCAAGGAGCTGACGCGAACACTACCGCTTCGGAAGGTTCTGCAGCATGCACCGCCAACTCTGGAGAAACTGCAGTAGGTACCATCGCTTTGGGGAATACAGCAGCGAACACCACAACCTTAGGAGGTTCTGCAGCGTCAGCCGCCACCTCTAGAGACATCATAGTGGGCGCTGCCATCTCTGGGAGTTCTGTGGTGGTGTACGCAGCCCAAACATACTAAAAGGCGAACCCCATCATGGGAAGCACTTCAGAAAGGGGAATCAATTCAGGGAACAGGAGGGCTAGAGTGAGTGGGTTTGGGGATACCAGCTGCGTGTTCAGACACCAGCGGTGCATCCCTAACACTGGATACCAGACTGGGACATCGAAGGATTGTTCTTGAATATCCGGGTGCAAGAGACAGGGAGTGACAGGACTCTGGATGAACAGCTGTGAGGTGACAAGACTCTGGACAATCGGCTGTGAAGTGACGAGACTCTGGATGATCGGCTGTGAGGTGACGAAGCTCTGGACGATTGGCTGTGAAGTGACGAGACTCTGGACGATCGGCTGTGAGGTGACGAGGCTCTGGACGATCGGCTGTGACTTGACTTGATTCATGTCGATCAACAGTGACTTGACTTGACTCAGAAATACCAGCTGTGACTTGACTGGACTCACGAAGATCAGCTGTGACTTGACCGGACTTATGATGATCAACTGTGATTTAACTTGGCTCATGAAGATCAGCTATTACATGACTTGACTCATGAATGGCAGTAACGACGTGACCGGTTATTGTGGCCACCATTTTGTGAGTGTGCTCTGGTGCAGCCACCATTTCAGTCATAGATGCAGTGTCGCGCTCCTCATCCGCTACACCCACAGTGAATGGAGAGCCAACACACAACAAAGCATAGTCCATAAACTGACAGAGTGATGAACGCGGACCCTCACGTCTAAGCTTAGACATCAGTGGTTTATTAACGCCTTCGCAAAAAAACTCTGTATCAGTAAACAGTCCGGTAAATCAGAGTGATTGGCAATGGAAAATACTCTTGAATATAGTCCTTGAGCGATCGCTTACCCTGCTCAAGGGCTGAAAACAGTCTTGCAATGTTCATACCTGGCCAATGTTCATCAGGAAATCTGCTGGATCCTTGTAGGTCCGAGTATTCTGTAATGGGGCGAACGAGACATGAGACGTGCAGATCCATTTGCAAGATTTTTATTGGCAAACGTCGTCAACAAACACAGGCAGGGTCAAGACATCAACAATCAGGTATAAAACAGGTAAGACAAAGAGTAATCCTAAGGCAAGCGTGGGTTTTTGATCGGCGAACAATATCCAGAGGGCTTGAGAAGATGGGTAGTCCGATAACGTGAGCAATAATCCAAACGAGGTACAAACAGAGTCCGAACGGCGAGACAAGGGTTAATCCAAGATACAAAGTCAGGAATCAGGAAAAAAGGAAACAAGGCAACACGAAATTTCTAGACTAACTAGAACTGGAAACTAGACTCAGCAAAGCAGCTATCACTAGGTGAGTGCTAAATGCAGAACAATACTTGAGACTAAACAGAAACACAGAATGGCTCGGTAAGGCAGTTAACACTACTCGGCGATCTGAAAGAAGAAGTCCAAGGCTTATAAAGTGTGTTTGAAAGGATTCAGCTGTGTATGTGTATTCCGTGAATTCAGTTGTGTGTGTGCAATCAGTGCAATGGATCATGGAAACTGTAATCCGGAGTGACATGTAAAAGTCTGTGTGGTGTGAGAGTCAATGTAAAGAGAAGATGACATCTGGTGGTGAGTAAATGGAAGTGCATGGACAGGATTCGTGACAATCTTCCCTTTGTTGTTTCTGATGAGAGAATAAAACAGTGCGCGTGGTGACAAAACAGGACAGACTGTTTGCTGTAATATGACTCCAATTTTAGGGGGGCCAAAGGGGGAGCCAAGCTTGTTGACAGGGGGGCACTACCCCCCCCCCAGAACAGCCCCTGCCAGTACAGAATTACATTTACGTATTGACTCGGAAGTTGCCATAGCAAATCTTAATTTCAGAGCCCCATTGATCATGGCTTCTCATAGTCATAGTGCCCGCACTAAACTCAGAGTCAATGTACTCAGAGTGGATTGAACTAACTCAATTCAGCTGTTCTGAAACTGAAAACTCAGAGTTTTCCATCTCAGGGTAAGTCAACTCAGAGTTTGAAAAGTTTAAACTCAGAGTTTTCACTTAACCTCCTTTCTGAAACGGACCCCAGGAAACATTTAAAAACCCACTCAAAAGTCCAAATCAAACACAGACCAAACGTGACAATTTTCTGATTTTATTTTTACTTTTTTCTTTAAATCCTCAAGTTCAAGGTGTGCAATTTGACACAAAGTGTCTTTTCAGCTAGATTATTAAATACGCTAAAATAAAAGATTGGGATTGTATCATGAGTTAGCTTTCATTTTTTCTCTCTCAGATATAAAGCTGCTTTGGTAATGAAGGGGAATTTATAGATATGGGGAATGAAGACCAAGATTTGGAGATCCAATGAATTGAATAAAAGTTTAATAAAGAAAAATGGGAAATAGGTTGCAGTTTCACCAGCAGAAGCCAGCTTCATGTCTCACAAGGAGTTAATTGGCCGCTCTGCAAACACATTTGATACAGCAGTAGTTATACTAACATAAGGTCACTAATTACATCAATACAGTAAATACTTAAGGTATAGAGGCTTCTGATTGGCTAAAAAATATAGACAAATTAGTAACTTGCACACATGGACACGTATCTTACTCTCGGACCATGTATTTTGACACATGGTGACCTTATACGTCATAAACAGTGTTGGGGAAAGCTACTTTTAAATGTAATGCATTACAATATTGCGTTACTCCCTAAAAAGTAACTAATTATGTTACTTTTTTATGGAAGTAATGCATTACGTTACTTTTTCGTTATTTTGCGTTAGTTTTTAAATATGAGCAGGGCTTGATTGTTTGTTTTTAATACAAGAAGTTCTATTGATAACAAATGTAAAAGCCCTTTAACACAAAAAAAGTGTAATGAATAAACTTCAGGCTGAAGGAAAAGTTAATTTTGAACATGATTTCTGCCCGAGTCCCATCGAATTGCATCGGCTGTGGGGATGAAGACAACATCTCCCATGATTCCACACTTAGTCACGGCATCATCAAACTACGCCTTTGTTTAATTTGAATACTCAGCCTCTAGCGGCAAAAATTACATACTGTGCCTTTAACACATTTAATTATTGCAGGTTTGCATCATATTCTGAGTTTGCATTTCACTATTTTAATTTATTTTGATGAAAACTGAATCTGTTTTTTTTTTGTGAGTGGGATGAATTAATACACATTCACATTTAGTCTAGAACTACAGTAAGATCATGTTCACACAGCGACAAGTCAGTCAGTCAATAAATGGGAAAAAGTAATTCAGATATTTTCTTGTAAATTTAAAAGTAATGCGTTACTTTACTAGTTACTTGGAGTAATATATTACGTAATTTGCGTTACTTGTAATGCGTTACCCCCAACACTGGTCATGAAGAGGTGTTGACAGGTCTCACGCAGAATGCCAGTAGTCCACCAGAATCTGTACACAACATTAGCGCACATACACAAATACACCGGATCCACAGCTACTACAAGGTAGAAATTACCCCATCATTGCTCCACCGTTATAAGCTTTAGCTATAAACAGGAAAGATTCCCAAAACATACTGATAACATATGTTGTAGTCCTGGTGAGAAGCACAGACAATATTCATCTTTATTCAACTTAGATTCTCTTAACTAAGAAACTGTCACAACACAAGTCTATATTTCACCTCTGGAAGCCGTGCAAATTGTGTAAACACGTGTGAAAGCAAGTAGCAACATTCCTTGTAAGTTAGTAATATATGAAAACATTAAAATTAAAAAACAATAGCATGTCTAATATTAAGTTTTGATGAAGCCTCATCCATACCTAGGCATGACCACAGTCACTTTTCAAACATTAAATACAGACAAGAGAGGAAAAGAACATTTCAAAACCCAAGCAACCATTTCTATGGGTGCATACATTTGAAAGAACGCAATCAAATCGTTTAATACATTGATCATTGCTTAATACCTTTACTATTCTTACTCATGTCAAATCACTCAAAAAAGGATATATATACAGTGCTGCTTTAAAGTTTGTGAACCCTTTAGAAATTTCTATATTTCTGCATAAATATGACCCAAAACATCATAAGATTTTCAAATAAGTCATGAAAGTAGAGAACCCAATCAAACAAGTGAGATAAAAATATTTTCTTTATAATTAATTTTTTGAAAGAAATGATCCAGTGTTACGTATCTGTGCATTCCAAAAGTATGTAAATCTTTGCTTTCAGTATCTGGTGTGACCCCCTTTTGCTGCAGTAACTGAAGGTAAAGTTTCTTGTAATTGCTAATCAGTCCCGCACAATAACATGTAGGAGTTTTAGCCCATTACTAAGTGCAGAACCACTTAAACTCTGTGATGTTGGTGGGTTTCCTCATATGAACTGCTTGCTTAGGTCCTTCCACAACATTATACTTGGATTAAGGTCCGGACTTTGACTCAGCCATTTGAAAACATAAACTTTGGTTTTCTTTAACCATTCTTTGCTTGAGGTTGACTTGAGTGTGCTTGGGGTTGTCCTCTTGCTGCATGACCCATGTTCTCTTGATACTCTGTTCTTGAACAGATGTCCTGACATTTTCCTTTACAATTTTCTGGTATAATTCAGAAATCATTGCTCCATCAATGATGGCAGGCTGTCCTGGCCAAGATACAGCGAAACAGGCCTATGCCATTATACTACCACCACCACGTTTCACAGACGGGACAGGATTCTTAAGCTGGAATGCAGTGTTCTTTTCGCCAAACATAATAGCTTCTCGTTTAAACCAATAAGTTATATTTCGGTTTCATCCATCCATTAAACCTTTCTCCAATAGTCCTCTGGCTTGTCCACATGATCTTTAGCAAGCAATTTTCTTTTTGGAGAACAGTGGATTTCTTCTTGTGACTCTGCCATACTCAGCATGGTTGCTTGGTGTTCTCCTGATGGTGGGCTCATGAACATTAGCCAATCTAAGAAAGGTCTTAAGTTGCTCAGAATTTACCCTGGGAACTTTTGCAACCTCGCACACTATTACACATTTCTGCTTTGGAGTGATTTTTGTTGATCGACCCCTTCTCAGGGAGGTAACAGTGGTCTTGAATTTCCTCGATTTGTACAAAATCTGTCTGACTGTGGATTTGTGGAGTCCAAACTCTTTAGAGATGGTTTTTAAATTTTTTCTAGCCTGATGAGCAACATAAACTCTTTTCCCGAGGTCCTCTGTGATCTAATTTGTTCATGACATGATTCACTTCCACAAACATGATCAGACTTTGATTGATCCCTGTTCTTTGAATAAAACAGGTCACATACTGACATTTGATAGTGAAATGTCTGACTGAAAACACATCTACACAGCTGGACTCTACTTTCACCTTTAAATTAACTGTTAATCCAAGAGATTCACATAATTTTGCCATTCACTGATATGTAATATTGGACTATATTCCAGAATAAATAAATGACAAATAAAATATTGTTCTCTCATTTGTTTGATTGGGTTCTTTTTGTCTACTTTCAGGACTTTGCGGAAATCTGAATATGTTATAGGTATTTATTTATGCAGACATAGAAAATTCTAAAGGGTTCACAAACTTTCAAGCAGCACTGTGTATATATATATATATATATACGTATCATTTATGATTTTATAGGGACTTTGAACAGAATCACTGTTTTACAGCTGATCACAGAGTCGGCCAGCGATTCACTGAATGAGCCGTACAACATCAACTCTGCACTGGATATTGAAATCCAAAATATAGTGAAAACACTTAAATAGCACAGTAACAAAATTGGCACAAAACACAAGATATTTCTCTTTTCAATATAAATAAGACTTTATTAGATAAATCTAAGACATGTAAACTAATCTAAAACATGAACACACGCACCCACACATTCATACATACACATTGCAGGAATAGAGAAAGTGAGGAAAGAATGAGTTTGAGAGAATGAAAATGTGAAATCCCAAGCTTACAGAAATATGTACTATTGCATAGACCTGAACAACCATTAATCACTTAATTAACCCTCGCATTGAGTTTTCAATGAGGCTTATATTAATTTATATTAAATGAACCAGCTCAGCCAGAATCTGGAGGTAGGCCTACTAGCGTTGCGTGTTAAGGGATTCCCTTTTGTGGTCGACGTTCCAGGAAATGAGGTTTCCTAAGGTTGGTGATTGGCTGCAAGTTCAGTAGTCGTTGAAGTGATGTCTTGGGAAGCCAATGGTTGGGGCGTTGGCTGAAGTTGCGGAGTTGTGGTCTGGTTGAATTTTGAGGCAATCACACTCGAAGTTGGACTTTATGGCAAACTTAGAACACGAAACTATCAACAGAAAGAAAATAAACTAAGGTAAAATAATAAAAGGATGTAATGAGACAAGGGTTTTTTTCTTCTCATCGTGGTGTTAAGTAGCAGCTGGTATGTAAGCCAGAGCACACTCAAAGAGCCTCAAAAAAGGTGGCACAATGAAAGAAAAGCATTGACTAAAAGAGCCCAAAAGCATAATTTGATGGTGTCCTGAGTTTTTAACTGGGCTATTGGACACATCCCAAAATGATGTGCTGACCAATTAGATATTGTCTTAGCTCAAGGTGTTGCTCTGTTTCTCCTCCCAATCCATAAATCAACATGTTATCTGGTCAGTCACATGGTCCAAACTTTCCCGCTCTTGCCGAGTATAATTTTGGACATGCTTTCTATAACCAGAATATGATAAATTTGACAAAGTATTGATTGGAAGATACGTTTCAAGCTAGAATTTTCACACTCATACATACCAAACATGAATATGAACCCTTAAGCTATTCAATAGTTAATAAAAATACATACACAATGAGTGATTAGGACATGATAGTCAAATGTGTGTGTTACATACATAATATGGAATTATGCATAGAAATGATTAGTTTCTCATACGTCTTTTAAGATGATTTTAGGTGCATATGGAAAAGGCCGTTTCTGTGCCATTCTGTGGATGTGAGAATGTGTTCTGAGGAACAAAGGTAAAGAAAAGGGTTTAGAAGGAATTTCAGTCTGGTTCCTGTCCTCTAGGTGGGGGAACCCACCCAACAAAGTCTCTACTAATGATTTCCCTCAAGTGATGGTTATGATGTGCTGTGTCTTTGACGATCAATCTTGGTTACTTACCCCAAATTTGACAATTTCCTTCCTGCATTGGAATTATCAATAAGTGTTCTTTTGTCTTAATGTTGCAAGCTGTTCTAAGAAAGAGGCTTGCTTCAGACTGGCTGGCACTAGGAATTTGATTTACGAACATCCTGTTGTCTTGGGCCTCTTTGTGGAATTTGGCTCTTTTGGTAATTCCAACACCAATCTTAACGAATCTTAAATTGTCTGATTCACTTTGATATCCTACAATTTACACATACATGTAAATATATATTGAAGAGACAAGGGATTTTGATTATCTCCCTTGAGTAATCATTGAGCTCAATCTATTGAAGGACTAAAATGACAGCATTCCATCGTGTATGTGCAGTTGATTGAATGTTTGACTTATTCTGTGTTGCAGGTTCAGGCACGATGAGCAGCATCATTCCCAGAAGCAAAGCAAAAGGCACTGACATCTGTGCATTTAACAAATTCTATTATATAATCCGCTCTGACCTCGGCTGCTATATGCAGACAAGTAATTTAAATAAAGGTGCAGATATATCTATTTTCAGTCTGCACCCTGCCTGCCAAAATGGAGACCATTACATTGGTGGAGATAGCTACTTTCACATAATTAATGGAAATTCCTGCCGCAGAGTCACAAACCTGACAACAGACAGTGATGCTGTAGTTTACAGCCTTCATCCCAGCTGCCAGGGTGGAGACCACTACTTCGCAGCCCATGGCTATTTTTACATCATCTTCCAAGAAAAGTGCACTTACCAAAGAACAACAAACATGACTAAAGACTCTTATGGTGAAGAACTCAATCTGGATCCCAACTTCAGAGATGGTCTGTATTACTGGGGCCTACCATACGCCAAGCAAACTGGCTTCTCCTTCCTCAAGCCTGCCTCAGAGTGGGGTGTTGAGCTCTGCACCGGTCCTGATCTCAGCACAGACGAGAACAATGCTGTCTGTTCTGTTCATCCTGAGATTCTTAACTTCCTTCCTGGTGGGCTGTCTGTAACTAAAGGCCCAGCCATTGGCATGTGGGAGAATATTAAAACGATTACTAATGACAGCAGCACACCGGTGACATGGCAAAAGAAGATCACTAAAAAGGTTGGATACAATGAGGAGAAGATGGCCCAGATCACTCACAACTGGAAGATAGACACATCATCCTCGATTGAATCTGGAGAGCTTGCAAAATTAATTGCGAAGTTGCAGTTCTCCTTTTCTGCAGAATATGGAGGTGCACATGTCAGCACTGAAGACGAAAGCTGGAAAGACGCAACTGAAGAGGAAGAGCAGCTCACATTTGTGCTGAAGCCAAATGAGCATTTATATCTGTGGCAGCACAAACTGTGTCTTGGACAAGAACCAGTGTTGTTCTGCTGTAATTTAAAGATTACCAGTAAGTCAAACCCTCCAACTTCACCCGCACAACCATGAATATCAACATTTCAGGATCTCTGAGGATAACCATGTGCGTTTCAGTTCAATACATTGACTATAACTTCTCATGTAATTATATAGATATCTGCATGTACTAGTTAAAACGAGCCTCAAATCATTTAATATAAAGAAGAGATTTTTCAGGTGATATGACTACAATTACTGAAACTTTGTGTTCATGATTAAAAGAATCTGACAATACTACTTTAAATCTCATGAAACAATTAAATAACACTGCATACCGCTTTTGAAGTCTTGGTGTTTTTGCTGTCATTCTGTTTCTTTTCCTGAATACTGTTTCACAACAAAGAGAGAGATCCTGCCCTTCTAGTATGGTTAGATAAGTTACCAAACTTTGAAAATTATTTTTGAATTAAATTCAGTGCTGTATATAGATTTGAAAAATAATAAATAAAAATGAGACAGATCAAAGTTACAAAGAATAGACACATTTTAACAATGATTTTAATTCAGCAAATGCAGAAGCGAAGGCTGGATCATGGAACAAACAGGAGGGGATGGTTGTTTAATGGTTGATGGTTGTTGTAAGTGCAATAACAATCAGATTGCATAGAGGGTAAATTATTAAGAGCTTTGTAATCAAAGAAAAGCCTTTTTAAATCAGTTTGGTATTAGACTGGTAACCAAGCGTAGGATTGGTGTGATATGGTCACATTTAAGGGTTCCTGTGAATGGATGGGCTGCTGAATTCTGCACCATTTGGAGGTGAGACATGAAGGAAAGAGGTAACCCCACACAGGGGCAGATTTAGGGAATTGGGGGCCCCATGCAAATATAGGAATGGGGCCCTATATACAGTATTTGCACTAATTTACCTAGATCAACCTTGAGGTTCCTTTTTTTGTCGTGATGCTTGCTAATGCACAATGGTGTTGAGTCCAATGTTTCTAAATTTTTTATGTACATGTTATAATGGGATTCTTTCATTTACATTTACATGTATTCATTTAGCAGACACTTTTATTATTTCATGTTGTAGACCACGAAATAGCAATTGATTTAATGTTGAGATAGAAGTTAACAAAAAACTAAAATAAATAAAAAAATGATTAATCTCACAATTGAACTGAATATTTATTGGGTGTATTTTTTGCATTGGTCTGAACAAAAACAGAAGACTGGATTATTGAAATGCACATTTATTCTCTGCCAGTAGGAGGTGCTTTTGGAACGTCAGAAATATAGCCGTTTCCCCAGTAACGGCTGTAAACAAAGCAGCTCTCACCTCATAATTTATACTTTATCAGGTAAAATGAAAATGCCATAAAAATATTTCTGAAGACAACCGGTTCCCTTCAGAGGCTAGTAATTTTGGAGAACCACTAGCCACAGTTGCTAGTGAGCACAAAGAGTTAATGTCAAGCCCTGCTTAGTCAATTAATTTACATTTTACTACTGATTATATCCTGTATAATTGAGAATGTGATGAATAAAAGAACCTTGAACCTTGAATCCACCACTATTCTGATGAATTTTTAGAAAGATAAAGGAAAACCCCTCAGATATTTCTCCGTTAAAACGCTTGCCTGACTGCAGAGAGCAAAGAGCTGCTGGGAGGATTGGATGAGTCCAAAAGAGAGGTCATTAGTGTCATTGGACAGAATAAATCACGTGATGAAAGCTAATAACGCTCAACCAGTTGCTTTAGGTTTAAAGGAACACTCCACTTTTTAGGAAATAGGCTAATTTTACAACTCCCCAAGAGTTAAACTGTTGGGTTTTACCGTTTTTGAATCCATTCAGCTGATCTCCAGGTCCGACGGTAACACTTTTAGCTTAGCTTAGCATAGATCATTGAATCGGATTAGACCGTTAGTATCTCGCTCAAAAATGATATTATGCAGCGCCTGAATTACTTCATTCCCCAACTAGGTAACTAGTTATGATATAGCTGGGGACTACTTTCAGGCGCTGCGTAATATCATTGCGCCTGCTGCACCCATGGTACGGCAGCAAGGTTCCTTGATTATATCGGCCTAGAAAGTCACAACTTTTCATTTTTCGTCGGTCTTAGTACACGATGTAACTACAGAAGAGTCAAGCTTTAAATAGGAAAAATATGGAAACTCTTTGGTGATTTTGAGCGAGATGCTAATGGTCTAATAAGATTCAATGATCTATGCTAAGCTAAGCCCTACTGCTAGACCCGGAGATCGGCTGAATGGATTCAAAAACGGTAAAACTTAACTGTTTAACTCTTGGAGAGTTGTAAAATGAGCCTATTTTCAAAAAAGTGGAGTGTTCTTTTAACATTGATATTAAGCATTACTTTTACATTACAATTAATTTCCCCCTCGTTTAATATATCACTAAGGAATATCAACAATAATAATACATAAATGAGTGTAGTTAGCTTAGTTTTAATGGCTCAAAAGTAGTTTTCTATACATACACTATTATAATAAATCTACTTCATAGTGCATATAATGAATGATTTGTGAATTCATACTTATTAACATTATTATCTGATTAAAACTACTATTTTCAATACATTATTATAATAAAAATCATTAAAAAAATATATTTTTATAATAAATAATAATCTTTCTCATGCTGCTGGAACAGAGGTCATCTGATATATTTGTTTATGTCAGGTTGAGCACATGGCATGATTTCAGTTAATGAGCTACTTCCCTTAATGAGCTAAGTAACCTGGGGTTAAATTATAGTCTCTAATGATGAATCACTGCCTAAACACATTCAATTTGTTATATTAATAAGGATGAGTTTGATCTGTATGAATGAAATTTATATATTCATATTACTGAAAAGCTTCTTTGCTGTAAAGGAAGGATTTAAATTGATGAACGGTTCCTTACCTTTTTCTCAAAAGAGATTTGATCCCAGGTGTTACTGAACTTGTATCCTTTCAGGAGAATCGTCATAATATAATGAGCAGAAGCACAATCATCTTTGAGGTATTTTGCCTTGATAGATTTTAAGCGGTAAGCTGCAGAAAGAAATAACAGAAAACGAAAATACAGAAAAAAATCATAAAAAGTCATGAACATCTATTTAAGAATATACCAGCATTGTCAAGTATACTATTCACCTCTGAGAGGAGGATTTCTGACAGGACAAACAAATATTTCCTGAAGTAACTTCTACCTCAGATCTAGTTGTATTAATGATTTTAAAGAGTTATGAAGAAATTACAGTATAATAAAATATATTCTGACAGGATTTGATCTGAGAGGAGGATTTCTGATACACTGTTAACAATTTCCCTGTATTTTTACAGTAAGTTAGGTACTGTAGGTAAGGTACTGTACTATAATTTACAAAAACTGTACTGTAATTCACTTTACGGTACACAAAACCGGTACTGTAAAACTAGAAAACTGTATTTTCATTTTGTAATTAAATCAATTTCTGCTTTAATTTACTATACGGTGTTGTACTGTAATATCAATATTGATGCATTACTGTTAAATATTATTGCCATTTCACATTAATTAATTAAAATTATTATCTATATATATATATATAACATAACTGTATTTGTTGTAGTTTATAAATCTATAGATAGTAATATTATATTGCTACTGTACTTCAGAATAACATTTCAAATCAGAAGGTAATCCAAACAGAGTTTTCATCAGAAACATTTTTATTCAATCAATTAATGTAAACATTAAAACCCTTACAACTACCAAGTGTGCACAGATGAATGAAACAAAAATATACCAGTGAAGGGAACTTACGGAGGTACAATGTCCTTAAGAGAGAACTACAAATTAACAAACATTAACAATGTAATAAAACATCGTAATCTCACATGCAGAAATGCTCTTAACAGTCAAGATCTGTTGTTATCTGAAAATGCAGCTGTGGACAGATGGCCAGTCCATCACAGGGCTCACACACACACACATTCGCACTCACGGCCCTACAATAAAGGCTATTTAGCATTTCCAGTTCAGCTAATCTCCATGTTTTTGACCTGTGTACTTCAGTAATGTACATCAACTTGCTGAGTAAGTCAACTGTGCTATTTTTGGACACCATGAATATGAAATAAAATGTGCTTTCAACATGCTTTCCCTGTATTAAAACTGTATTTAGTTACCACTTGTAATACACAATCTAGTGTATGAAAGATGGGTTCAGGTGTACTACAAGTGGTAACTAACTTGTCTAACAGATATTTCTTGCTGATGAAGGACCATCACCTTCAAGGCCCAATCCCAATTCTAATAGACCAATTTCATGTGGACTTCACAGTTACGTCACCCGCAGCTGCGCGCGCATTCTGGTGGCCAAAACACATGGTAACAAGAGGAGTGAAACGGGAAAAATCCACGGAATAAGAGATAAAAGGTATTGTTGACCCTTTGGATGTCAGAATCAGAATGAAAATAATTTATATAGAATACTGTCGTCAAAAAAGCCATTTGAAGCTAAAAGCAGACGTTTAAAAGGACAGACTAATGAATGAAACCTGCTATGATTAATCTACTTTTAAAGCATACATTTGATTTAAACAATTGGTCAACATAATATTCACATATGCAGTTCATAGGGAACATATTATAATTTGCCCTACAGTTACAACATGAAATAATATTTAAACCTATAACATTTAACATTACCTATTTTGTCTCAGTTCTTTTTTGAGACTTTTTTTCTCTTAAATGCAACTTTATATTTTGAACTTATAACTCAATTTAACTCAAAAATAGACATTTTTCATGTTAGTAAACATTGTAAGGTTTTTCTGTGGGCGGAGCTTAGGTGGTGGCAGAAAGATTCCACTGACCACTTCACTAGCACTAGCTATGAAGTCTGCTAGCTTGTTTTTTAAACAATAACTGGAGACATTGCAAATGTAAGTGCTCATATAACGTGTATAGTAAAGACAAACTCACCATACTATCTAGTCATGAAGATGTAATATATATTTCAATTTCAGCAGGCAATTATTTTTACAGCTACATTATTATTCCAGCCACAATTACTCATAACAATGTATGTACAATTACACATGATTAGGCATATAAATCGTCAGTTTGTTGTTTTACACACACTGACATTATTTCATACACGACATAGTAGTGAGATCCATTAGAAATCTTTAGACGCGTACATAACAACAAAATACAATACTTTATTGAAACTTTTCTGATAAGGTCACTTTTTTTGATGATCGTTTCTGTCCAGTCCGCTCAGTCGTCAATTTTTTTTTTTTGTCTGGCAATGGCAGCAGCATTAAAAATTCAGTTTCAATATTTCAAAATTCTGACTTTTATTCTCGCAATTCTGAGATTATATCTCGCAATTCTGATAAGAAAAATCAACCCGTCATTCTCTCTTTTGAGTTATATCCTACATTTCTGGCATTTTGTCCCCCTCAGAATGGACAAACTCGCTATTGTTGAGTTAAATAGAGTTATCAAATCCGAAATGCGAAATATTAAGCTGCATTTGCGAGAAAAAAACTGAGACAAAATAGGTAACGTTAAATGTAAAATGCTATAGGTTTAAATAGTATTTCATGCTGTAACTGTAGGGCAAATATAATATATTCCCTATGAACTGTATATGTGAATATTATACAGACCAATTGTTTAAATCAAATTTATGGTTTAAAAGTAGAGTAATCATAGCAGGTTTCATCTGTCCGTTTAAACGTCTGCATTTATCTTCAAATGGCATTTTTGACAACAGTATTCCATAATAATTATTTGCATTCCAATTCTGACATCCAACGGCACAACAATACATTTAATCTCTTACTCTGTGTATCTTTCTTGTTTCACGCTTTTTACCGTGTGTTTCAGCCACCACAATGTGCGCACAGCTGCGAGTGACATAACTGTGACATCTACATGAAATTGGTCTATAGTGAGTTTGTCCATTCTGAGGGGAAAAAAAAGCCAGAAGTGTGGGATATAAACTTAAAAGAGAGATTGACGAGTTTATTTGTCTTATCAGAATTGTGAGATATAATCTCAGAATTGCGAGATTAAAGTCAGAATTTTGAAATATTGAAATATTTACGCTGCGTCCATTGCCAGACAAAAAACTGACTACAGCTGCGGTTGAACGAGATAAACCGAGTGGACTGGACAGAAACGATCATCAAAAATGCTCGCGTTTGGCACACTTCTTGTCAGAAAAGGGTCAATAAAGTATTGTCTTTTGTTGTCATGGGCGCGTCCAAAGATTTCTTATGCATCTCACTACTATGTCGTGTATGAAATAATGTCTGTGTGCGTGTGTGTAAAAACAAACTGACGATATATATGCTTAATCATATGTAATTGTATATACACTGTTGTGATTAATTGTGTCTGGAATAATAATGTAGCTGTAAAAATTGTTGCCTGCTGAAATGTATGCATTTGGCAGACGCTTTTATCCAAAGCGACTTACAGTGCTTTGTCAGTACATGTGTTCTCTGGGAATCGAACCCACAACCTTTTCGCTGCTAACGCAATGCTCTACCTACTGAGCCACAGGAAATATATATCTTCATGATTAGATACATGGTGAGTTTGTCTTTACTAGTATACACATTAGATGTGAGTCACTCAACCAGAAGGAATCCTGTTAGATCATCTATCCTTTGAGTAAAAGCATGTGCGGGTCGGCCAATCTGGTTTCGTCCATTAAAGTTAACCTTTTCAAATAACAATCATGGTCCCGGACAGTGAGTGACCTTACATATGCGGGTAAAATCAGATTTTCTCCAGTTATTGTTAAAAAAAACAAGTTAATTAACTTCATAGCTAGTGTTAGTAAAGTGGTCAGTGGGATCTTTCTGCCACCACCTAAGCTCTGCCCACAGAAAAACCTCACAAATGTTTACTAACAGGAAAATTGTTTATTTATACCCCTTCCCCTACGCCTTCCCCTTCCCCTTCCCAATGTCCCTTAAAACAGAGTGCCAAGGGGTAGTGGTTAAAATATTCCCCTAAGAAATGGGACACCACTACTATACCATTGCACGTCACCATACGTCATCTAGCTCCTACAATACACACACCTATGTGTGTGCTGGTGCATTAGAGTCTTTAATTACAGTTCTATATTAATGAGCTGCTTACTGACACACACACACACATATCGGAGATCGTGCAGCTCACACATCCAGGAGAAAATAAACTTTTCAGCGCTGCCCCGTGACTTTTATTTATAACACAGTTTAAATACTGAATCGCTACATTATATTTTACAGCAACGAGAGGATAAAATCGCTGTTTTTGAAGCAAACAGACTCATTGTAGAGAGAGATGCACAGATGCGCATATACCCAACTTTAATCTCTCTCTCTCAAATTGGCCATATTTTAGAAAAAAAAGTTTAGCCATTTCTAATTATTGGGGGGACTAGTCACCCTCAATGTCTGTGGTGTTATCGCCCCGATCAGACATGAAAACCTGTCGAGGCACTATCGTGCAGTCGGTAACGTTAATGGTTTAACATGAACAAACTTTAGCAATTTTAACAAAATTTATTTGAATAACATGACCGTTAATATGAACACACGATTGAATGTAACAGCAAATCAATTATTTTATTTTTCATTAAAATCTTTATTAATGGCAAAAATGCTTACATTTATGGTTATTTCTGTTCACTCGGGCAGCCATTTCCGCTGTAGCCAGTGTATGCTGAGTGTATTTGAAGGGCTACCTGGCCTATCCCCTGACCCCTACAACTCCAACCAAAAGAGAATCGAGACATCCCTACCCCTTCATGTGAACACGCAGGGGAAAAGGGTAAGGGCTAAGGGATAAAAATAAGGTTGGGCCTAACTCAACCTTTTCAAGACAGAACTTGTCAAGGTTGGGGATGAAGGGATGAGGCGAGGACTCAGTTGTGCAGGAGAATGGGCTTTCTTTTGATAAATAAAAAATAAAACAGCAACAAAAACTACCCCACAGGGGAAAAACAGGACAGCTGGCAGGGCGGGGCAGAGCAGGACAAGACAAGACAAGGCAGGAACAGGAAACATTTGATGACGAACTGGCACAGGACTGCAAACACAAGGAGATTATAAAGGGAGCAAATGAGGAGGGTACCGAGGGGAAGACAGGTGGGGCAAATTAACCAAATAATCAGGAAACAAGATGGGTGGGGTCAAGACAATTGACATGAGAGCACATGTGCAAAACAGGACACGAACACGCAGCTAATGAGAAAACTCATAAGCCACATGTTCACACAAGACATGACAACATGAAAGCACGCAGCCAATGAATACACAAGCTGTGTGCCACACAGCACAATAAATAACATGAATGCACGCAGCCGATAAAAACACAAACTGAGTGCAACACCACAAAACACACGTGTGCAGTAGAGCGCACGGCCGAGCGAACTCGAGACCGCACACTCACACAATGAGACAGAACGTGGAGCGCGAGTGTCCGAACCCCGACACGAAACCGAAACTCAAGACATGAGTGCCGGGATCCGAACACCACGCTCCAACATGAAACAAGGCATGCAGATGAGACATATGCTCCCCTCCAGATGACGTCTATTTCCGGGTAGGCCTTGTATATTTCAGCAGGACAATGCAAAACCACATACTGCAGCTATTACAACAGCGTGGCTTCGTAGTAGAAGAGTCCAGGCGCTGAATGGTCCTGCCTGCAGTTCAGATCTTTCACCTATAGAGAACATTTGGCGCATCATTAAATGAAAAATACATCAAAGATAACCACAAACTCTTCAGCAGCTTGAAACCTATTTCAGGCAAGAATGTGACCAAATTCCAACACCAAAACTCCAGAAACTCATAACCTCGATGCCCAGACATCTTCAAACTGTTTTGAAAAGAAGAGGAAATGCTACACCATGATAAACATGCCCCTGTCCCAACTATTTTGAGACCTGTAGCAGGCATTACATTTGAAATGAGCTCATTTTGTGCACAATATTTTTAAATGTCTCAGTTTAAACCTTTGCTATGTTCTCTATTGTCTATTGTGAATAGAATATTGGCTCATATGATCATAGCCTTCACATTCTTTCTGATTTGAGTGATCCTTCTCTATCAAGCTAGCTATATATGTTTTTACAGGAAACCTATTATGAAAAAAACACTTTTATAAGGTGTTTGAACACAGTTGTATGGTTGCAGTGTGTGAAAACAACCAGCCTATAATTGAAAAAATCCACCAACTAAATTTTTTATTAAACCAATCATGAACGGTCTTTCAAAAAGAACTGTATCAGATTCTTCCTCTGGTCACCGAGTGATGCTCTCTGCCCTATTAGCATAAACACAGCCCAGAGTGAGAAGCTGCGGTCCACCATTACTGGAGATATACTGTATATACAATGTCAGCACCAAAGAGGCATTTCAAGTGTTGTGTTTTGAGATGCTCAAATGAACATAGGAGTCACCATTGGAAGGAAATATCACGGAACATATCGGTAATGTCCCCTAAATGTTTAGGAATCAATACCAACGCTTTGTGCGTGAACATCAGGTCCAGACAAAGTATCACGTATTTGTTTTCCAAATTGCCTTTTTGAAAGAGCTTTTTGGCACTCTGTAAGGCTAATTGCTAAACTAGTATTGTCTCTGCCTGATTTCACTGATGCTGCCTTCAAGTGCTTCCAGAATAATCGTGAATAGGAATGTGGTAGTTTAAAAGTGCATATGAAAGCAATGTGAGTCGATCGCTTGAAGTTGTAGTTGTCGAGCTCATAATCAGAAGACAGAGTATGTTTTCTGTAAAGATAACAGGCTTGTACTAATAGTGGAATGTTTATTTGCAAAGGCTAGCACTACTAATGCCAGAGTTTGAAGCTCCACCCTCTTCTAAGAGAGCAACAGCTAATTTGCATTTAAAGCAACATACTCTGAATCAGTTAGTTTTGGCTCATACCCTAAAAGTGACAATTCAAACAAGCTATAAAAATTTATATCTGGGGTATTTTGAGCTAAAAATTCACATATACGCTCTGGGGACGTCAGAGACATATTTTACATCTTGTAAAAATGGGCATAATAGGTGTCAGTCCTCTGTCATGTGTGTCATGTGTTCCCGCCTCTTGTCACCTTATTTGGTTTGTTTGCTGTCCTTGTTTAGTTTAATTATTAGTTAAGTCTGTTCCAGCTGGGTTTGTCTCATTAACTTGTGTATATTAGTTCCTGCCTGTTCAGTTTCGTGTTGTCTGATCTACTCGTTACTCTCCGGTGTTCCTGTCTGTGCCTTGTCTTGCCCAGCTTTGTTTGTCTACATTAAAGACGATTATTTGAGTTTACTCCTCGTCTGTGTGCTCCTGTATCCTCCTCGTGTGTGCACCGTGACAGAAGACCAGACCAAACAGTAAGCGGACTGACCCACTCACCTCGTTTGTTTTCCGTTTTGAAAGTCTTTTGTTTTGTTCCTGTTTGTTTGTCCCGTGGCAAGGAAGTCGCCGATCGTCATCCCGAACTAGCCCACTGCATATCGGCATGGGAGTAAGGGCTGGATCGCCGCGAGTCTGCTGGCTGCAAGCCCCTCCAGTCCGCGGTCCACGGGGAAAGCCAACCAGCCAACCGCTGCTCCATCAAATCAGGCCGCCGTCCACGGCTTACCCAGGCTCGCCGTTCGAGGGAGATCGCTCACCGTTAGCGGGAGATTGACGCAGCCATCCACGGCTCACCCTGGCCGCCGTTAGCGGGAGAACAATGCCGCCATCCGTGACTCACCCAGCCAGAATGGTGTTAATATTGCAAGCCAGTCTGGCGTTAATGTGGCAAGCCCGTCTTGAGCCCGCCACCGTCTGCCACTAACTCAAGCCCGCCGGTCCACTGCTGACTCAAGCCTGCCGGCCCACCGCTGACTCCTCCCGGTGGATATGGTCCACACGTAACGGCCAGGAGTGCCGTTTTTAGTCTTGTTGTGTCCACAGGAGCAGTTTCTAATCCCAGTCTTGTCATGTCTTGTCTTGTCCATGGAGACTCGTTGAGGGTAGGTGGCTCCTCCAGTCATGGCCACGGAGGCCATTCCCAGCTGCCTGCCCCTCCTGTCGTAGAGGCGGAAGCGGTTCCTGAGGCAACCTTGTGAGGGCCCCTGACTCTGATTGCACAGATATTATTTAAACTGAACTGAGCTGGACAATGCCATTACTAAATTCAATAATGAAATGCATTCAGCAGAACATTGAGTGTTAAATCCTGTCATTTTACATTATTGACACAATTTGCCTATTTTGATACTGTGCAGTGCTTTGTTACAATTTGCATTGTTAAAAGCGCTATATAAATAAAGGTGACTTGACTTGACTTGACTCCACGTCATGGTCAGTATGGACCTCAGCTTCCGAGCTCGCCCAAGGAGGGCTTCCTGTTCCTGTGGGTTGTCCTGTCCAGTCTGTCTTGTCCTGTAGACTGTCATGTTCGAGTGTGTCCTGTTCCTGTTTCTGTGTCTAGCCCCGGTGGGCACCTGATATACCCTAGCTGCCCCAGGGAAATTTTGGGGGGAGGTACAGTGCTCAGCGTAAATGACTACACCCCCTTTGAAAAGTAACGTTTTAAACAATATCTCAATGAACACAAAAACATTTTCCAAAATGTTGACAAGACTAAGTTTTATATAACATCTGTTTAACTTATAACATGAAAGTAAGGTTAATAATCAAATTAGGGTGATAAAAAACCCCACTGAAAGTCTCTGGAGCAAAGCTAAATGTTAGACATTCCACCACAGGTGAGTAATTATTCATTACACTGGTGTTCAGCAGACAGTTGACTATAAAAGGGTGTTACTTAAAGAAAACCCCTTCCCATTTCATGCTGTCAGCAATGGCACCACATGGAAGAGAAATGTCACAAGACCTGAGAAAGAAAATAATTTATTTACACGAGAAAGTTGAAGGCTACAAGAAGATCAGCAAAGCTTTACTTATCAGTCAGAATACTGTAGCAAAAGTGGTACAAACATTTTAAAAAGATGGAACTGCAACCATCTCACAGAGACGTCCAGGTCGTCCACGGAAGTAAACACCTTGTCAGAAGCGTCTTCTGATGAGAAGGGTTGAAGAAAATCAACATGCAAGTTCACTGCAGTTATCTAAAGAAGTAGAAAGCCAAACTGGGGTGACTATTTCCGTGACACAATACAGCGTACACTGCAGAGGAATGGCATGCATGGGTGCCATCCACGAAAGAAGCCTCTCCTAAAGCCCAGGCACAAAAAAGCCTGCCTAGAGTTTGCCAGGGCCCATGCCGACAAAGATGAAGACTACTGGGACTCTATACTCTGGAGTGATGAGACCAAGATAAATGTTTTTGGAACTAATGGCTTCAAAACTGTATGGCTTCACAAAGGTGAGGAATACAAAGAAAAATGCATGGTGCCTACAGTGAAACATGGTGGTGGCAGTGTCCTTATGTGGGGCTGCATGAGTGCTGCTGGTGTCGGGGAGCTGCATTTCATTGATGGCATCATGAATTCACAAATGTACTGCTCTATACTAAAAGAGAAGATGCTACCATCACTCCGTGCCCTTGGTCGTCATGCACTTTTCCAACATGACAATGATCCTAAACACACATCTAAGGCCACTGTTGGATTTCTGAAGAAGAACAGGGTGAAAGTGATTCAGTGGCCAAGTATGTCTCCTGATCTGAACCCAACCGAACAACTATGAGGAATTCTGAAGAGACAAGTTGAGCATCACTCTCCATCCAGCATCCAATCTTTAAAAGAGGTCATTCTTGAAGAATGGAGAAAGATAGATCTGGCAAAATGTCGCCAACTTGTTCATTCCATGCCTAGAAGACTTGGTGCTGTCATTAAAAATCATGGAGGCCATACAAAGTACTAGATTTAGTTGTTTTTGTTGTTTGGGGTGTACTCATCTTTGCATCACCCTAATTTGAGTAAAACTGAAAAATGTGTAATCTAAGTTATATTATTAACCTTACTTTCATGTTATAAGTTAAACAGATGTTATATTAAACTTAGTCTTGTCAACATTTTGGAAATGGTTTTTGTGTTCATTGAGATATTGTTTAAAATTTAACTTTTCAAAGGGGGTGTACTCATTTACGCTGAGCACTGTAGGAGGGTTCTGGCTGGAGTGGCCGGGATGAGGCCACGGCCACGAAGACCACCTGCCATGGCCTCCTGAGCTCCCGGCACCGCCATGGCCTCCTTTCCGTGTTCCACTCTGGAGGTCCCCGTCCTGTGAATCCAGCACCCCCACCCCTGTGTATATAACCTGTGTATATTAGTTCCTGCCCGTTTAGTTTCATGTTGTCTGGTCAACTCGTTACTCCCCGGTGTTCCTGTCTGTGTCAGCCTTGCCTTGTCCTGCCCAGCTTTGTTTGTCTATATTAAAGACTATTATTTGAGTTTACTCCTCGTCTGCATGTTCCTGTATCCTGCTCGTGAGTGCACCGTGACAATAGGTCCCTTTAACATGTGAATTCTTGCTAAATATGCAATTATATTAGAGGCAATTGGCATGAATTGTACTCATGATGGAGCGCTGGTAGAGCACTCTTAGAGCGAGTGAAAACCCTGACACTCCGAATTGTAAAAAATCTGCTCCTCGCTCCAGTCAAAATCACACCACTCCACTCCTCGCTCTGCTCACATACTCTGGTTGTGAGTAACTGTTGCTGTCATGACAGATCTATTTCAGAACCAGCCGCTATCAAAATAATCTGGCTGTGGGCACGGGCCAGATATTACTGCTGGCAGGCCAGTCTTGGCCTGTGGGCTGCCTGTTGCCGACCACTGGGTTACTGTCACGATCCGGTCAAGGAGCTGCTGCACAGAGGAGCCAGGAACACGGAACGGAGGAGACGAGGAACTTCTTAGAAACACTTTAATAAGACAGAACACGGGGATGACAGGTACACACACTCACTGACGTTCAGACATTAACAATAACCCACAAGAAACATGGGGCAGAACAGACTATAAATAGGGAGACAAAACTGGAAACACCTGGGACATAATCAAAACACAGACGGAGACTAATTAACTAATGATGACAGGAAACTAGGACAGGAAAACCAAATATGGACAGGGAAGCACAAGGCAGAGGGAGACAAACTGTGACAGTTACGAGCTGTATGTAGACAATTTCTACATAGCACGTCATTATTCAGAGATCTCCTACAGAAGGGCATTTGGGCCTGTGGGAGTATTCGGAGCAACTGGCCTCCCAAAACCACCTCAAACAAGCTGCCTAGAAATGCTCTTTGTGGGAATATGCGGTGGATTCATGACAACAATGGAAGGACAGCAGAGAAGTGCTTATGTGCGCCTCCTTCCATTCTGCAAATGGCGATCACACTGGACCGAGGAGGATGAAGATATGGACAGAACTGATTGATCCAATACCTGCTGCAATGTCCAACTACTACAAGTGAGTTGAATATATTAATATTCTATTTAATTGGTTACATTTGTCTTAAGATTTTTAATATGTCCCATTATTTTCCACACAGGATCATGTCAGGAGCTAATCTCTCTGATTCCTTATTTGGCTATTACATGGTTCTACACAAAACCAAAAAGTGGTACTACTGGTATAGTCCAGTTCTCCTCATGTAATGGCCAATCTCCCAGTATCTCCCATGACCTTAAAAATGTGCCGGGAGGCACACCTAAACCTCTTTGTGATGACACATATGGAAGTTCCATCCTGGAGAAGCTGGAATACCTGAGTAACCTAATTGGGTTGCACGTACTGCCTAACTCTACAAATAGTAAGAAGAACTCTAACAAAACACAAATCTAGAGGGAAATCAGTCAGGAAAGATAAGGAGAGGGCAACTGTCTGTGGTTCCCACCTATTGAGTCCTTTCTCTGACCTTGTTCCAGCAGGCTGCACATTTTTTAATTTGCCCCGCTCTTCTGGCCGCTGGGGTGGTCTAGCGGTAATTTTAAAGAACAGTTTAAGTATCCACTGCCGATGAGCTACCAAGATGGCGCCGAGGATGGCAGCCGTGTTGCGTGCTCCGGGAAAACTTTGCAGTTTTTCGTATGTTTTATTTGTTTTTTTGTTGTTTTATGTGTTAGATGTTGTTAGTATAACTGTCTACGATAGAGACACGCTTTTGAACATTGGTTCCTCCGTCGCGCAACGCAAACCGGACTTTGAGTTTTTGAATGCCGGTGGAGTGTTCACAGACACCGCATCAGAGCCCTTTGTCTGGGTTGCGAAATCGAGGAAACGCCGCCGCCGAAAACGGGGAAAAAGAGCTGGCGTTCTCGTCAGACTGAGACGCCGTGCTTTCCGACCTCCTCTTCCAACCATTTTGCTGGCCAACGTTCAGTCACTGGATAACAAACTCTGCGAACTGCGGGCGCGCATCTCATACCAACGAGAAACAAGGGACTGCTGTGTTATTTGCCTCACAGAAACCTGGATGTCTGCGATGGTTCCAGACTCAGCCATCGAGCTCACGGGCTTCTCCGTGCATCGCTCGGATAGAACAAAGGAGCTCACAGGGAAAAGCAGAGGTGGAGGTGTGTGTTTCTATATTAACAACTTGTGGTGTGATGAAAGGAACATACACTCTATTAAATCCTTCTGCTCCCCTGATCTGGAATTTCATACGCTTCTGTGTCGACCGTTCTGGCTACCGAGGGAATTTACAGCCATCATAATCACGGCTGTTTATATCCCCCCCCAAGCCAACACAGACCAGGCACTCAGGGAACTGTACAGGAATATAAGTGAGCAGGAAACCACGCACCCAGATGCAGCTTTTGTTGTCACAGGGGACTTTAATAAAGCCAACTTCAGAACAATAGCTCCAAAATACTTTCAACACGTCACCATCAACACGCGTGGAGATCGTACACTCGACCATTGTTACTCCCCCTTCCGGGACGCACACAAGTCCCTCCTCCGCCAACCTTTCGGCAAATCGGATCACTCTTCCGTTCTGCTCCTGCCTGCTTATAGGCAGAAACTGAAACGTGAAGCACCCGCTCTCAGGACAGTCCATTGTTGGTCGGACCAATCGGACGCTATACAACAGGACTGTTTTGATCACGTGGACTGGGACATGTTCCGGGCAGCGTCTGACGACGACATAGAGGCGTATTCAGATACGGTCACGTGTTTCATCAGGAAGTGTATAGACGATGTAGTTCCGACCAAAACAATCCGTATCTACCCCAACCAAAAACCGTGGATTAACAGCGATGTTCGATCAGCCTTGTCAGCGCGGACATCTGCCTTTAAATCCGGAAACACTGATGATCAGAAACAAGCCAGTTACGATCTCAGGAGATCCATCAAAGCAGCCAAACGAACTTATAAAAACAAAGTTGAAGAACACTTCAACAACAATAACCCAAGAAGCATGTGGCAGGGCATCAACAACATCACAGGCTTTAAAGGGAATAAACCAGCTACTGTGAACATTGCCGCCTCTCTACCGGACGAGCTCAACACCTTTTATGCTCGGTTCGAGGCTGATAACACCGCACACACAGAGAGCGCTGCCGCGGCTGCCGCAGAAGAGGTCAGTCCACTCACGCTTTCTGTCGCGGATGTAACCCGATCCTTCAAACGGGTGAACATCCGTAAAGCCGTAGGCCCAGATGGGATACCAGGCCGTGTGCTCAAAGCATGCGCTTTCCAGCTAGCCGGGGTTTTTACAGATATTTTCAATCTGTCCCTCTCTCTGTCTGTGGTTCCCTCATGCTTCAAAAAATCCATCATTTGCCCATACCAAAGAAAAACAAAATCACATGCTTGAATGACTGGAGGCCCGTTGCTCTGACACCCATCTTCAGCAAGTGTTTTGAGAAGCTTGTCAGAGACTACATCTGCTCTGTGCTGCCGGCTTCACTGGACCCACTACAATTTGCATACCGCAGTAACCGTTCCACAGACGATGCTATTGCCTTCACCCTGCTCTCTCCCACCTGGAAAATAAAAACACCTATGTGAGGATGCTGTTCGTGGATTATAGTTCAGCATTTAACACTATAGTGCCTGCCACACTGGTTACGAAGCTCCAGACTCTAGGACTGAACAGATCTCTGTGTAGCTGGATCCTGGACTTCTTGACAGGCAGAAGTCAGGTGGTCAGAATGGGCACCCAGGGTAGTGAGTACCCTGACTAAATGGTGTCAGGAGAACCACCTCTCACTCAACATCGACAAGACCAAGGAGCTGGTGATGGATTACAGGAGACAGAGCAGAGAACACACACCCATCACCATCGACAAGACACCTGTGGAGCGGGTGACCAGCTTTAAGTTCCTCGGCGTTCACATCACCGAGGATCTCACATGGTCTGCTCACACAGATGCAGTGCTGAAGAAGGCACATCAGCGTCTCTTCTTCCTGAGACGGCTGAGGAAGTTTGGAACGAGCCCCAGAATCCTCAGATCCTTCTACACCTGCACTGTGGAGAGCATCCTGACCGGCTGTATCACCGCCTGGTTTGGAAACAGCACCGCTGGCAACCGCAGGGCTTTGCAAAGGGTCGTGCGAACTGCCCGCCACATTGTTGGAGGTGAGCTTCCCTCCCTCCAGGATATCTACACCAGGCGGTGTACAAGGAAAGCCCGGAGGATTATCAAAGACTCCAGCCACCCGTCCCACAGACTGCTCTCTCTGTTGCCCTCAAGGCGACGTTTCCACAGCATCCGATCCCGCACTAGCCGACTGAGGGACAGCTTTTTCCCCCAGGCTATCAGGCTAATGAACAGTCACAAATAACTCACCTACATCACACTCCCACTCACACAACATGCCATGCACTGCACTTTAACACCGTTCAACTGGACTACACGCACAC
This sequence comes from Oxygymnocypris stewartii, assembly GCA_003573665.1. Taxonomy (NCBI): domain Eukaryota; kingdom Metazoa; phylum Chordata; class Actinopteri; order Cypriniformes; family Cyprinidae; genus Oxygymnocypris; species Oxygymnocypris stewartii. The sequence goes on from QVTF01019794.1 coordinate 244,049, forward strand.
ACTGCACTAACACAACCTATCTGCTATCACTGGACACCATACAATGCACATCCACGACACTGCATATGTATAATCTGTTGCACCTTTGCACATCTATCTGCTGCTCAACCAACCAATCTGCTGTTAATTTATAATCTGTTGCACCTCACATTATTACTATGTATAGACTACATTATGTATAGATACTGTACATAATGTAGATGTGCCCATACGGTGTATAATGTGTCGTTGATAATTAAGCATGTCTTTATAGTACACTAAGTGTACTGAGTATATGTATGTGTATTTTGCACATTGTCTTCTGTACAGTCTGTAAATATGTACTGTCCATATGTAAATTGCTGTTGCTTTTTTGCACTGTCTGTCCATATGTAAATTGTTTGTTGTTTTTTTGCACTGTCTGTCCATATGTAAATTGCTGTTGTTTTTTTTGCACTGTCTGGAGCACTGTAATGCTCCAGTGCAGTTTTTTTGCACTGTCTGTCCATATGTAAATTGTCTGTTGTTTTTCTGCACTGTCTGAAGCACGCTCATAAGAATTTCACTCACCAAGGCACTTGTGCTGTGGTGATGTGACAATAAAAGTGATTTGTGATTTGATTTGATTTGATTTGATCTGTTCCGTCTGCTGTTTACAGTAGCTTTGAAGTACAGTTGCTGCGACTGGAATGGAATGATCCTGTTTTGTTAGCGCTGGTGTATCGGCCCCCTCACCTAGTTAAAGACTTTATAAATGAATTTACTGCTTTTATGGGTGATTGCATAACGAAGTATAACAATATTCTTCTGCTAGGTGATTTTAATATACATGTGTGCTGTCAGTCTAAACCTCTGGAAATTGAGTTTCTTAGTCTCATTGACTCATTTAATATGGTTCAGTGGGTGAAAGACCCTACACATACACACGGACATACTTTGGACTTGGTTCTCTCTCACGGTTTTTCTATTACTGATGCTCAGGTTTTTGATACTCTGCTTTCGGATCATATGCCTGTATTATTTACGTTGCCTTTCTCTCAGCTAAGTTCAAGCATTACTCCTACTGTACAACTGACTCGTTCCTTTTCTTCCCACTTTTGTGATGACTTCACAAACACCTTTAACAAGGTGTGTTTGTCTCTGTCCCTGGAGTCACTTTTACCTGACTTAGATGCCGAACAGCATCTTAGTCTGTTTAATACTGCCTGCTCAGAGGTTTTGAATACCACTGCTCCTCTTAAACCTAAGAAGTCAAAACCTAAAACTGAACCATGGCTCAGTGATAACATCCGCTCTCTGAGACAAGCTTGTAGAAGGGCTGAACGGAAATGGAAAAAGGACAAATTGCAAATTTCATATGAAATGCTTAAAGACTGCCTTGCAAATTTTCAGAAAGCAGTGAAATCTGCTAAGTCTAAGTATTTTTCAAATTTAATTGCAAAGAATCATCATAGCTCTAAAGCCTTATTTTCTGTTTTAAATTCTGTGTTAAACCCTCCTGTAAATGTGATTTCAAATCCCTCAGTGTCATTATCTGAAGGTTTCTCAAAGTTTTTCTGTGACAAGATTATTACTCTGAGATCTCAGCTGCAACCACTTGCAAATGTGTCACCTGAATTGGGTTGCTCTTCAGCTATATGGAGTGATTTTGATCCAGTTTCTCTCCAGTCTCTCAAAGAAACTATTGACCATTTGAAACTTTCCTTTTGCTCTCACGATGTCCTCCCTCCACGTATTTTAAAACAAATTTTCGACTCAGTTGGACCAAGTTTGGTGTCGTTTCTGAATAAATGTCTAGTTTCAGGGACTATACCTGATAGCCTCAAAGAAGCTACTGTGACACCTCTTCTTAAGAAATCTTCTCTTGATACTAGCAATTTTAATAATTTTCGACCCATCTCAAATCTTCCATTTATTACAAAAGCACTGGAGAAAACTGTGTTCACTCAGCTACAGTGTTTCCTTAGGGCAAATCATATATTTGAAACCTTCCAGTCTGGTTTTAAGCCTCTGCATAGCACAGAGTCTGCTTTACTACGGGTCCTTAATGATACTTTGTTGGCGACTGACTCTGGTGACCATGTTATCTTAATTCTGTTAGACTTAACCTCGGCTTTTGATACAGTTGATCATGGAACTCTTTTATCTCGACTAGAATACTTTGCGGGCATTCAGGGAACTGTTCTTAGCTGGTTCAAATCATATTTAACAAATAGAACTTTCTCTGTCAGATTGGGTAATTTTTCTTCACTGCCTGCTAAACTTGCCTGTGGAGTGCCCCAGGGTTCTATTCTCGCACCTATTCTTTTCACTTTGTATTTACTTCCTCTGGGCACTATTTTCAGAAAGCATGGTGTATCATTTCATTGCTATGCAGATGATACCCAAATTTATCTGCCTCTCAAACGAAATAAACATGCTGCTCTGGAATCTCTTTTTGCATGCCTGGATGAAGTGAAAACATGGTTCTCTCAATTTTTTTTATTTTTGAATGAATCAAAAACCGAGGTTATAGTCTTTGGCCCTAGTGAAAACTCAGGGAGCAGAAGTATCGATCTGGACTACCTTGCTCCTTTTACTTCTTCCTGTATTAAGAATCTAGGTGTTTTCTGGGATCAGGGTCTTAAATTTGATAAACAAATAAATGTGTTTATTAGTTCCTGTTTTTTTCAGCTGCGCCTTCTCTCCAAAATTAAATCTTTTCTATCTCTAAAAACTTTAGAGATTGCTATCCATGCGCTCATTACAACTCGCTTCGATTACTGCAACTCCCTCTATCTTGGCATTTCTAAATCTTCCATCGCTCGTCTTCAATTAGTACAGAACGCAGCTGCTAGATTCCTCAAAGGAAAACGGAAATTTGATCATGTTACTCCAATTCTGAAATCGCTACATTGGTTACCTGTACATCATAGAATTGAGTTTAAAATTATTCTCTTTGTTTTTAAATCTATAAATAATCTGGCACCGAGCTATCTATCTGATCTACTTTATCCATACAATCCTACTCGAAATCTGAGGTCTGGTGATCAAAGACTTCTCTCTGTCCCCAGATCGCGGCTAAAGTATAGAGGGGATAGAGCCTTTGCAGTTGCTGGCCCTAGGCTGTGGAACAGCCTTCCAGCCTACATCAGATCGGCACAGTCTTTAACTGTTTTTAAATCATCTCTTAAAACTTATTTCTTTTCTTTGGCTTTTAATTTACTGTGATCTTATGGTATGAATCTGTGGGTTGTACTGTGTTTTATGTTTTTGTTTGTTCAGCACTTTGGTCAGCCATGCTTTCTGTTTTTAAATGTGCTATATAAATAAAACAAACTTGAAACTTGAACCATTTACAGTGAATCCGGAGAGCATTCACAGCGCTTCACTTTTTCCACATTTTGTTATGTTACAGCCTTATTCCAATATGCATTAAAGTCATGATTTTCCTCAAAATTTTTCAAACAATACCTGATAATGACAATGTGAAATAAGTTTGTTTGAAATCTTTGCAAATAAAAAATAAAAAAATCACATGTACATAAGTATTCACAGCCTTTGCTCAATACTAGGGGTGGGAATTGCTGGGTACCTCACGATACGATATAATCACGATACATGGCTCACGATAATGATAATAACACGATACAGCGATAATCGATATATTGCTAAACAATCATATAATGATACATCATGATATCTGTCTAACTATGAAAACAAAATGCCTGTGAAAAGATTAATTCAAGTTTTATTTCTTTATTCAAGTCCAAACTGTTAGAAAACAACAAAAAAAGTTATGTAAATCAATTTGAACATGTTAAGTAAATGAATCATTATATTCTTGGACTTATTAAATGCTTACACTTTTCTCTGTGTAAATCAATATATACTGCATAATGCACACTTGTAATATCTGAGAAAGAGGGAGAGCATCCAAAACTGGACGCGCCGGCGGCGCTCTCTCTCACACATATAGTGAGGGAAATCCACCAGCGATCCAAGCAGAGAGGCTACTTACAGACTGAATAAGCTCTCTGCAATACTAACATGATCAGTGCTTATGGTCCAAGCTCATAGCTGTTCCGGCACTTCCGGGGCAGCTTTTTTAGTTCTCATCTCCATAAACATATATAAGTTAGCAGTAGAGCTAATACAGTGGCTGGAAATCTGTTTATCCTTCGGTTCCTCATGCTTCCCTATCTTCATAGGCCCTGTTTACACTGTCAGTTAAATGTGACCCAATTCCGATTTTTTTATTATGTGACACAGATCAGATCAGCTCTATGACAATGTAAACATGAAAAAAACACATGCATTCGGATATAGCCAGATCGTATTCAGTCCTCATTCATTTGTGGAAATAAATTGGATCAGATTTTCTGAGGCATCGCGTTCTTTACGTCATTAAAACTTGACAATTTGGTACTTCTTTGCGGTTTTTTGACGTTGAATGGGACCCTTGCTGGCAAAATGAGTGTAAATGCGCACGGGCTATTTTGAGCTACAGGCAAAAATGAAAAAAAGTTAACAATGTTGATTTTAGTCAAATTTCAGATTTTCACAAAAATGTGTTCATTAAGCCCTCGTTTAGGTATCCCAATGCTCCAAATAGTAATTAAACATCTAAAAGTATCTTTAATTGTATATTTTCTGAGAAGATTAGTTTCTCCGCTTGCTTCTCACGCTGACTGTCATCTGAAGAGCGCACATAACGGCACACGATCCCGATAAATACATAGAATTACAGTATTTCAGTTTTCCCACAAACTTAATCTGTTCTGTTTTAAGTAAACGCTTGGGAAACAGATGGGGAAAAACATCTGATGTCTAACTTTATATGATTTGTGCATTACAGTAGGCCGTCTGTTATCTAATTTTGTTCGGTTTTGTAACGAACACACTGGAGTGATTTTTACATTTGATAATTAGCTTTTCGTAGGCTATATGAATGCTTTTGTTTAGATATAAAATGAAAAAGGTAATGCATCATATGTTTCTTTCTAGACTATTTGTTCTTATACAGTGTTGTTTTTTTGCATTTGTTCTTATTTATTATAGGAAAGATAAAATAAAAAACAGCTATTGTCATGGCCGGTCTCTTGGCTCAACACCAGAGAACTCCATTTCCCATCATGCTCATTGATTACACCCTCACCTGTTTTCAATAACATGGACACTATTTAAGCCATTCTGAACCAGCGTTCTGGGCTCAGTATTGTTAGATCTATCTGCATACAATACTAAGTGTTTAACCTGTCTCTAGGTGGATAGTTCTGCCTTGTCGTGTTCCTGACCATTGCCGGTTGTTCTTGTTTTTTGATTGTTTGCTTCATGCCCTGACCTTTTTACCTATTACCTGGATTTCCTGTTTGCCTTGCCCATTTGGATACTGTTCTGCTGGTATATGACCTCTGCCTGTCTGACTACTCTTTATATTAAAACTGCATTTGGATCCAATAGCTTCTGTCTCAATTTCAATGTAACAGCTATATTGTGATTTATTAATATAGTAGCCTAATTATTAATAAGAAAATAACTGGATAAAATTTTTAATCTTTCTCATAATCAACCTTTCTGACTCTATATCAACTTTAAATGGGTGTAGCAGTCATGTTTTGTCCTATTCCAAAAAAATCATAGATTTTGAATGTCTTTTAATGGAGAATGTGGAAATAAAAATAACTAATTTATGAAACTAAAACAATCAGAGCGCCTTGTTATCGCAAGTTTTATTTTGATTTCCCGAGTCCGCAATTAGCTTATAGCCCGTTAGCATAGCCAGCGCAGGTGCTGCTAATACCCTATTCACACACACACACACACACACAAACATTTACCATTGTTTCACTGTTGCTTGCTTTAATGGCGGATTTGTGTCTTCCTTTGAGTGCAGGTGAGGACACGTTCGAGCTGCATTCGGCGCAGCTGGAGCTGGAGGCCGTGGAGAGACGGATCCACGAGCTGCTTGGGAAGCAGGCCCAGCTGAGGAAACGGAAAACAACCCTGGAAACATCCCGGGCTGACGCCTTCTAAAATGGCGCTGCTGTTGTCAGTCGACGTTCGGGTAGCTCCGCTCAGATTGTGCTTTTATCTACTTTTTTACGTATTTTTACTTTCTCTTTTTACACGCATAACATCTGCACTGATTATTTACGACAAAATAACACTTTTGGACATTGGACACCGCTACACTAACCTGCTTCAGGAAACTGTATCCACGAATCCAACGTGGCCATTGGAGATACTTCAGAACACCAAGGAGAACAAAGGCCACCTGAATAATCCCAGGAGGCAAAAGTAACATCGTGGGAAACATGCTGGAATCCGCAACAGGCTGAGGGAAAGGGCTCACAGTCCACCTCTACCGAGTATTCTGCTCGCTAATGTCCAATCCTTGGAGAATAAGATGGACGATCTTAGAGCCAGGGTAAGTTTCCAACGGGACATAAGGGATTGTAACATTCTTTGTTTGACTGAAACATGGCTCACGCCCTCAGTCCCGGACAACGCAGTAATGCCGTCTGATAACTTTTCTGTTTTACGGATAGACAGAACCGCCGAGGCCGGAAAAACCAAAGGTGGTGGAGTGTGTTTCATGATCAACAAGAAATGGTGTGACCCCAGGAGCATCTCCATTCTGTCGCGTTCCTGCTCGCCTCATCTAGAACATCTCTCCATTATCTGCCACCCATTCTATCTGCCCTGGGAGTTTTTATCGATAATTGCTACTGCTGTTTACATTCCACTACAGGCAGACACTAGCTTGACTTTGTCCAAACTCCACGATGTGCTCAGCGGATATATTAACAAACACCCTGACGCTGCCTCTATCATCGCGGGGGACTTTAACAAAGCCAGCCTCAGGCAGGTCATGCCGAACTTTCATCAACATGTATCCTGTCCAACTAGAGGACTGAATACACTGAATCATTGCTACACTCAGTTTAAGAATGCCTACAAAGCCTGCTCACTACCGGCTTTTGGCAAATCGGACCATGCCGCCATTTTCCTCACACCGGAATATAAACAAAGGCTCGTTCAGGAACCCTCGGTGAAGAGAGAAGTGACGCGCTGGTCCTCACACTCTGAAGCTATGCTACAGGCGGCTCTTGATGACGTCGACTGGGACATGTTCTGGGCGATTTCATCTGACGTCAGTGAGTTCACGGATGTAGCACTAAGCTTTGTTAACACGCTAACCGAGCAACCCACTGAAACTGTAACTATAAGGACATTCTCCAATCAGAAACCGTGGGTGGACAGAACAATCCATGATGCGGTTAACAAACGCACTGCCACATACAATGCCGGTCTGCTGTCGGGAAACATGAGCGAGTACAAAGTATCGGTTATGCTCTCCGACGTGCAGTTAGAGCTGCTAAACTCCGATACAGGGAGAGAATTGAGTCACATTTTCAGCTCAATGACTATTGACGCATGTGGCAGGGACTGAAGACCATCTGTTCCTCTGGAAAAAATCCTCCGCAGAGGTGAGAGCAGATCCGTTGCTGGCCGAAGAGCTAAACACCTTCTACGGCCGCTTTGAATGCAATGGCGGCAGTGTGACTCAGCCGATCAGCGCGTCAGGAAGCAGCAGACAGAGCAGCGATGATCATGTTATCACCGTGTCGGAGGACGAGGTTCGGAGGGAACTAAAGAGAGTGAACGTCAGGAAAGCAGCCGGACCTGATGGGACCCTTGCTACCTCTGTGGTTCCCTTCTCCTTGAAAAAATCTGTCATCATCCCTGTGCCTAAGAGCAGCAAACCCTCTTGTCTGGATGACTATCGTCCAGTAGCCCTCACATCAATAGTCATGAAGGTTTTTCATGGTTTTACATTTGCTTCTCCATCCCTGCTACTTTGGACCCTCTTCAGTTTGCTTATCGGCCAAATAGATCAAATGACGATGCCATCTCTCAGGTCCTGCACTATTCCCTTACACACATTGACAGCAAAAATGGCAACTATGTCAGGCTGCTTTTCATTGACAATAGCTCAGCTTTCAATACAATAGTCCCCATCCAGCTAGCTGTTAAACTTACAGACCTCGGCCTAGACTCTTCACTCTCTGACTGGATTCAAGATTTCCTCACCAGCAGACCTCAAGTGGGGAAAATGGGCCAGTTCACCTCCAACTCCATCACCTCTGCTCTACTCTCTCTACACAAACGACTGCGTGTCCTCTCACAGCTCCACTTCTATTGTTAAATTTGCTGATGATACTGTGGTTCTGGGCCTCATTTCCAACAATAATGAGACCGCATACTTGGATGAGGTAGAGAGACTGACATCATGGTGCCAGAACAACTGTCTCTCTCTGAACGTGAGCAAAACTGAAGAACTGATTGTGGACTTCAGGAAGAGAAAGCAGCGGCCCTACACTCCTCTTATGATCAGTGGGACCCCTGTGGAGAGGGTGAGCAGCTTCAAGTTCAATGTAAACATCTCTGAGGACCTGACTTGGACTGCACACATTCAAACACAGGTTAAGAAAGCCAGGCAAAGACTGTACCATCTGCGACAGCTGAGGAAATTCAGGGTCTCACCAGCAGTCCTGAAAACTTTCTATTCAGGTGCCATAGAAAGTGTACTGACTCTGTGTATCTCAGTGTGGTATGATAACGCCTCAAATCAGGACTGCAAAGCTCTGCAGAGTGTTGTGCGCTTAGCTGAGCGCATCTCAGGGTCTGCTCTTCCCTCTCTGCAGGACATCTACCTCAAACGCTGCAAAAGCAGAGCTGTTAAAATACTCAAGGACTCAAATCACCCCAGTAACCGTCTTTTCATTTAACTGCCATCTGGCAAGCGCTTCAGGAGCATGATGGCAAAAACTGAGAGACTTAGGAGGAGCTTCTTCCCTCAGGCCATCAGCTCCTGAACTCAAACTCGGTCTAATAACATTAACAAGACTCAATTTAATAAACTGTAAAACATTCACTGTTCTCCATCATCTGCATTGCTGCTATGTGTACATACCCATTGCAACCTGTTTTCACATTCCTCTTGCACATCCCTGTTTATATTATTATTTTATTAAGTCCACAGTTAACTGTATTGCACATTTTATTTTATTACACATTTTACTCTTTATTTTTTCTTATTATTATTATTATTATTTATTTTTTACCTATATTTATATATATTATCTTGTGTTGTGTTACGTATTTTGTACTGTCCATTGAGCGGACCTGACCTGATTTACATTTCACTATAGATTATATTCTGTATAATTGAGTATCTGATGAATAAAAAGCGCCGGCGCCGGGAAACCCAGGGCCCTGGGTGCAGCAGCGGAAGACGCGATCCAGGCCCCGGTTGACGAATTCTCCCCCTCCGGTCTTCGAGATCTCATCCCGTAACCGCTTCGCTCCTTTCTGCGAGACGGAACGTGACGCTGTGATCATCGGAGACTCAATCGTCCGGCACGTCCGTGCTACGTTACCTGAAGGTCAAGTGCACTCTCACTGTTTCCCTGGTGCTCGTGTTCTTGATGTTTCTGCGCAGATAACCGTGATCCTGGAGGATGATGAGAGCGTTGCAGTTGTTGCAGCTGTTGTGATTCATGCGGGGGTTAACGACACCAAGCTACGGCAGTTGGAGACACTGAAGAGGGATTTCAGGAGCCTGATCGAGGCAGTACGCAGCACATCGACCGAAATGACAATCATCGTGTCAGGACCTCTTTCCACGTATCGCGAGGACACGAAAGGTTCAGTAGACTGTTTGCTTTAAATGAATTGTTGTTGTCATGGTGTAAAGATCAGAAACTGCTCTTTGTTAATAATTGGAATCTTTTCTGGGAGCGTCCTAGGCTTTTCCATGCTGGTGGCCTGCACCCCAGCAGAGTCGGAGCAGAACTCCTGTCGGACAACATCATCAGAACACTATGCTCCATCTGACTAGTAAGACAATTCTCAAAAAGCTGCTGATGACGACTTTTGTTCTACCCATTTAAATGATAGCGGTACATGCAGTGTCCAATCTATACAGACTGTGTCTGCTCCCCGAATAGTGAGGTCAAAATATAAATTCAATGCAGGATCTAGAAAAAATCTGATCGTGATTAAACCAGAAAAATGCAAAATAAATGAACAAACATTTTTTTTAACGCTTGGGCTCCTAAACATCTGGTCACTCTGTGCGAGTGCAAAGCGGTTATTATAAATGAAATTATCACAGATAATAGTTTTGATATACTCTGTCTGACTGAAACCTGACTTAAAACAAATGATCATTTTGGTCTAAATGAATCTACTCCACCAAGCTGCTGTTATAAGCACGAGCCTCGTGAGACTGGTCGTGGCGGCGGTGTCGCAACAATATATAGTGATATTCTCAATGTTACTCAGAAAACAGGATACAGGTTTGACTCATTCGAAATACTTACGCTCAATGTTAAACTGTCAGATAAGCTCTGGCTACTGTGTATAGACCGCCAGGCCATATACAGATTTTCTAAAAGAATTTGCAGATTTCCTCTCAGACCTATCGGTTAATGTTGATAAAGCACTAATTGTAGGAGATTTTAACATTCACGTTGATAATACAAATGATGCATAAGGACTTGCATTTATTGACCTAATAAACTATTTTGGTGTCAAGCAAAACGTTATTGGGCTCACACATCATTTTAATCATACGCTAGATTTAATTATATCGCATGTGCCGGATTTATCTCAACTACTCTATGTACCCATAACTACAGATTAACTAGAAAATTGAGAAAAACTAACTTGGAAGTCTTTAGAATTGTGTTGAAAAACAGTATGTCAAGCTATAGACAGGCTCTAAAAACTGCAAGAACCGAGTATATCCGCAAACTCATAGATAATCACCAAAACAATCCAAGGTTTTTATTTAGCACAGTGAATTGTCACGAGGTGTGTAATGGATCCAAGTGCAAAAGGAGTAGTAGAGATAGTCTTTAATAGGGCTGTAGTCAAGTCCAACTTTGTCGAGTCCAAGACAAGTCCAAGTCCAAAGAGGTCCGAGTCCAAGTCAAGACCGAGTCCAAAGTGGTTCGAGTCCGAGTCAAGACCGAGTCGAAAGAGGTTCGAGTCCAAGTCCAAATGAGACAGTCAAAACAGAGAAAGAAAAAAATTATCTTCTTCAAAACCACATACTTAATTATTGATAATTGATGTGATACGAGAGACGGCATATCTTCTATTCTAATATAATAATTTAGCATTATTGTTTGTAATGATCTAAAAGCATGTGCAGCAACACTGTAGGATCAAATCAGGCTATTTTATTTCTCCTCCTGAGACCCAGCGATGGAGTTTTTGCCTCTGTAGTGGACATTCTATTTTAGTGTATTTCTCTGAGACCTCACATGTCACAGTTATAAGTCTGGATGTCCTGTACAGAGCACATTCAGGGCTTTATAGAGATACTACATGTTTTTAAACCCTCTCATACGTCTTTAGAGATGGCTATATTTAATTTAGTGAAAATTGTACATCCTTATGGAAATATGATTATATTCTGTAATGTCTTTTACATCTGAATCATTTTCAGATTGTTTGTCATAAAGCAATATTTCTGGAAAATGTTATGGGTTTTTAAATTCAAATATGACTTCCTGTTATGAAACAGGACATCATTTCATACATGTTCAATGTAGAGGACACAGGACTAAAAGCATGTTTATTATGCATTTTGGGAGACAACAATTGAACAGGGAAATAAATTATATATCAGTTTGCTTATGCATGAAAAAAATGTGAAATGTGCTACCTAAATAAACTTGCCTTGTGCCCTGCTTAGTTTTCATAGATGGAGTGTGTTGTTAGATATCCCTGTCAAAGGTTTGCTTATTCGAGTGAGAATCAGCTACATATAGCAGGTCGGCTCTCATACATTCCCGTAGCGTCACAGTGCAGTCACTGTTGAAGCCTAGACTCTATTGACTTCAATGGGGCTGCTTTGAAACTAGACAGTCATTGGATAAATGCTGCGATTATGTCCCGCCTACGAACGCTCAGCGTGAATGGAGGAGTGGACGGGACTCCGGGCTTCTGCGTGATGATTGGAGGGTCTGTCAAAAGTCAAGTCAAGTTGAGCTTTATTGTCTTTCCGCTACATGTGTGGACATACAGTTGAACGAAATGTAGGACCACGGTGCTACATAAATACAGACATACAACAATGAAGTAAAACAGTATAAACCTATACACAACTGACCTAGTGTTAGATTTGACTATACATGTGCTATATATAAAAGTGGTTGTATACCTATACATAAACAAAAAAAAACTGTTCAACTGTGCAAATGCCTCGCAAATACTGTAAATGTACAAAAAGAGAAACGTTCAAGCAGCTGGCCAGGGAACAGTGTAATGGGATTTGTAGTGCATGAGCATATAAACATACATATATTACTCTTTTGTGGATTATATACACACAGTAGTGTCTAGTGCAAATAGAGGAGAGTGTGTTACTACAGGTGGTTTGTACAGGCACACTCACCTGTTTAGCACACTTTGAATTGAACAAAAAAGTTTGACAGTTTTTTCTGTGATGTGGTAAGGATGGGGGGGGGGGGGGGGTCCATGTTTCAGGAGGTAGGGGTTTGTTTGGGGTTTCAGAGAGGGGCGGGGTGATGTGAGTTCAGGGCTCTCACAGCCTGGGGGAAAAAGCTGTTGAGCAGTCTGGTGGAGCGGGCTCTGATACTCCGGTACCGTCTACCTGAGAGTAGGAGCTGGAAGAGACTGTGGGAGGGATGGGTGGGGTCCTTCACGATACTTTGTTTTGCTGGAGCATCGTGTAAGGAAAATGTCCAGGACTGAGGGGAGAGGCGCACCGATGATTTTTGCAGCTGTGTTCACTGTCCGCTGGAGGGTCTTGCGGTCTGCTGTTCTACAGTTCTCGTACCAGACAGTGATACAGCTGTCAGCACGCTCTCAATGGTTCCCCTGTAGAAGGTGGTGAGAATGGGTGGAGGGAGGCTTGCTCTTTTCAGCCAGCGGAGAAAGTGTAGGCGCTGTTGTGCCTTCTTTGAGAGTGACAAGGTGTTGGTGGTCCAGGTGAGGTCCTCTGTGATGTGCACCCCCAGGAATTTAGTGCTGCTGACTCTCTCCACAGTCGAGCTGTCGATGGTCAGTGGGGGGTGGTCAACAGAGTTTCTCTTGAAGTCCATCAAAACCTTTTTTGTCTTATCCAAATTGAGGGACAGGTTGTTAGCACCACACCATTCAGCCAGCTGAAAGAGTTCCTCTCGTTGAAACCCATTAAAACTGATATTTTTAATCACAGTGCTGTTTAACTGTAAAATGATGCAATTTATGTTAATACACTCTCATTCTGCTGGAAAATCTTTACTTTGTGTGTGTGTGTTTAATATTTGAGAGAGATTAACTCTACTGTAAATCATAAACCCAAGCACTGTGTCACCAGCGGAGTAATCTAGTGGAGAAAATGTGGTACTGGGCCCAAACAAAATATTACTGAAAGCTCATTTTTTGAGATATCAACCTCAAATTTGTAACACAACTTGTTTAGATGTATGGCTTTGATGTTCTAGCAGGTGTAGAGTTCAACATGTTACATAAAATGTATATTTTATATAAAATTTTATTAAATATAAAATTAAACCTCTATAATCTTTCACTTTTAAAACTTTAACAATAATCTGCAATGGGCCTTTTTAAAATGAGACCAAATTGAAGTCTGTGCTCCCAAGATTCAAATTTTTATGACATGTTTTTTACATTTTTGTCCACTATGGACCTATGTGTAACTTGTTTTTATTGATGCACAAAGGTTAATCAATGCACTAAATGCCGAAAGTGTTTTTGGTATAGCTGATAATTCTTACTTACATTGAGATTTTGAATTAGCAAATAGGTTAAATCAGTCTCCCCCGTTTTGAAGGGTAAAATAAATGACGGGACTTTTATGACATCGACTAATAATGTCTCTATTGTAGAGGCTGATGTCAAGAAGATGTTTCAGAAGTGTAACATACACACGAGTCCTGGGCCTAGCCGTGTGTTACAGACCTGTGCTGAGCAGTTCAACACAGTCTACACTCAGGTGTTTCAAAAGTCTCTCGAACAGCATGCAGTGCCAACTATAATGAACACTTCAACTATATCCCATTCCTGTTCCTAAAGTCAACAGATCATGGGATTGCATTTACCTCTTTGGTGTTTAAATGCAGTGAAAGCATTGGTAAAAGGTAAACAGTGAATAAAAACACAGCATTTATTGGACCCTTTTCAATTTGGTTATCAGTTAAACAGAGTAAATTATGGTATTTTAACATCGTTGCATATTGTTTACTCGCATCTTGAGGCTTCCAAAAATCATGTGAATTTTTTTTTTTTTTTATAATATCTTGCCATTAGTCCTGGTGAAAAGACTATATGTAGATTTTTCCATAGATGAGGACTGATCTTGTGGTTGCAGGATTTCTTATGTAATAGGATTATGTGTTAGTGTGTGTGTGTCTACGGCCAGACTGTGTTCACTGAGTCTGTACATCGTCAATGTTTTCCTGAGTTTCACATCAGTCACGGCGCTCAGGTAGCTTGCCATGGTGTATTCTCGATTTAGGGCCGAATAACATTCCAATCCGTGCTGGTTTTTAGTGGTGTTTGTCCAATAGGTGATGTACTTGTGTTTTTCAGTGTTTATAATGTGTGTGGGCCGAATGTGTGTGAGTGTGTCCTGAGACTGGCTGATCTCTGTGTGTGTGAGATCAGTCAGTCTCAGCACCAGCTGTCAGCACCTCACTCACACACTCACTCTCACACACACACACACACACTCACACACACTCACTCACTCACTCACTCACTCACTCACTCACTCACACACACTCACTCACTCTCTCACTGTGACCTTTGACAGGGATATCTAACAACACACTCCATCTATGAAAACTAAGCAGGGCACAAGGCAAGTTTATTTAGGTAGCACATTTCACATTTTTTTCATGCTTTCAGACGGATGTCTTCACTCCCAGACAGTTCATCCTTCAGGTGTGTTCAGCTGTTTATTAAATTCTCTTTTCCGTTTATTTTCATCCGGTTATAAGATTGAAATCTACCTGTAATCTATCTCTTTAAATTGAATTTGTATTTTATAATATCCACTGGATCAATCGAATCAGTCTAAAATTGTGACTCTGTATTTTTCGGAAATAACACCTGACTTTATTGTGGATGGTTTATTCTGTTGTGACCTAAACTGTTTCTCATTTCTGGATTATATGCCGCCTTACAAGGAGAGAGCTTATTAGCCGTGGTGTTTTTGTCACAAACCTGCCCAAGGAGTCCGGCGTGGACCTTCGTGGTTTGGCAGAGGAGGCTGATCACCCATCTGGTCTCAAACTGAAGTAAGTGCACTCTAACCATGTAAGCAAAAGTTTTGTTAACAATTTCTCTCTCTCTCTCTCTCTCTCTCTCTCACACACGCACGCACACACACACACACACACAGTCTCTCTGTCACACACACACACACACACACACACACACACACACAGTCTCTCTCACACACACAGTCTCTCTCTCACACACACGCACACAGTCTCTCTCTCACACATACGCACACAGTCTCTCTCTCACACACACGCACACAGTCTCTCTCTCACACACACTCACACACTCACTCACTCACACACTCACACACTCACTCACACACTCACACACACACAGTCTCTCTCTCTCTCTCTCTCTCTCTCTGTCACACACTCACTCACTCACACACACACACACACACACACAGTCTCTCTCTCTCTCCCACACACACACACACACACACACAAAGGGGACCCTTTTATTAGGTTATTTTTGTCCAAAATTTGGTTTGGTTTCTGAAAATATGCCAGTGAGGATCTTTTTTTTAATAAGTGGGCTTAAGTCGCCCTCTCCTGGATGAAAGTGTGCATAGCACGTGTTAAAAACTGCTACGAATTGAGAAACCTTAGCAAAAAATCACAGTATGGAACATGTTTTCAGACGGATGTCTTCACTCCCAGACAGTTCATCCTTCAGGTGTGACCAGCTGTTTATTAAAATAACTTTTACGTTTATTTTTATCCGGTTATAAGATTGAAATCTACCTATCATCTATCTCCTTAAATTGAATTTGTATTTTATAATATCCACTGGATCAATCGAATCAATCTAAAATTGTGACTCTGTATTTTTCGGCAATAACACTTGACTGACACCTAAACTTACCCCTGAGTGGCCATGTGGATTGTAGACACCTGACGGTTTTACCCGAATGGGCAAGGTTATCTAACCTTGACTAAAACAGGACCCTAAACCTAAGGTCACTATCCCTAAGGAAAATTCCCCCCTATACACCTTACACCTAAAAGATTTGACCCCTAGACTAAAATAGCCCTAGTTAATGAATTGGTTCATTTAAAACTGAAAAAGGAAACATCCGAAATACGCCGACAAAAGATGATGGGAGTTTTGGTGGACACTGAGACGAGGGGCTGAATTCAAGCAGACACTAAAGCGATTAAAAAAAGAGCTCAAAATAATAATATCAAATAATTATACCAAAAATACAGTGCAATCATTTCGGACGTAGCACAGTGCTCATTCAACAAATGAAAATAATTATTTTATGCTCTGAGATATGCACCAAAGCGACAGATAAAACCTGTAACACCTAAAAGGAGAAACTAATAGGTCCAAGGTTTCTTTATTTGTCACATAAAAAATGATACAGGGTATAATCAGAAGTGAAATGTAAGTGAAATCAGGTCCGCTCAGTGGACAGTGCAAAAGAATAAAAATTAAAATGATATAAAAGTAACAACACAAGAGCATATATATGGTAAGAAAAGAGAAATAAGAGTAAATTGTGCAATGGAATAAAAATAAGTCAATACAATACAACAAGTCAACAGACTACAGTTGAATGCTTTTTAAAGAACTAAATATTCGTACGGACAAATGGCCAGCATATAGGATAGTGGCACACTTAAACAAGGTAACATTTAACATAAAAAAACGGATTGCTCTTTTAGTATGTTAAATTATAGACCGTCCATCCTTCAGGATGTGTCCTGCTTTTTATTGATCTTTGTCCATTTATGTTTTTTTTATCTATCCATTCATCTGAACCTACCAACACCTGAAAGAGGGCAGCTTCCCGGTTCTAACGATACCTCTCGCGTGTAATTTGGGCCTACGAATCAGCAGTTACGCCCAGTTAAGCTTTGGCCAATCGGATGCAATATTCTAATGAGGGTGGTTACTAATGAGGGTGAAACTCGTTTTTACCCCTATACCTTACCCTAACCCTAACTATATACAATAGGCAGAGTTACACTCTGTTAAGAAAGATTGTTTGGTGACTAATCACAAATAATCTTGGAAGACATACCTTCAGCTACCTGTAGCTGAAGCTCGTTTCCAAGTCTCTCCACTTCTGCTTTTTTTAAGCAGTGGACGTCCTTCAGCATCTTTCTCCACCCATCAAACATTACATTTATTACAAGCGGACGTTGCTTTGCCCTTGGCTTCCTTTTCCTTTTCATGACAGAAAGTGAGCATTGTATGATAACACTGAAATATGGCCAACTCTTGAGCAGTTCATACAAATGTTGTGCTCTGATTCCCACAATTTAGTATTATCACCAAAGTTGCAAGATCACTGTCTCAATAAATATTCTCACTTTATTTTGAGCAAGCTTGTCTGAGATAAAAATAGCATCCTCTGCTCTCCCTCTGTCTTGATGAGCAGCCATTTTAACAATACTATATTGCAAAGGAAGATAAAAACATGGTTAGACAAAAATAAGGATTGAGGACGGGGTGTATGGAGGCTATAGGGAGAGTCAGGAAAAAAGGCAGACAAAGTATTTTGTACAGTGAGAGAGAATAAGGTGAAAGAAAAATAAAGAATAGAGTAGCAGTGCTTACTTGACAGTGAAGCTTTAGAAGAAGCTCTTAAAAGAGCTGTTGGTTTTCATACAAAGGTTTACACTAGGTGGAGGTAACACTAACAGGGAAGGGTGGTGTGTAAGAACAGGAGCTGTTGGACAAAGGAAAACAAAATCAGTTAACTCGCCTGCAGCAAGTCTTGCTGGATTAGTCATATTATACATGCAGAACTGCAACAAAATAAAGAAGGTAATTGTGACACTGTTATTGCACAATGCATATTAAGCATGTGTGAACTGCATGAATGAACAGTTGATCAGAATTCATAGAAATTAGTGACCTATATTGTTTAACCTATAGAATAATGATCTAAATACTGCAAGTTTCTGACAATTTTAAGCAGGACTGCATAACAGAAAAGAAAGTGCACTGGACGCAGATAATGTTTACATCATGTAAGTTAACTTTAATGCAAGTGCGTATAACATATCAACAAGCAGGGTTTGTTACAGATATTTATAAGTAAATAACTGTAATACTGTATAAGATTTCGATAAAAGGGGCAAAGCATAAAAAAAAACTGTGACAATTAATTCACTGATGCTTTTTATAAACAGTGCTAAAACCGGCAATGCATATAGGCTACTATTTTATTTTAACAGAACACAATAATACTATTCTTCAAAATTTTTGTTTGTTATATTTTCACAAATATTCACAGTCCACACATGCAAATATGACGTTAGCTAGACCCTAACAGGATTCCTTAAATGACCGCGCTCGAAGAAAAAAAAATATGGTTTGAAATAACGTTATGACCCAACCGAGCCGTGACAGGCTGGTTCTTAGGTTGCGTCCAGGCACTGACCTGTCTGTGGCCTAATATGGTGATGTTATATTGCTAAAGTTACAATAAAGATCTAATATCATCACAAAAATCATAAACTTACCTTGCGCAGGGATTTTTGGAGAATGCACTTAATCGCTTCTATTTGGTCGTTGGGAGTTGTTGGCATTGAGAAAATGATCGCCCCTGCTGGTACTCTTTTGGTAACTTCACCTTCATTGCATGTGTGTCATTTTTATGCCTAGAGGAGGCAAAAGCGTGACAATTACACGCATCCTTGAGTGGACCAGTCTTCTACACGCTTTGGCGTGATACCGGGTTGGTTCAAGATATCAAACATCTGCTTGCAAAACTTTCCACCGAGCAGTCTTCAGCAGAATCAACACATTGTTCACAAAACCATTTGCAGTTTGCATGAACTCTCAAAGCTTTTGAAGGAGTACATGTCAAAGTATTACAATTTTTAAAAACCTATTGTACTTGAGTTTATGATACACAGATTCATGATATAGGGAGTGAAACAAAATAATGTTCAGTACAGTTGTATAAAGCATTAAGAAAATCTTTAAAAACAATCTATGTCATCCCCACAGATCAAAACCTGTTACCCTGAAAAGTAACAGGGGTGACAGTAACAGGTTTGCCGATTTCAAACTAATTTGCTAATTTGTAGCTAATAGTCAAGTTCACAAAAAGCACATGTTGTACACCCATGAAAGGCTTTTCCTTGTAGATATTGTTTGTCTACATTTTTTAAATGGTAACAGTATTGACATTACATGATGGCCCCCCTCAGTCAAGCCTCATAAATTGTCAACAATCGAGCATTATAGCAGTGAGAGAGAAACAGACTTGTGTTTTAAGTGTAAGAATCCTGTTTGAGAGATGGTGTAACCTCCTAGAAGTGATGTCACTTGAATTTACGTTATTTTACAAGTTTTTTTATGAAGGTAACATGATTGACATGAAATCATGGGACACCAATACAGTTATGTATATTTTATATAAAAAATATATAATTATGCCAAAAACATTGTTTGACAATGAGTCAAATGAGTATTTAGAATAATATGCAAATGTAATTGTTACATCATTTTGCCTTAATTTTGCTAATGAAAAGTCCTGCTGAAAAAGGAAAATCATAGTGAGTGACACTAATATTATAGTGAGCTAAAACCTTACCCTTAAAATAAATATAATTATTTTAAATAATACAGTACTCGATTTATTTAATCTCAGTTTCCACAATATAAGGGAAATACATCAGCCAGATTTGATTGTGGTTAAAATGAATTTGTTGCAGTCTTTGATCCTGCTCTTCAGCTGAATTGTATAGGTATTTTGTTACTCTTCACTTTTAGTAAGGGTAGATGAGGAGTACTAACTTTGAGTACTGTCATAATTTGGTCAATTAAAAATGAAAAAGGTAAGGAAATTAACCATATTCTCTTATGCTGCAAATTTGTATCCTAAACAAAATTCCTAATATGAAAGAATATTATCACTGAAATTAATATGATCAGAAACAAATCAAACATGATAGGACACCGATTTATTGATTTTCAGCGTGTATCTTTTACTCAAAAAGCTAATATGGGGAGGAAAATGTTTGTTAATCAGCTACCTGTTTGCAGGCAGTTGGATTGTTTATATTATAGTCATATTTTAACCAATAACCAACTATTTTAACCATTTATGTTTTCAATTCAGACATTCAAATTCAACTGTTTTTAAACCCACCAATGTACAAATTAATTTTAAACAAAATATAAGATATTTAAAATATTTTTAAATATTTAAAAAAATAGGTTCACTGACCCAAAAAAGATTGGCCTGCTGGAACACGGAGCGGTTGGAGCGAGGCCTCCTAAAATGCGGCTGGAAAGCATTTCCAGACCAAATAATCAGTGTAAACGGTAAGTGAATCAATATATATTTAGGGCTTTAATTTGTATAATTGTTATGATCGACAATATTCATCTTGTTATTACTTAACGTTAAGTTAGTCAACAAATTTTTATAATAGTAAAGGGAATTTGTTAATTTTCAGTCTTCCTTAGGTTGGCGAAAGATTGTGACCATTATTATTTTAAAATATTAGCCTTGTGTAAGAAATCCTACATGCGTTTGATTTCTTATTACCTCACATTACCCCCTTTAACGTAATACAGAGAGCCTCGGGCAAATAAAACAGGCAGAGCGTCAGTGGATAGAGATGCACAAAATGTCGACTCCATCAAAACCTAAGGTGTTACACTGTTATTGAGAGATATTGATAGTTCAAATTTGAAATTGAATCCACTTAGATTTGCTATTCTATAATTTTGCTTTGTTTCTCTTAGTTTTGTAATATTAACAAAAAAAAATTAATCATCCAACAAATTATCATTTTTTGTTAAAGGGATAGTTAGTTATAAAATATAAATTCTGCCACTAATTACTCACCCTCATGTTGTTCCAAACCTATAACACCTTCCTTCATCTTCGGAACACAAATTAAGATATTTTTGATGAAATGTGAGAGTTGTCTGACCCTCTGTAACTGCCGGGGTTCAAACTTGGGTCTTTGGTGCAAGAATCTTAGACTCCACCACTGAGCCACAGAAGGGAGTTGAACCCAATAGTCAGACGAGTTTATTAACAAAAACAGCAAAAAGGGTACAAAAACCTTTTCTTAATGACCGCCTCAAAACAGAAGATCTTCAGTCCAAACAGGATCGAAAAGGAGAAAACCATCTCCAATACAAAAACTCAGGGGAAAAAAAAACACCAAAAACAGCAATAATAGTCGTAGGAAAAGAATCCAAAAAAGGCTTTCTGAGCTTTCTACTTAGAGCTAGAGTAGACTTACGGCAGCAACTGGCTGAGAACAACAATAACCAAACAAAGAAACAAAGGAAGCGATCAGCTTAAATACACTGCCCAGAATGAGGCACATGTTAAAACAATAGCACTGATTACAAGAGGCACAAGTTGACATGAGAGTTCCATAGGAACATCTAGTGGTCAAAATAAAACATAAAGCAAAAACTCTGACACTCTCGCATAGACAGCTAGGGTACTACCACGTTCAAGGCCCAGAAAAGTACCAAGATGATCAACAAAGTAGTTAATGTGACATCAGTGGTTCAACTGTAATTTTATGAAGCTATGAAAATACTTTTTTTGTGCAAAGAAAACAAAAATAACTATTTATTCAGCAATTTTTCTACCTGAGTTACCGTCTTACACCATTTTGGAGAGTACCCCAGAACATAACCGGAGTTATTTACATTCAGCATGCGCGCGCATTCATTATATTGGGTGTCTGCCATTTAGTAGTGCTGTCCAAATTCTGAGTGAATGGCTTAATTGCCTACATTATTTCACTAATTTTAACCCACAATGCATTCTGATTTAGAGTGTACAACCGAAGTAAGCTCCCTGAATCACTATTACCCACAATCCAAGAACAGAACAGAAGCTGAAAAACAAGAGCAGGTGCAAGTGAGTTTG
Source organism: Oxygymnocypris stewartii (assembly GCA_003573665.1). Lineage (NCBI taxonomy): Eukaryota > Metazoa > Chordata > Actinopteri > Cypriniformes > Cyprinidae > Oxygymnocypris > Oxygymnocypris stewartii. The sequence continues at coordinate 266,211 of QVTF01019794.1, forward strand.
AATGAGAGATGCCGTTTACATTTCATGTAGGCGCAGTAGAGACAAAAATGTGAAAAAAAGATGTAATTTTTGGTTTCTTTGCACAAAAGAAAAATTATTTAGGGGCATTTTTATGGTTTCGTGGTTATTTTTACAGTTTTGTTAATGTGCTTTTTGCTCTGCATATTTGCAAACAAACATTCTATTTGTATCACTTGTTTATTTATTTAGAGGAATTTAGCTACTTTTCATGCACCAATGAATTTCCATTGCATGTTCGCAAATAAAAGCTCAATTTGAATCGGTTATATTGTTTTGATGTTTGGAAGCATGGTTGTATAGGCCCTAGGAAGAGCATGGCAACATTTGCTGTGGTAGATTGCGGTTTACTCAATGCATCTCTTTAGATGTATATTGTGCGTGAGTGAAATATTGACCAGAGTTTTTAAACTCATTTCACAATTACAGAATTGCAACAAACAGGTTTATAATATGCATGTTTCACATGTGATCTTATGTGTTTCATGTGGGAATTCACACTGGATTCACATCAAAATGTTCCAAAAGCACGTTTCACATGTGATTTTCTAATGTGCAGAATCACATGTAAATGTGACCACGTGTTTTTCTACATGTGAATTTCATGTGTTTTTTCTGTATGAAGAGTTCAGATGCAAAAGCCTCTAAGTACCATCTGAAATTTTCTTCTACAATTAGCATTTGTATCAGGCTACTAAGTTTATTTTCAGTAATTTTACTCTAATGGCAATGCACGTGAAATAAGTGAACATAAACAAATAGCCTGATTAAAAATGCTCATTTTAGAAGAAAACATTTCAGATGGCACTTAGAGGCTTTGGCATCTGAACTCTTCATATAAATTTCTGGGTTCCTGACACTGTAAATAAAAAGTTAACTTTGTACCAGAGTGCAGCTGTGGGCTGAGACAGAATTTTACATCTTTTACGGACACTCACTACATCTCCAAACAAGCTGATGGTGTTCACTTTATTACAAACATATACAAATTTTTTGAGTAAATGTCACAGTTCCATTGCTCTTGTTAAAGAAACACCATGTTTTCTGTTTTAAGACATGAATTAGCAAATGTTTCCTTCTGTATATTTTATTCTTACAGATTATATAGTATGAAGCAATTACAGTTGTTCAAAACAATCTATCCAGTTTCACTGATGTTTACACAACTTTCTTGAAACTAAAGAAAGAAAATAATGAAGTAGCTTATCAAGTCTTGAATATATTATTTTTCATTTTTAAAAATCCAATTATTATCTGATAAAGTGATGAAAGGACATTATAGATAATAGACAGGAAATTGTTGGGAAACCCATGTGTCCCATCACACACTGCAGGACCAATCTTTGCCCACTTTTCTTTTTTAAATAATTAATATTCATTCACAATTACTGTATTGAGGTTCTTCGTTAAGTTGGTTCATGGACGAGCTGCTGACCACAGGTATCTGCAAGAAAAAAAAGTATACTTTCAGCTTCCTTACTTATTGATTGGTTATTAAACAATTATTGCACCCATACTGAGTGCTTTACACATTTCCAGTACATATACACTGACCACTAAAGCCAAATAATGCATTATTTTCAAGCATGGAGCTGTGGAGTTGAAACTTGTGGAACAAACGGCACCTTTGGGAAAATATACATAATTATAATGTTTTATGCCTTGTTGCTGTCAGATGGTATGAATGCAGTAAGACTGGCAGACAGTTCCAATATTACAGGTGTATAGACCTCATTGTACTTCAAATGGAATTTAAATAAGACAGAAATCCTTCTGAGATGTCTCGGTGTTGAAACATGCTTTCATCCAGATTTATGAAAATAATTTCACATAGTTCATAAATTCACATATTTTTCCAACATTTTGAGGACAGAATCAAAAGAGTGAAGAATTTAAGAATTTAAGAGTGAAGAATTTAAAACAATATTTTGTATTTTAACTTCTAGTGTTTGTTAGATCTTGTAAAATGTGAACCCAAGTGTGTATATATATATCCATGTATATACATATCTGAGGGGTTCAGCTGATAAAAAAGCTTGGGAACCCGACTTGATGCATCACTCACCTGAGGAGGAAAAAAGCAACAGGAGACTTTACAAGCAAATACTGACAGACAGATGGAGATGATAAACTGAAGGAGGGTGAATACCAGCAATACACCACTGATTCCCTTAAAGAGAGTCTGAAAGAAAAATCAACATTAGCACAGATAATAATAATAGTAACAAAATAATTGATAATTAGTAATCAACCAGCTACACTGGCTTCTCAACAGTCAATAATCTATTATTCTTAAGGTTGATGTGGTAATATATTTATTGATCAAACTGGATGAGTACAATTAATGTATAATGTTAATATTTTCATGCACTGTAAATCATAAATAATAGTAAGATATATATAAACTGCTTCTGAAATGTTAGGCAAAAGACTGGAAAGATGAGTGCAGATAAAGCTTTTGATAAGTGTACTGACCACACAGTGATCTTACTGTAAATATAACTATGAATATAAAAGCTTATGACATACCTCATACTTTCTCATAACGTAACATTCATTATTGTTGCAGTAAGTGTATGGGTAAGTGTTGAGTGGTCCTAGAGCCAAATCCAGTGAAACTAAAATAACAGCAATGCCTGCAGTTATAGCACTGAAAATGTTCACTCCAAGGGAACCGTTCACCTATTAGTAGAAAACAGCATCAAATGATTTGCTGTGAACATTTTTCACAGCATTTTCACATGCTGTGAAAGTATATGGAGTGTGATAAAAAAAATAAACTACTTGACCCACATAAATAAAATATTCATCAGGGTCCAAGCACCAATGCCTTATGTCGATTATCTTGTGGTACAACTGCAATATATTTTTTTAATAAAGTGTTTTTTACAGCAAAATCCAGACAACAAATTTTTCACTTAAAATTTTAGGGTTACAGCAAATATGCTGATGTCCAAAAATCTCTGTATGCTTCAGTACAAATGTTTACTGTCTTAAGACGTGATCATGAGGTATGTTTTGTATGTACACTTACGTTAAACATGTACACTTTGATTAACTGAATGTCGTAGGTCAATTTCAAATTAATGTGGAATTTTCAATTGCAGCTCAAAATTTAATATGTTCAGATGTATTTGTAAGGTCCCTTTTATTTGTATTTATTGTATAATATGTCTGGACTCATAACTGTCATGCGTAGGTGATTGTAAAAGAACTGAGGAAACTAAGGGTTTAAATACACAGGGGATGATTACCAGAATTGAAACTCTGTGTGGAACTAATTAACAATCGAGTAGACTAACTAGTAGGGGTGGCACAGTACATGTATTCGTCCTGAACAGTCACGGTATGGACCTCTCGGTTCGGTGCATGAGGCCTTACGACGAATTTGCAATTCACCCCCAATCCAAAAGGGGGCGCCCGCAGTAATGCAACGCTGTTTGATAACCACCAGCGCCAGCAGAAGAACAGCGAATGCTAAAACAAAGCCCCCTAGACAGTGACCATGTGCTGATTCTGAACGCATCTCTCACATGGACTGACAAAAGAGTATACTTTAAAGGCTTTAGCACTCAACTGTTTGCGAAATGGAGCTTTGTGCTCGTGTATCCTACCTCTCTCATTTGGCACAAATCCAAATATTTCATAATATTCCCTTGTTTGCGATGTAACTTATCTGAATGCTAAACTATTATTTAATATGTAAATTATAGACTTTGTATGTTACGTTAATTCAGTCACGTTCCAACGGTTACACAGGCAGGTCCGCTGATGTTTGTATTTTATTTTGATAAAGTAGCCTACTAATTTTAGCAATGGTTGAACTGATATGATTTGTGTGTGTGTTAGGAAACGTGATCATGTTTGTAACATTTTGTAATCATTTTGAATGTTAAATGTTCAATATATACAATTAATAAAAAAGTGTGTGTGCTCCAGTGCGAACACTTCAACTGTTTCCTTGTACCAGCAGAATCAACTTATTGTCTTATTAATAATCACTGGATAAATGTCTGCTTTTATTTGTTTACACTCACAATGAAAACAAAACCGATTTCATATATAATGTAATAATAGTATTAGTATCAATAATTAGTATTTTCACATCTAGGTGGATTTTTTATTTATTTGCACTACTGTCTGTTCAAAATAGATGAAAAGAAACAGAGCATAGTAGATTTCTTTTTTCCCCCGTTGTACCGAAATTGTATATCGAACCGTGACCCCCAAACCGAGGTATGTAACAAACCATGACATCTGTGTACCGTGCCACCTCTACTAACTTAGGTAACCGAGAACACAGGAAAAACAGGAGCAGAACACTGAAAACAGACATAGCCTACTAGCCATACATTTATACTTTCCATCTTAAATAGTATGTGAGGTTAGAATAAGTGTGTCCCAAAGCATAGTATGATGAAAAGAGTATGCCAAAAGTCCCTGGATGGTCTACTATTTCAGGTAGATCCATGCACACAAATATTGCCCCCAATCCATTGCACTATGGTGAAGGATTCAGTTCAGAGGGTCATTCTATAATTAGGGGTACATGTCACATCCATGGATTCTATTATCAATTTTGCAAATTTTTCATGAACTTTTCACTTCAAGCAATGATCACTTTTATATCAGGGGACACTTGTAATTCATTAAATACAAAAATCCAAAAGATCCCATCTTTTATCTTGCAAAAATGGCATATTCTATACTGGAAGTTGCTGTTTTTGTGCTGTCCGATTTGGTAAATGTGAGGTTTTGCTCTTCAGATTAGCTCTAATGTACATGTTGCTGTATATATTTCTTATAAATATTTGTCCAAAATAATCATTAAATTATGATAAAGGTGTTTAAAAAAATATTTTGCTCATGCATCTACATTAAATCATCCATTTTGTGTATGTCCGAGAAATCAGTGTCAACTGTGTTACTCACTATAAAAACCCCTATAAATCAGCAATGGTTTGTTCCAAAGTCACATGTCCAACATCACGTGATGTAATTTCCTTTATTGGAGGGAAATCTGAAGACAGTGTGGTAAGTCATAACTTCTCTTCAATATTTTATCTATATTATTGTCTGCACATAGAGTAATTAATTGACCGTCAACTGTGTTATCAACATTTTCTTGTGAGCTTGCGTCACATGTTATATTTGCAAATATGTAGAGAAAGAATATAAAAACATAAGTTAATCAACATCATGTACTAACTAGTCCAAGGTTAGCAGTTTGCACAAGGCCCTAAAATGGCTGAAATGTCAACTGTGTTACCCATCAACTGTAACACAGTTGACAAGGATTAAAACGGTTGACAATGTTGGCAATTCAGTGTCAATTTATGCTCACACTGGGTGTTGTTGATAAAAAAAATATATTCACAAACTATTGTCATTACACAGAAATTACATAGGAATTGCCTAAAACCATGATTTGCATTACAATGGATAAACTTAACTGATCTTATCACGGCCACACTTTCTATGAACTCAGTATCCATAATATTATATACACATTATATTCACATTTGTCAAGGGTTATAAAGCATTCAGAATTCCTCATGATTGACTTAAACCTATATATCATTATAGTGTTATTGTATAAGTTCTTAAAACTTTAAATGTCGTGATGCATTATAAAACTTAATTTACCTTAATAATAATATAGTATATTAATTAACTTTATAATATATATTATTATTATGTGTGTGTGTTTAAAATGCTTTATGGATACTGAGTTCATACTTGCCATATATACTATATATTACAATGATTTTCATTCATAAATTCGATATGACTCCACGATTTGAAATAAGCCTACCAATATTAAACAGTGATTTGTGTTTTAGGGAGATGGGTTTATCTGCTGTTGAGAAACAGCGCCAGTATAGGGCTCAGCGTGATGCTGATCTTGAGAGAAGGGCTGCATATTTACAAAAACACAGAGAGAAGTGGCATGATGACAGAAAGCTAGAAAAGGTGAAGACAATGAAAGATTTAAGTGAGAGGGAGAAGAGAAGGAAAAGAGCATACTGGAGAAGAGCCCAGCGCCAAAGCAGAGAGAGAAAGAAAGTGATAGAGAACCAGGTTACTCCACCTCAGAGTCCTGAAGATGATCCTCAGCCTCAAATGTCGAGGTACGGGTTTATTGAGCAGATAATAGGTTCAACAACATATTTTATTAAGAAATCACAATGAAAAGATCAGAATATCAGCTTATCATTCTTTGGTAGGCATAGAACACACGATCGTGATGATCATGAACACATCACATGATCAATAAAAACTAATATTTGTGTATTATTTCAGACAGAGAACAGCTGGAAGCAAAAAAAGTCAGGAGAAGGGAGTCTAAGTTGTACAGGGAGATTCAGGCTCTGAAGGAAGCACTAAAGCAACAGAAAAGAAAAACTGACAAATTCAGGAAAAGATGTGAAAGACAAAAGCAAGACACAGAGTCACCCAGATCAAAAACCCAGCGCCTTTTAGGAAGAATACCCGTGTCTAGAGAAGTCTGCAAAACTTTAGTTTTCCATCATGCCCTAATACACAACATCAGCAAAACGTATGCCTCTACCAAACACAAAAATACTAGGAAGGTCATTGCAGCTCTGGTGACAGGAAAGATCTTGAAAAAATACAAGTTAAAATACAAACTTCAGGAGGCCCTAGCAATTTCGAGGAAACAGCTGACCAACAGTGAGCAATCCATCCTCTCCAACAACTTAAAGTATAGATCCTTGTGTCACAGACTACACAATAAAGTGCCATCTTTCATGACAAGAGATGAAAATAGTCATATCTCACAGCTGGAAAATCACAGACAGTAACAAGAGGGAAGATAAAGAAGCAGAAAAGGTTCTTAAATGACACCATGAAAAACCTGCATAGGAGATTCCTCCTTGAGAGTCCTGACTGCAAAATCTCTTCTTTTTTGTTCTGCCGTATGCGCCCATTCTGGGTAGCCCAGCCATCCATTGCAGACAGGGAATCATGCCTTTGCAAGGTACACGAGAATCTTGGTTTTCTTGTAGAGAAGCTGCATTCTCTCCGATTCATTGGGGGTACCGACTTGGAGGAAATGGCAGAGTCAGTATGCTATGACTCAAACTTAAAGGATTGTATGTACAATGAATGCCCCGTCTGCAAAAATAAAGACTTCCCAGTTGCAAGTGAGGGGGACATGCAAGCAAGTGTTTTCTTCACACAGTGGACAACTGAGACTGTTGTCAGGGAGAAGAACAAGGAAGGTAAAAAATAGAAAGTGCCTGTTAAGATCACAGTGAAAAAGAAGACAGAGACGACTTTGCAGAACATCCTTGAGCTCTTCCAACACCAGCTTACAAACTTCAAAAGACATCTCTTTAACATAAAACAGCAATTCATCTACTTCCGGGAACTAAAGAAGAACATGACAGATTGTGAATGCTTAATACATATAGATTTTTCGGAAAATTACGCCTGCAAATACTCCTCTGAAATCCAAGCTGTACATTTTGCATCCAACCAGCAGCAGGCAACACTCCACACTGGAGTTCTACATGTTGGTGGAGTGGATGAACATGTGTTTTGGCACAATCAGCCCGTCAAAAGAGAAAGGCCCTGCTGCCATATGGACCCATTTATCCCCAGTACTTGACCTGGTTAAGTCTTCCTATCCAAATGTTACTCTGATGCATTTTTTCAGTGATGGGCCAAGCACACAGTACAGGCAGAAAGGCAATTTCTATCTATTCTGTACTAAGCTGCAGCAGTATGGGTTTCAGTCAGGCACCTGGAACTTTCTGGAGGCAAGCCACGGCAAGGGTGCTCCAGATGGCGTTGGAGGCTTTTTAAAAAGGACCGCAGACAGGCTGGTCAGCCACGGAAAAGACATCCCTAATGCTGAGCTCTTATTTGGTGCACTGCTGGATGTTCAGATGTCAGTAAAGTTGTTCTACATCAGTGAAGAGAATATAGATGAGGCCGTAAAGAGCATGCCCAATAATCTCCCAGTGGTGCCATCAACCATGCGCATTCACCAAGTTGTAACACTTACCCCAGGACAAATAATTTATTGTGATGTGAGCTGTCTTTGCTCAGCAAGACAGACCATGAAGTGTCAGTGTTACAACTCCAAAACCTTTACCTTCGAGATTCAGGTAACAGCATCCACACAGGAGGGCAAAAGTCAGAATCCATCTGAAATTGCTTGGCAAAACTCCGACATCATCGGCCAGTGGTGCTGTGTTAAGTATGATGAGGAAATCTATCCTGGAGTGATTCAAGATTTGAATGAAACTCATGTCAATGTGAAATGCATGCACCGGATTGGAGTCAACCGCTTTTTCTGGCCACAGCAAGATGATGTCCTATGGTATTTGCATGAAGATGTTATCAGAATGATTCCTCCTCCTACTTCTGTGACCTCACGTCATATGGAAATTGACAGGAACATATGGTCTAAGATCTCAGACTTGTGAAATGACTGAAATCAACACCACAACTAAAAGAAATGAAACGACTGAAAAAAATGACTGAAAGCACAAAAGAAAACACAAAAAATTGACTATAAAATCAGTTAAGGATTACTTAGTGAATTAAAAGAATAAACAAAAAGAACAAGAAGATTAAATACAATCAGTTGGAAATGTAAATGAGTTGGAAAGTGCTGTTATAGAAACCAAAGAGACACACGATACATCACAGACACACATATGGATTATACAGACACCAATGAGACATGCCTCAGAAATGAAACACATCTGGACTAGACAGACTGTTCTTGTTTCCTGTTCTTGTTTGCAATAGACGCTATGGATTAAAAATTGTTGTTCGTTGTTAAAGTTTTAATCTTTTTTTTTAAACTGAACTCAGATTAATTGCTTTTACTTACATTTGTTGAATAAAAAACTTTGAAGAAAAAGTTATCTTTAAGAAAGTTTTCTCTTTTTCTTCTAATGTGTCCTGTCAACTGTTACTTTGTTTGTCAACTGTAACTTTGTACTTTCTGTACTTTTGTTTGTCAACTGTGATAAGTGAGCAGGAAACCACGCACCCAGATGCAGCTTTTGTTGTCACAGGGGACTTTAATAAAGTCAACTTCAGAACAATAGCTCCAAAATACTTTCAACACGTCACCATCAACACGCGTGGAGATCGTACACTCGACCATTGTTACTCCCCCTTCCAGGACGCATACAAGTCCCTCCCCCGCCCACCTTTCGGCAAATCGGATCACTCTTCCGTTCTGCTCCTGCCTGCTTATATGCAGAAACTGAAACGTGAAGCACCCGCCCTCAGGACAGTCCATTGTTGGTCGGACCAATCGGACGCTACACTTCAGGACTGTTTTGATCACGTGGACTGGGACATGTTCCGGGCAGCGTCTGATGACGACATAGAGGCGTATTCAGATAAGGTCACGTGTTTCATCAGGAAGTGTATAGACGATGTAGTTCCGACCAAAACAATCCGTATCTACCCCAACCAAAAACCGTGGATTAACAGCGATGTTCGATCAGCCTTGTCAGCGCGGACATCTGCCTTTAAATCCGGAAACACTGACGATCGGAAACAAGCCAGTTACGATCTCAGGAGATCCATCAAAGCAGCCAAACGAACTTATACAAACAAAGTTGAAGAACACTTCAACAACAATAACCCAAGAAGCATGTGGCAGGGCATCAACAACATCACAGGCTTTAAAGGGAATAAACCAGCTACTGTGAACATTGCTGCCTCTCTACCGGACGAGCTCAACACCTTTTATGCTCGGTTCGAGGCTGATAACACCGCCCACACAGAGAGCGCTGCCGCGGCTGCCGCAGAAGAGGTCAGTCCACTCACGCTTTCTGTCACGGATGTAACCCGATCCTTCAGACGGGTGAACATCCGTAAAGCCGTAGGCCCAGATGGTATACCAGGCCGTGTGCTCAAAGCATGCGCTTTCCAGCTAGCCGGGGTTTTTACAGATATTTTCAATCTGTCCCTCTCTCTGTCTGTGGTTCCCTCATGCTTCAAAAAATCCATCATTGTGCCCATACCAAAGAAAAATAAAATCACATGCTTGAATGACTGGAGGCCCATTGCTCTGACCCCCATCTTCAGCAAGTGTTTTGAGAAGCTTGTCAGAGACTACATCTGCTCTGTGCTGCCTGCTTCACTGGACCCATTACAATTTGCATACCGCAGTAACCGTTCCACAGACGATGCTATTGCCTTCACCCTGCACTCTGCTCTCTCCCACCTGGAAAATAAGAACACCTATGTGAGGATGCTGTTCGTGGATTATAGTTCAGCATTTAACACTATAGTGCCTGCCACACTGGTTGCGAAGCTCCAGACTCTAGGACTGAACAGATCTCTGTGCAGCTGGATCCTGGACTTCCTGACAGGCAGAAGTCAGGTGGTCAGAATGGGCAACAACACATCATCTCCCCTGATCCTCAACACTGGTGCACCGCAGGGTTGCGTCCTCAGCCCACTCCTGTACTCCCTGTACACACACGACTGTACAGCTACACACAGCTCCAATGTCATCGTCAAATTTGTTGATGACACAACGGTGATAGGCCTGATCACCGACAACGATGAGACGGCCTACAGAGAGGAGGTGAGTACCCTGACTAAATGGTGCCAGGAGAACCACCTCTCACTCAACATCGACAAGACCAAGGAGCTGGTGGTGGATTACAGGAGACAGAGCAGAGAACACACACCCATCACCATCGACAAGACACCTGTGGAGCGGGTGACCAGCTTTAAGTTCCTCGGCGTTCACATCACCGAGGATCTCACATGGTCTGCTCACACAGATGCAGTGCTGAAGAAGGCACATCAGCACCTCTTCTTCCTGAGACGGCTGAGGAAGTTTGGAACGAGCCCCAGAATCCTCAGATCCTTCTACACCTGCACTGTGGAGAGCATCCTGACCGGCTGTATCACCGCCTGGTTTGGAAACAGCACCGCTGGCAACCGCAGGGCTTTGCAAAGGGTCGTGCGAACTGCCCGCCACATTGTTGGAGGTGAGCTTCCCTCCCTCCAGGATATCTACACCAGGCAGTGTACAAGGAAAGCCCGGAGAATTATCAAAAACTCCAGCCACCCGTCCCACAGACTGCTCTCTCTGTTGCCCTCAGGGCGACGTTTCCGCAGCATCCGATCCCGCATTAGCCGACTGAGGGACAGCTTTTTCCCTCAGGCTATCAGGCTAATGAACAGTCACAAATAACTCACCTACATCACACTCCCACTCACACAACATGCCATGCACTGCACTTTAACACAGTTCAACTGGACTACACGCACACACTGCACTAACACAACCTATCTGCTATCACTGGACACCATACAATGCACATCCACGACACTGCATATGCATAATCTGTTGCACCTTTGCACATCTATCTGCTGCTCAACCAATCTGCTGTTAATTTATAATCTGTTGCACCTCACATTATTACTATGTATAGACTACATTATGTACAGATACTGTACATAATGTAGATGTGCCCATACGGTGTATAATGTGTCGTTGATAATTGAGTATGTCTTTATAGTACACTAAGTGTACTGAGTATATGTATGTGTATTTTGCACATTGTCTTCTGTACAGTCTGTAAATATGTACTGTCCATATGTAAATTGCTGTTGTTTTTTTGCACTGTCTGGAGCACAGTAAATGCTCCAGTGCAGTTTTTTTGCACTGTCTGTCCATATGTAAATTGCTGTTGTTTTTTTTGCACTGTCTGGAGCACTGTAAATGCTCCAGTGCAGTTTTTTTGCACTGTCTGTCCATATGTAAATTGTTTGTTGTTTTTCTGCAATGTCTGGAGCACGCTCATAAGAATTTCACTCACCAAGGCACTTGTGCTGCGGTGATGTGACAATAAAAGTGATTTGATTTGATTTGTTATGTGTGGTTTTTATGTCGTAAAGCTTTTAAATGTGAACTAAACCATCAGAAAAAAAAGCTGGGGATATCTCTGGAGATGGAAGTCTTGGGTAAGGATGGTGAATAACACTAAATTCAGCATACTGTGGATTCATGTTGAAGAAAGTTTCATCCTTCATGATAGCATCCCACAGAACGCCCATTATGAAGCCCCAAATTCATATTTTCAAATCAGTTAGACAGATAACCTCAAAAACTCTGGTGAACAGACACAAAAACCTTCAAACAAAAGTTTTATCAAACATGTGGTACTTCATTCATGTTTCATTTGACACAGCATTTGTCCATAACACAGTTGACAGAATAATGAATCAAATGTTAATTTTCATGAACATATTTAAAAAGTCAGAGATTAAGCTTGACAAATAATTAATTTAGCACATTAAGGGGATATGTTATTCAACCACCTAGTTTATTTATCAAAAAAGGCTAATGAAAGGCTTTTTGGCTGACATGAAATGTACCCCTAAATATAGAATGACTCCAGAATTCGGTTCAGCATAAAAAAATAAATAAAAATAAACATGGCGGATTTGTGAGCAACCAACTGTGAAGTTTTTTTGTTACCATTAATCATTATGTAACCAGGTATTAATGTTATCTGGGCTATATTTAATCTGCAACAACAATGTAAACTTGTATAAACATCTGTTTGGCCATTCACTTTTAAATGCATCATTAGGCAGAAAATATTAGCAGAGTTTACCACAAAGAGCCATGGCTGGCAGATCAATATTGCTAATTCTTTTCTGTCCAATACGGAAGTCAAATTAAATTAAATGTGGAGGATGTTAACCGTGACAAGATGATTGACAGGCTAGTTTACAGTGACAAGGTGCGTGTAACAATGCAACAGAGCGTCCTATAAAGATGCAGTTGTATGACATGATAGTATGTCCCAAAGCTTGCTTACTCTTCTACACACTCAAATGTGCCTACTTTTTCTTCACCAAGAGAGTTAATACTTAAAGGGTGTAGTTTAAATACACCCTTACAAATAAACCCTGAGACTAACCTTCTTAATATATTTGTGTGTGTGTGTGCTTGTATTTGTAGTTGTCCTTAAACTGCAAATGTACAATGTTTTGTAGAACCAAAACTTCAAACATGTCATCACATTAATAAATATATTATTAGATTAAAAAAGATATACATTTATCTACTCGTTCATTCATTCATTAAATTTGGTACACACTTGTTTTTACAATATGTACAAGTATGCCAATTTTCATAAAGGTAGGTCATTCAGTTGTCATTCACTTAGTTCTACAATGGCGGCGCGCACAACAGACGCAGCGGCTTCTCTCTCTCCCGACAGAACGGTGTTTTTGTGTTTTTTGTCTTGTAAGTCGCAATGTTTTTGTACATATTCGTCTCGTCTAACTGTCTTAAAGCGCGCATACAGTCGTGAGTTTCTGCTCGATGTCGGCAGAACCACATTTCTAGAGTTAAACTCCGCGCACGCCGAAGAGATGCGGGACCTCGGTCTGCTCCGGAGGCCTACTCAATCACCAACCCCCACTACTGCATCTCGCCCACAGCGGAGGCGCTACAAGCGGTGTGAGAGGAAGCAGAAGAGGGGTAAGCGCGGAGGTATCCGAGCTAGGCTAGCGGCTAACCCACACAAGCCAGCTATCCCCACCATCGTACTGGCGAACGTACGCTCTTTGGACAATAAACTGGACTGCATCCGACTACTTCGCTCTACTCAGAGGACTGTAAGAGACTGTTGTGTTTTTGTATTTACGGAAACATGGCTTAACAACAGCGTTCCGGACTGCGCCATTCAGCTCGAGCAGCTAACATGCTATCGAGCAGACAGAGCTCTCGTCGAGGGAGGTAAGAGACGCGGCGGCGGGCTTTGTGTTTACATCAATAATGTATGGTGCCGCGACGCTGTTGTGGTCTGCAAACACTGCTCACCCCTGGTGGAGCTTATGATTATTAAGTGCCGGCCGTTCTATCTACCGAGGGAATATACAGCCATTCTTCTCGTTGCTGTATACATCCCTCCTAACTCCAACAATAACAGGAGTGAGGCACTGAATTATTTGTACCAGCACATCAGTGAGCAGCAGACAGCCCACCCAGATGCTTTTCTCATCTTGGCTGGAGACTTTAAATCACGCAGACTTAAAGAGTGTGTTCCCGAAAATATACCAGCATGTTGACTTCCCTACAAGGGGAAAAAACACGCTGGACTTTGTTTACACCACCCAGAGAGGAGCATACAAGGCCCTCCCCCTCCCCCATCTCGGAGCCTCAGACCACATCACTGTCATGCTAATGCCTGCACACAGACCGCTCGTTAAAGTCATCAAACCGACACACAAACAGATTCAAGTGTGGCCGGAAGGGTCGTCAGAGGCACTTCAGGACTGTTTCGACACCACTGACTGGAATATGTTCAAGCAGGCTGCCACATACAATAATACTACAGACCTCCAAGAATACACTGAGACTGTCACTGCCTACATCACCAAGTGCATTGATGATGTAACGGTCACAAAGACTATCACTGTCCGGGCCAACCAGAAGCCGTGGCTGACAGGGGAGGTCTACAGACTTCTGAATGCTCGGAACGCTGCCTTTAGAGCTGGAGATGAGGAGGGCCTGAGGACAGCTAGGGCCAACCTATCCCGCGGCATCAGAGAGGCCAAGAGACAGTACTCCAGGAGGATAGCCCATCGCTTCAGTGACAGCAGAGACACTCGGAGCCTGTGGCAGGGAATACAGACCATTACGGACTACAAGCCCCCACCACAGACCTGTGACAGCACCATCCCCCTGCTGAACAAGCTGAATGCCTTCTTTGCTCGCTTTGAGGCACAAAACAGCACCACTGCACAGAAGACTCCACCTCCTCCCGGCGACCAGGTGATGACGCTGTCCTCGGACAGCGTGAGGAGATCCCTCAGCAGGATCAATGCACGCAAAGCTCCGGGTCCTGACAACATTCCTGGGCGTGTACTGAGAGACTGTGCAGTGGAACTCACTGATGTCTTCACAGACATCTTCAACATCTCACTAAGTCAGGCTGTTGTCCCCACATGCTTCAAAGCTACCACCATCATTCCAGTCCCGAAGAAGTCATCTCCATCCTGCTTCAACGACTACCGTCCAGTAGCACTCACTCCTATTCCAATGAAGTGCTTTGAACGGCTAGTCATGCAACACATCAAGTCTGTCCTCCCCCCCTCCCTGGACCCCTTCCAGTTTGCATATAGGTCCAACCGCTCGACCGATGATGCCATCGCCACTGCCCTCCACCCAGCCCTCACACATCTGGACAAAAAAGACTCATATGTCAGGATGCTGTTCATAGACTTCAGTTCAGCATTCAACACAATCATCCCTCAGCAGCTCACTCACAAATTGGCCCAGCTGGGGCTAAACACCTCTTTGTGCAACTGGTTGTTGGACTTTCTGACCGGAAGACCTCAGGCAGTACGGGTCGGCATTAACACATCCAGCACCATCACACTGAACACAGGGGCCCCCCAAGGATGTGTGCTGAGCCCCCTCCTCTTCACTCAACAATCTCTCTCTGAATGTGGAGAAGACAAAGGAGATTGTTGTTGATTTCAGGAAAGTGCACACTCAGCATGCTCCTCTGACCATCAATGGTGCGACTGTGGAGAGAGCGAGCAGCACCAAGTTTCTGGGTGTGCACATCACAGAGGACCTCTCCTGGACTAACAACACTGCAGCACTGGCCAAGAAAGCACAGCAACGTCTCTACTTCCTCCGCAAACTCAGAAGAGCCAGAGCCCCGACCCCCATCATGTGCACTTTCTACAGAGGCACCATCGAGAGCATCCTGACTAGCTGCATCACTGTGTGGTATGGCGCCTGCAACGCGTCCTGCCGCAAGTCCCTTCAACGGATAGTGAGAGCAGCTGAGAAGATCGTTGGTGTCTCTCTCCCCTCCCTCCAGGACATCTACAGCACCCGTCTCATCCGCAAAGCCCTCAGCATTGCAGGTGATCCCACCCACCCACCCGACACACAGCTTCTTCAGTCTGCTGCCATCAGGGAGGAGACTGTGGAGTCTCCAGGCGAGGACCAGCAGACTGAAGGACAGCTTCATCCATCAGGCTGTCAGGAAGCTGAACTCACTCCCGTCCTTGCCCCGCCTCCCCTCTTTTACCCCACGCAACACTGAACTCTGACACTACCCCTTCCCCCCCCCCCCAATGTCCACACCCCCAGGTCCCCCCCCCCCTTACAAACTGTGACCAGCACCAGTCACTTTATGCAGCACTGGAATGATCTCCACCTCATCCAGCATTGTCTGTTATCTACCTCTTCTGACAGTCTGATAAAAGACTGTTCTTTTTCTTGCACTACTCGCATCTGCACAGTTTTGTTTTATTTAACTGGTTTGCACTCTATCTGCCATGTGCCTTATGTCACTTTATCTCTTTTTTATTTTTTTATTGTTCTACAATGTACTCATTTGTATATCTGTATAGTTTGTATGTACATATGGTTCAACTGTATTTATCTGTATCTGAATGTCTACTGTCAGTGTTTAATGTTAACTGTATGCACCAAGGGTCTGAGAGTAACGCAATTTCAATTCTCTGTATGTATGTACTGTACATGTGGAAGAATTGACAATAAAACTTACTTGACTTGACTTGACTTCAGATTTGATGTTATTAATTGCTGAAATTTGAGCTAATTGCCGTTTTTTTCTTGTAGCTGAGTCCTATTGAAAGCTATATTATGACACCCACCAAATAAGATTATTTCTGTCAGGACCACTATCATCAAAGATGACTGGCAATTAACAGTTTGGATTGGGGGTATGGTTCTGTTCTGGGCAAGAACTCCCTGCACATCCATGCAGCCTAGCATGGATAATAGCAGGGAGAGCAGCAATAACCCCAGGGTAAACAGAACAGGACAACATAAATGCATTGCAGATATCATTAAAGTTCGATAATTTAATGAAAACATATAGAAATTAGTCTGATTCAAAGGAGAAACCAACTGGATGAGGAGTTGGGGATGGAGGAGGGTAATTAGCTATTGAGCAATGTCAAAGCTGGTGATAATACTGATGGACCTTATATATGAGTGCTGTGAGAGATGTCGCATCCTGATAGGTAGACAAGGATCAGCTGAGAGTCAGCTTATGCGAGCTTAAGTAATGTGTCCTGCCAGAACTAACGCTACGCTTTATTTTTTTTACCAATCCTACAGTTACGGTGTTAAGGTAATTCGGTTGTAGTTAAATAGGTTCAATTTTGATGCAATTTGGTGCACGCCTTTTTCAGAAATGAAACCACAGAAAGCATTACAGAAAGTCAGTAGACACAATAGTGTTCCAGCACTTCAGGGGCTTGGACCCTTAAAAATAACAAGTGTTGCATACATACCAAACAGAAACTGGAGGGTGAATTAACTTTGTTTTCTACAGCAATGCAGAGCGAGCCTGCAATAATATACTGAGAGGAGAGAGAAGGGCAAATATTAAAATATTGAGGCTTTTTATGGAATATTTACAGATGGTACACAACCAGAATCAGTTTTTTTACCGCAATGTGTATTTTAAGATTATTGCATTTATGACTATTGCTTGATTGCGTTCCCTATAGCGTCAGCAGATGCAGTGTCTCATTTCACCTCTCAGGGAACCATGGTTACATTTATAATCTGACACATTTTACTACACTTTATCTCTGTGTTTGGAAGTAAACTTTGTGAATCAATGGTTGTCATTCAGAGAAATGCATGTGTGACAGGATTTGTTTTATTATGGTTTGTTGATTCATTAGAATCTGTTTCCAGTTCAATGAATGCGTATATTTCAAATGGGAAGACACGCTCACTGGCTTTGAGGCATTCTAAATATGTGTTTGTTATTAGGGATGTGTGTGTACGAAGTGATGAGCGCAGGTAGCGTAAAGCTTACTGTTGTCCAAGAATGAAGTAAAATAAAACTCTTTATTGTGTTTCTTTTCTTTTGAAGGGGGAAATCGTTTAAAGTGGATGTCTATTCGCGCGGCCTGAGAGCGCTAGCTGTTGTTTCATAACCCTGTATCTATGGCTGTTTCTTACACTGGTTTCATCTACGGATGTCTTCATATACTGTCAGATCCTACTGTTTTACTGTCCTGTGTATGCAGCTGACTGTGTGCCCATCACGTTGCTAAACCGCTGCTCCCCAAAATTGATGATTTTTGTGCAAGTCACGTCTCTTGCTCATTTAGTAGAATCGAACCTGTGTTTCCTTGAGTAGCACCTGAGGGTGTGTAGTATTTCCCTGGGTGCAAGTCCTAGGGTGGCATAGTCTCTTCAGTGTTACAGTTTATGTTGCGCGACACCACTTGCATATGTAATGCAATGATATGTATATCATTAAATGATGAAACTGTTAGTTTGTGTTGTGTTCCCCTAACCACATGCATACCAAAACTGTACGAATAACAGAAGTGACATATTGGCTATAGAACAGATTTTGTAATCCCCATTTATACATCAAATCACACAGGGAACACAATCACTGAACTGTGTCACAAGCAAACTTTAATAAGTTTAAAGGGATGGTTCAGCCAATACTGAAAATTCTGTCATTAGTTACTCGCCCACATATTGTTCCAAACCTGTAAGACCTTAGTTTATCTTCGGAACACACATTAAGATATTTTTGATGCATTTTGAAAGTTCTCTGACCCTCTTATAGACCGCAAGGATCCGTACACGATCAAGGCTCCAAAACGTAGCAAGGAGATCGGTAAAATAATTCATGTGAAATCAGCAGTTCAAACTTAATTTTACGAAACTACGAGAATACTTTTTGTATGCAAAGAAAACAAAAATAACGACTTTATTCAACAATTGGTCTCTTCCGTGTCACCCTACAGCGCCATTTTTGGAGGGTATCACATACATAAACAATATATGCAACGTATGCATGGGGATACGCTGTTAATGTTGTATGTAAACAATGTATCCGCATTTATGTATTTGATACTCTCCACAATGGTGCAATAGTGTGAAACGGAGGAGACCAATTGTTGAATAAAGTCGTTATTTTTGTTTTATTTGCGCACAAAGTATTTTCGTGGCTTCGTAAAATTACGGTTGAACTACTGATGTCACATTTACTATTTTAACAATGTAAAACCCTTACTCAGGGTTGCTGCAGGATTTTTAAGCTCAGATTTAAGACTTTTTAAGGTCTGCACAAATAAAATGAATAACATATGAGCAGGTAGGGCAATGTCTATGGTAAAAATATTAAACTGTAAAAAGCATGATTTACAGTTCAGATTTTTTATAATTTTTCATAAAATGATACACTCACATTTCAGCGGTTAAACAATTTTTTTTAAGAAAATGGATAAGTCAGAAGTATTCATTTAAACAATTATTATCAATAAATTATATTAATTAAATAACACACATTTTACTGTTTAGATTTTTATGAATTATCTTCTTATCGATCCACCAATTTACATTTACAGCCCTGCGTGTTTGCAGGGTAAAAACATGAGTCGATTTTAGCATTGGTCTGAACAAAAAACAACGCAATGTTCCTGCAATACCGGAGGCTGCAGTTCTAGGACTGCATGGGACTATGGTGGCCATTTCCATAACACCAAAAAAGGAGGACATTTTGCGGCATTTAGTGAGGCAAGAATAATTGGATAGGACTGTGGTGTACTCGCAACTACAATACAATTTTGTCTGTCATATCGAAGGTATCATGATACAATGATTCTGAAATAGCCTACTCTATTCATTGCCAGACAATATGATCTACAATATGCATTGATGTAGACCTATGTGTAACAGAAGAGGCAAGAAAGTGTTTGTTCACAGTATTTATATTTATTCAAGAATTGTGATGTCTGTTTCAAAAACTGACCACTAGTGCCTGAAAATATAACATTTCTGGACTTCTGGAAATAAAATAAATACATAAATAAACAAATAATCTTTCACAGCAACCGTCTCTGACATGAACAAGGAACTTCGGAGCATTGTGATGAACCACAAGACTGCAAATCGAGTCATCATCCATGTGGGGAAGAATGATATTCAGATAGGACAGTCAGAACTGCTTAAGCAAGATTTCAGTGAACTCTTTGAGACACTTCAAAGACTTGAAGTTCAGTCGTTCATCAGTGGACCACTCCCAGCAAGGGGAACTAACATGTTTTCACGGTTGCTTGGGCTGAATACATGGCTACAAAGAACCTGCAGTACAAAAGGAGTCAACTTCATTGACAACTTCAATATTTTCTGGGGCCACAGACAACTGTTCAAACTGGATGGCCTCCACCCAAACAAACTTGGTGCAAGAGTGCTAAAAGACAATTTCTATTTCTCCCTCCGTCATCCTTCAGTGGTGTGTGCCAATCCACTCATACACTCACCTGGACAGAATATGAGTGACCACAGGACTTCATATCAGCTTCCGAGTCATTATGTGGTTGAAGAATCCCACAAGGATACTGATAACGCCACACAGCCAAAACAAGCACTGCTCATGGACATCCCGGCTGAGCCCTGCCCACAGAGCTCATCACATGCAGACTGTGACGTATCACAACAGCTCCAAGACTCAGCACCCAAGGACGACTTTCTGGAAAACAGCCTGGGAAGCCAGAACAACACATCACAGTCACCGGAAACACCAGAGCTAGAGCCCCGCTCACCAGACACACTATCCCTCTCTCCAGCACCTGGACAGAATATGCCCCGCTCACCAGACACACTATCCCTCTCTCCAGCATCTCCACTTCTAAGCTTTTCACAGAAAATGGAGGAATTGGTGTATGCTGGGACCAAACTCTCTGCAAGTCCCCAGATATCTACAAAAAAACGGCGGGCCCCCCAACCCCTAAAGACTGCAGGCTCAGCTCTCCCGCCTCCTCCTGTGAGAGCTCTCTGACCGCTGCCACAACGCAAGGGCCCAAACCCTCCTCCATCTGCTGTAGGTGAACCAAAAACAACTGATAACAGCTCTCAGTGATATGTGTCGGGTCCCCGCTATACTAGCAGCAACATTCACAAACGTTTACAAAACAAGCAGGAACCCAGTGTGCCTGTAGCCTTCTCTATCTCTGTTTTATCACGTGATAGAAGGTCTAAGGCCTTCAAAAGGCGTATGGCTGACCCATCTAATCTGCGGCCTGTTATGCATCAGTCTAAGATTGCTGTAGACAAAATGTAATTCCATCAAGTTAGCATTTTTAAACACTCGCTCACTAAAAAATAAATCATTTGTGATCAATGATTTAATAACCACAAACAATCTGGATTTTATGTTTCTAATTGAAACATGGCTAGAAGACAACTGCAGTGCAACAGTCCTCACTGAAACAGCCCCTCCTAACTTTAATTTTATAAGTGTCTGCAGGACTGTTAGGAGAGGTGGAGGTGTAGCTGCTCTGTTTAAAGATGTTTATCAATGCAAGCAAGTGTCATTTAGTCAGTACTTGTCTTTTGAATATCTAGGTATTGTGCTGAAAGGTGCCCCACGCATTCTGTTTATTATCATTTACAGGCCTCCAAAATACTCTTCAGCCTTTGTTGAAGAGTTTACAGAACTGTTATCAATGATTTCCTCAGAGTTTGACTGTTTTGCTATTGCAGGGGATTTTAATATTCACATAGACAATGCTGAAATCAAAACTACAAAAGAAATTGTAACTGTTTTAAACACTTTTGACCTGATTCAGCATGTGCACGGACCCACACACAATCGTGGACACACTCTAGATTTACTCATAAGTAGAGGTCTAAACATTTCATCCATTGTCATTAAGGATGTAGCTCTGTCTGATCACTTCTGTATTTTCTTTGATATATTGATCTCTGTCACCACTGAATCTAGATCTGTCTCTGTCAGAAAGAGATGCATTAATGAGAACACTAGTGTGCTATTTAAGAAGGCAATATCTTTAACACCGAGCATTTCTGCAGACTCTGTTGATCTTCTCCTGGATTCATTTGACTCAAAAGTTAAGAATGTTATTGATGATATTGCACCGATAAAGGTCAGCAAGAAGAATGGCAGACAAAAATCATTTTGGAGAAAATCAACAGCAGTTCAGAATATGAAAAGACAATGCAGAAAAGCTGAGCGGATGTGGCGGAAGACGAAACTAGAAATACACTATTGTCATGAGTCCGTGTCCTGCAGCTCTCCCATTCACTACAAGAGGTCGCCATTCTCCCATCCTCCCGGACTCATTATCTAGATTCCATTCACCTGTCACTCATTATTAAACCCTCAGCTGAACCCTATGATCACAGACTACATGTTCTCCTCACTCACCATTTTGCCCGTCTGTTTACTCATTTACCTGATTGCCTTTTCCCCCATTTAAGCTCCCTGTGTTTGCTGTCCGGGGTTGGTACGTCTCACAATATTTCCCTCAAGTCTGCCTGGAACCCTGCCCTGCTTGCTCCCTGGATTTTCCCTGTGTATGTTTGTAGAGCTTTTGGTTTTCCCCTTCGGGGTGGGTTGATTTGTGTTTATTTTCTGTTATATTAAGAATAAAACCCATCTTTTGCATTTGAGTCTTCGCCTCCCACTAATACCGTGACAGAACGTACCAACCACTTGAAGACTCAGCAGCGATGGGAATCTTTTTATTCCCAGCTCCCGGACAACAGAGGAACCAGACCGCAGTCAGTGGGCCGCATCCCTGCCCACAAGACAATCGCCCCTTTGGGCGGTACGCCGAGGACCTCTTCTATGCAGGCCAGGGGCTAGGGATTGGAGAGAGCACCCTCATCCACCTGTTTCTAGCAGGCCTGGATGACCCTGTCAACTGGGAAGAGCTGGGTGAGCTAGATACATGGTCCTATTGGGAGATGGTGGACCACGTCATCTATATGAAGGAGGTGGAACTGCTGGAGGGTGCCCCTCTCCCAGTTTGGGCTGTTATTCCAGAACCTCCTCGGATCGTACCGGCCACTTGCAGATTCTCTGTTTCATTCTTTGGGCGTCCCGGGCTGAGACGCAGCGTGGAGGATACTCAGCTGATGTCGGTGAAGCAAGCGGTGGCCGCTCACGGTTCACCCAAGGCGGCGTTGTCTGTTCACAAGGTTCGTGAGGCAGCAGCATCCGTTCACAGAGCTTCCCAGTCCCAGTTCCGGGAGCCGACAGAGTCCGCTCCAGAGCCCGCTCCGTTCCGGGAGCCGACAGAGCCCGCTCCGTTCCGGGAGCCGACAGAGTCCGCTCCAGAGCCCGCTCCGTTCCGGGAGCCGACAGAGTCCGCTCCAGAGCCCGCTCCGTTCCGGGAGCCAACAGAGTCCGCTCCAGAGCCCGCTCCGGTCCGGGAGCCGACAGAGTCCGCTCCAGAGCCCGCTCCGTTCCGGGAGCCGACAGAGTCCGCTCCAGAGCCCGCTCCGCCCCGTGAGCCGACAGAGTCCGCTCCAGAGCCCGCTCCGCCCCGGGAGCCGACAGAGTCCGCTCCAGAGCCCGCTCCGTTCCGGGAGCCGACAGAGTCCGCTCCAGAGCCCGCTCCGTTCCGGGAGCCGACAGAGTCCGCTCCGTTCCGGGAGCCGACAGAGTCCGCTCCAGAGCCCGCTCCGTTCCGGGAGCCGACAGAGTCCGCTCCAGAGCCCGCTCCGTTCCGGGAGCCGACAGAGTCCGCTCCAGAGCCTGCTCCGTTCCGGGAGCCGACAGAGTCCGCTCCAGAGCCCGCTCCGTTCCGGGAGCCGACAGAGTCCGCTCCAGAGCCCGCTCCGTTCCGGGAGCCCACGCAGTCCGCTCCGGTCCGGGAGCCCACGCATTCCGCTCCGGGCCGGGAACCCACTCCGGTCTGGGAACCCACAGAGCCCGCTCCAGGGCCAGCCCCACCCTGGCACCCGTGTGTGCCTATTCCTCCAGACCCTCTTCCGCTTCACGTGCCTGGCCCGCCATCCTGGTTTACCTTCGTTCCACCTCCCTCCTGAACCCTGTTTTTTTTTTGTGTGTGTGTGTGGGTAACGTCTGGAAGCCGTTCCTTAGAAGGGGGGTCCTGTCATGAGTCCGTGTCCTGCAGCTCTCCCATTCACTACAAGAGGTCGCCATTCTCCCATCCTCCCGGACTCATTATCTAGATTCCATTCACCTGTCACTCATTATTAAACCCTCAGCTGAACCCTATGATCACAGACTACATGTTCTCCTCACTCACCATTTTGCCCGTCTGTTTACTCATTTACCTGATTGCCTTTTCCCCCATTTAAGCTCCCTGTGTTTGCTGTCCGGGGTTGGTACGTCTCACAATATTTCCCTCAAGTCTGCCTGGAACCCTGCCCTGCTTGCTCCCTGGATTTTCCCTGTGTATGTTTGTAGAGCTTTTGGTTTTCCCCTTCGGGGTGGGTTGATTTGTGTTTATTTTCTGTTATATTAAGAATAAAACCCATCTTTTGCATTTGAGTCTTCGCCTCCCACTAATACCGTGACACACTATAGCATCTATAAAGACAGCCTTCATGCTTTCAATTTGGAACTAGCCACAGCTAGACAGACCTTCTTCTCAAACCTTATAAACAGTAACTTAAACAACACTCGCACTCTTTTTGCTACTGCTGAGAGACTGACAAACCCCCCAAGTCAGATTCCCAGTGAAATGCTCTCTGACAGCAAATGCAATGAGTTTGCTTCCTTCTTTTCAGAGAAGATCAGTAATATCAGGAAGGAGATTGGCACATCTTCCTGTAATACAGAGGTCACACAGATTCGACAGCAATCTCAAAAAGAAGTGACTATGTCTGTTTTTAAAACAATTGATAGCAACATCTTGGAAGAAATAGTACAGCATCTTAAATCGTCAACCTGCTATCTTGACACACTTCCCACATCTTTTTTCAAAAGTGTGCTTAACTGTTTAGAAGCAGATCTCTTAGTTAGAAGTGGTGAACACCTCACTTCTTTCTGGGACTTTTCCAAACTCACTGAAAACTGCAGTTGTTAAGCCCCTTCTGAAAAAGCGCAATCTTGATAACACTGTGTTGAGCAACTATAGACCAATATCAAATCTTCCTTTCATGGGTAAGATTATTGAAAAGGTAGTTTTTAATCAGCTGAACAACTACTTAAACTCAAATGGATACCTGGATAATTTTCAATCTGGTTTCCACGTGCATCACAGCACAGAGACAGCACTCATTAAGATAATAAATGATATTCGCTTTAATTCTGATTCTGGCAAAATATCAGTGCTGGTACTACTAGATCTTAGTGCTGCGTTTGACACTGTCGATCATAACATACTTCTAGAGAGACTGGAAAACTGGGTCGGGCTTTCTGGGATGGCACTCAAATGGTTCAGGTCATACTTAGAAGGGAGAGGTTATTATGTGAGTATAGGAGAGCATAAGTCTAAGTGGACGTCCATGACATGTGGAGTCCCACAAGGCTCTATTCTTGCACCGCTCTTGTTTAGCCTGTATATGCTCCCACTAGTCAGATAATGAGGAAGAACCAAATTGCCTATCACAGCTATGCTGATGATACCCAGATCTACCTAGCTTTATCTCCAAATGATTATAGCCCCATTGACTCCCTCTGCCAATGCATTGATGAAATTAACAGTTGGATGTGCCAAAACTTTCTTCAGTTAAACAAGGAGAAAACTGAAGTCATTGCATTTGGAAACAAAGATGAAGTTCTCAAGGTGAATGCATACCTTGACTCTAGGGGTCAAACAACAAAAAATCAAGTCAGAAATCTTGGGGTGATTCTGGAGACAGACCTTAGCTTTAGTAGTCATGTCAAAGCAGTAACTAAATCAGCATACTATCATGTCAAAAACATTGCAAGAATTAGATGTTTTGTTTCCAGTCAAGACTTGGAGAAACTTGTTCATGCCTTTATCACCAGCAGGGTGGATTATTGTAATGGTCTCCTCACCGGCCTTCCAAAGAAGACCATTAGACAGCTGCAGCTCATCCAGAACGCTGCTGCTAGGATTCTGACTAGAACCAGAAAATATGAGCATATCACACCAGTCCTCAGGTCCTTACACTGGCTTCCAGTTACATTTAGGATTGATTTTAAAGTACTTTTACTCGTCTATAAGTCACTCAATGGTATAGGACCTAAATATATGGCAGATATGCTCACTAAATATAAACCTAACAGACCACTCAGATCATTAGGATCGAGTCAGTTAGAAATACCAAGGGTTCACACAAAACAAGGGGAGTCCGCTTTTAGCTATTATGCCGCCCGCAGCTGGAACCAGCTTCCAGAAGAGATCAAATGTGCTAAAACATTAGCCACATTTAAATCCGGTCTCAAAACTCATCTATTTAGCTGTGCATTTGTTGAATGAGCACTGTGCTACGTCCGAACTGACTGCATTATTTTATGTATAATCCTTTTCTCTTTAACTGTTTTAAATTTCATTTTAAATCAATTTCTATATCATTTTAAATTTCCTTATTTTATTATTTTTAACTCCTTGTTTTTATTGCTGTGAATGATTATTTCACTTTCTTTTATGTAAAGCAGTTTGAATTACCACTCTGTATGAAATGTGCTATACAAATAAACTTGCCTTGCCTTGCCTTGCCTTGCGTGCTCTTGAATTTTGTCCATTCCGGATTAAATGAGGTCTGACGTTTCGGCATGTTAATGTTATGATATGTCGTAGCCAACATGTGGAGGCTTGTTTACATTTTTAACCAATGATATATCAGATATTTATTTGACACCGCTTTCAGCCAATCATTTGTTTGACCAGATATCGTACAACATTAGACACTATGCTGCTGCGTCCCAATAAAGATTCTAGAGCGGCGATTGTCCGGCTTGAGGTTGCGCCTGACAGGGGGCTTAAAATCCGGACTGTCCAGCCAAAATATGGACATATGGCCACCCTACATGGGAGCCTATTTTTTTGGGACCGCGCTATCTTTTCCAACGGAGGAGACCTGATTCAAACATAAAACAAACAGATGCAAAGACTAGATCCATGGAAATTATTAATTTGTTATCTTTCCATCTTATTTTTAATGTTAAAGCGAGCTGAACTGTTTGAGGGAGAGTCAGCAATCTCCATTTAGCCTTTTTAGCTGTGCAAAACAGTTCATTGTAAACTAGTATTTGTATTTTTGTATTACCGTTTTGGGTCACATGTAAAACGCTGCAGCTAATGAAATAAAGTCTCGCACAAACACAAGTCTTCTTTCCAAGAAAACTGAATTTAAAACCAGAATATATAGAACACATTGAAATAAAGTATTTTAAATATTTCAAGAGGGTTACCAATGGGTAAGTTTATGGTTAGTTGGTTAAGACAATAATTAAGTGTATACAATTAAACAACTAAATAATTCGTTAAAAATAATAATACAGGTGCTGGTCGTATAATTAGAATATCATCAAAAAGTTGATTTATTTCACTAATTCCATTCAAAAAGTGAAACTTGTATAATGTATACATTCATTCCACACAGACTGATATATTTCAAGTGTTTATTTATTTTAATTTTGATGATTATAACTGACAACTAATGAAAGCCCCAAATTCAGTATCTCAGAAAATTAGAATAGTACTTAAGACCAATACAAAGAAAGGATTTTTAGAAATCTTGGCCAACTGAAAAGTATGAACATGAAAAGTATGAGCATGTACAGCACTCAATACTTAGTTGGGGCTCCTTTTGCCTGAATTACTGCAGCAATGCGGCGTGGCATGGAGTCGATCAGTCTGTGGCACTGCTCAGGTGTTATGAGAGCCCAGGTTGCTCTGATAGTGGCCTTCAGCTCTTCTGCATTGTTGGGTCTGGCATATCGCATCTTCCTCTTCATAATACTCCATAGATTTTCTATGGGGTTAAGGTCAGGCGAGTTTGCTGGCCAATTAAGAACAGGGATACCATGGTCCTTAAACCAGGTACTGGTAGCTTTGGCACTGTGTGCAGGTGCCAAGTCCTGTTGGAAAATGAAATCTGCATCTCCATAAAGTTGCTCAGCAGCAGGAAGCATGAAGTGCTCTAAAACTTCCTGGTATACGGCTGTGTTGACCTTGGACCTCAGAAAACACAGTGGACCAACACCAGCAGATGACATGGCACCCCAAACCATCACTGACTGTGGAAACTTTACACTGGACCTCAAGCAACGTGGATTCTGTGCCTCTCCTCTCTTCCTCCAGACTCTGGGACCCTGATTTTCAAAGGAAATGCAAAATTTACTTTCATCAGAGAACATAACTTTGGACCACTCAGCAGCAGTCCAGTCCTTTTTGTCTTTAGCCCAGGAGAGACACTTCTGACGCTGTCTGTTGTTCTAGAGTGGCTTGACACAAGGAATGCGACAGCTGAAACCCATGTCTTGCATACGTCTGTGCATAGTGGTTCTTGAAGCACTGACTCCAGCTGCAGTCCTCTCTTTGTGAATCTCCCCCACATTTTTGAATGGGTTTTGTTTCACAATCCTCTCCAGGGTGTGGTTATCCCTATTGCTTGTACACTTTTTTCTACCACATCTTTTCCTTCCCCTCTCTATTAATGTGCTTGGACACAGAGCTCTGTGAACAGCCAGCCTCTTTTGCAATGACCTTTTGCGTCTTGCCCTCCTTGTGCAAGGTGTCAATGGTCGTTTTTTGGACAACTGTCAAGTCAGCAGTCTTCCCCATGATTGTGTAGCCTACAGAACTAGACTGAGAGACCATTTAAAGGCCTTTGCAGGTGTTTTGAGTTAACTAGCTGATTAGAGTGTGGCACCAGGTGTCTTCAATATTGAACCTTTTCACAATATTCAAATTTTCTGAGATACTGAATTTAGGGTTATCAAGGTTCAAGGTTTCTTTATTTGTCACATAATAAGTTATACAGGGTATAATTAGAAGTGAAATGTAATCGAATCAGGTCCGCTCAGTGGACAGTGCAAAATAATAAGAATACAAATTATATAAAGTAACACAACACAAGGGCATACATATGGTAAAAAAAGAGAAATAAGAGTAAAATTTTCAATGAAATAAAAGAAAATGCAAAACAATAAGATGTGCAAAAAACAACAAGATGAGCAAACAACAATAAAATGTGCAAAAAAGAAAAACAGTGTACTGGGACTTAATAAATAGTAATGTGAATAAGAGGGATGTGCAGACGGGTTGTTCAGGGTATTGTACATAGAGCAGCAATAATGAGAATGTGAGAATATTTACAGTTAACAATGGGTCTTGTAAGTGTTTATGAGACTGAGTTTGAGTTTAGGAGCCTGATGGCCTGAGGGAAGAAGCTCTTTCTCAGTCTTTCAGTCTTTGCCATCATGCTCCTGAAGCGCCTGCCAGATGGCAGTAAACAGAAAAGATGGTTACCGGGGTGAGTTGAATCTTTGAGGAAATTAGCAGCTCTGCTTTTACAGCGTTTGAAGTAGATGTCCTGCAGAGAGGGGAGAGCCGACCCTGAGATGCGCTCAGCTAAGCGCACGACTCTCTGTGGAGCTTTGCAG
The DNA here is from genome assembly GCA_003573665.1 of Oxygymnocypris stewartii. Lineage (NCBI taxonomy): Eukaryota > Metazoa > Chordata > Actinopteri > Cypriniformes > Cyprinidae > Oxygymnocypris > Oxygymnocypris stewartii. The sequence goes on from QVTF01019794.1 coordinate 295,586, forward strand.
TCCTGGTTTGTGGCATTATTATACCACACTGAGATGCACTGAGTCAGAACACTTTCTATGGCCCCTGAATAGAAAGTTTTCAGGATAGCTGGTGAGACCCTGAATTTCCTCAGCTGTCGCAGATGGTACAGTCTTTGCCTGGCTTTCTTAACCTGTGTTTGAATGTGTGTAGTCCAAGTTAGGTCATCGGAGATGTTTACACCGAGGTACTTGAAGCTACTCACCCTCTCCACAGGGGTCCCGCTGATCATAAGAGGAGTGTAGGGCCGCTGCTGTCTCTTCCTGAAGTCCACGATCAGCTCCTTAGTTTTGCTCACGTTCAGAGAGAGACAGGTATCCTGGCACCATGATGTGAGTCTCTCCACCTCATCCAAGTATGCGGTCTCATCATTGATGGAAATGAGGCCCAGAACCACAGTATCATCCACAAATGTAACAATAGAAGTGGAGCTGAGAGAAGACACGCAGTCGTGTGTGTGTGTAGAGAGAGTAGAGCAGGGGACTCAGGACACAACCCTGTGGTGCTCCTACGTTCAGGGTGATGGAGTTGGAGGTGAACTGTCCCATTTTCACCACTTGAGGTCTGCCGGTGAGGAAGTCTTGAATCCAGTCACAGAGTGAAGAGTTTAGACCGAGGTCTGTGAGTTTAACAGCTAGCTTGGTGGGGACTATTGTATTGAAAGCTGAGCTATATTCGATGAATAGCAGCCTTGTATAGTTGCCATTGTTGCTGTCAATGAGTGTAAGGGAAGAGTGCAGGACCTGAGAGATGGCATCGTCAGTAGACCTATTTGGGCGGTAGGCAAACTGAAGAGGGTCCAAAGTAGCAGATGGAGGAGCAAATGTGGTTCTTTAAAAGTCTCTCAAAAACCTTCATGACTATGATGTGAGGGCAACTGGACGATAGTCATTCAAGCAAGAGGGTTTACTGTTCTTAGGCATAGGGATGATGATAGATTTTTTAAAGGTGGGAACCACAGAGGTAGCAAGAGACTCATTGAAGATGGATGTAAACAACCCAGCAAGCTGATCAGCGCAGGACCTCAGAACACGGCCAGTAATATGGTGTCGTGATATACCGTGATGATAACCGTGATATTCAAAGAAACGATTATCGATATTGTGTTAATTTAGTGTATGACGATATACCGGTTTTGGCGATAACCTCAATATTTAAAATGATCAGGACTCTTATGACAACATGTAAATACTCCAGATACTCCAGCGCCAGTACCTGGTTGACCTCCAGGTGGTAGTATTGCGCTTTAACCCTGACACCCATCAAACAAGAGCAGCAGCGCTCGCAGCTACTCTCCGAGAAAGAGCAGTGTTCATCATAGTAAGTTGCCATTATTTTGTTATAGAATGGCAAATTTTACATTAACCTGTTAACAGAGGTTTTCTGTGTTCATACATTTAGGTAAAGGGTGATTATTGTAATTTTTACTTAAATCGTTTTCTTTACTTGTCTTATTTTTGTATTTGCAATCTATACGGCCAGTGCATAGTAACACTATTTCTTTGTTCAAATCTCTTAACAGTTACATGATTAAAACGGAGCGACCACATTGCAATGTGCATGCTCTCTAGATGCAAATTAAAACTAAATCAGCAGCGCTCTTACTGCATGACTTCAGCGCCGGTGCAACTACAGGTTAAAGAGATTAAAATACTTTCACCTGTTAACTTGTGTATAAGTATCAGTTTAGATGTTAATACAGCAACACTTTACAATAAGGTTAATTAGTTAACATGAATAATGAACAATACTTCTACAGCATTTACTAATCTTAGTTATTGTTAATTTCAGCATTTACTAATCCATTATTAAAATCACAAGTTGTGTTTGTCAACATTAATGCAATGTGAACTAACATGAACAACTCTTAAATAAATAAATATAAATAAATTCAATAAATTGTGTAATAAATGTATTGTTAGGTAATTCATTAATATTAACAAATTACATCTTAATGTAAAGTGTTACCATTCATATTTATTCATCATACTGTTGAACTTGACTGTATTTTCCCTCTTGTTATTTCATAGGAGCTCAAAAGACCAAGAAAGCCAGAGTATTGTGCCCTGTGTTTATCAGTATCCTTATGTTCGTTGGGTGAAAAAGAAAAACTCAATAAACAAAGTAAAAAATATTTTGACTGATATCCCCCCCCCCCCCAAAGTTTCTACAGATATATCGATATCTTGAATTCTTATGGCCACAATAACCGTGATATGAAAAACCTAATATCGTGACAGCCCTATGTAACAGTCAAATAAACTATAACTAATTAGTCATTATTAAATATTAGAATAATATTTAGTTCATTATTTTATCTTAATTTATAAAGGAGTAGTACAGTTTTGAGCAATGCTGACAGCTGTTTCTTTGCACCACCCGATGTTGATTTCTCAAACAGTTGTATTTACTGTCATGTCCTTGCGGTGGAGGTACACATGGCGGTAATAGGCATTTTTGGTTGACTACCTACTGTAGGTTATATTATACAAGACAGAACACTAAAGTGTATAATTTCTTACGATGATAGATCCCCAGTAAGGAACACCGATAAAGACAAAGATGGATTCTGCATAAACTGTAGACACAATGCCAAACAGGAGAGTCATCAGACCAATCATTATCTGGACAGTCTGTGTAGGACAAGAAAAAAATATACATTCTGAATAGCACAGAAATAGCACAGTATTTTATCAAATTAAATAGTATTAAGTGTAGAATAATAATAAATAAATATATATATACACATACATACATACATACACATATATATATATATATCTACAAGTGTACAATTTTTTATGTATAATTTCACATACTGATTTGCAGATATGCAACATTTGGCCATTGTTTCAAATTTTTTGATAGTTTGCTTCTAAAACATTGTAAATTTTACAATTTCACTTTTCCCTATTCGGACGGTAATTGTTTCTCAGGGGGATGTAAGTGATTTTCACCATTTACAGGGGTTAGTCGGTGATTTAAATGGCATCCGAATCCAGGATGTCAGTGTTTTTCTCTCACCATCCCATAAAAATCTCCGGCCAAATTACCTACTGTTTTTTTTACAAACACCAAGGTCATGTGGTAATTTAATTGCCGTCCGAATCCATATCTCTGAGAAGAAATCGATTCAAAATTCAGTGTATAAACCCTTTTTGAGCACTCCCGAACATCGTAAGGCAACTGTTGTATATCGGTGTAATACATATTTATTTCTGAAATGCTGGAAAGTATTTAAAAGAACAATACTTCTGAACAGTGATAAAAATGAGTTTTATCACTGAGGTAATATATAAATACATTTTTACAGACGTCCATATGAGAAACGATTACCGTCCGAATCGGTCTTTTGTTGCATTGTCACCAAGACAAAAATTATGTCTTCAATAAAATTTGTATGTTTTGTTAACGTGTTTACCCCTCCTTCTTTAGAACTGATTCATGTACTTGTCTTACCTCGCATTGACATGTACAGATAAAAAACAATTATTTGGGTCTATGAAAAATTTCTCACCCCAAGGGCCTTTGGTTGGCTTTTTAGAAATGCCCGAAGTCCATGAAAAAGTGAAAGTCCTGCTGCCTGTTGTACATAAACAGATGCAGGAGCATTTGTCGCAATCTCAGCTGCTGTTGTTTGTATTGGTGCTTGCATCTGGATGACAAAAGAATGCATGGGTATGGCAGTCGACATTCTCGTTTCAGGATATGAAAATTGACCTGTACAAAATCATAGTAGTTCAAAACATGTTAATGATATGATTATAAAATAGATTATAGATGATAACTATAATAAATTCATTACATTGAAAACATGGAATATACTGTAAAAGAAACAGCTCATGTTTAAACTGGTCTATATCATTTACATTTAAGGCATTTAGCAGATTCTCAAAGGCACTTATATAAGTGCCCTACTAACCATTTTAAATCCCCTTAATAACACATCGATTCATTATTAGCATTTGTGACCTTGGTCCACAAAACCAGTCTTAAGTGTTAATTTTTCGAAATTGAGATTTATACATCTGAAAGCTGAATAAATAGGCTTTCCATTAATGTATGGTTTGTTAGAATTAAAATGAGGTTTAGGATTGTTAGGAGGTTGCAAAAAAATCTAAATACTGAGAAAATTCCCTTTAAAGTTTGCCTTTAAAGTCCAAATTAAGTGCTCAGCAATGCATATTACTAAACAAAAATTAAGTTTTGATATATTTACGGTAAGAAATGTACTAAATATATTCATATAAAGATCATGATCTTAACTTAATATCCTAATGATTTTTAGCAATAAAAGAAATCGATAATTTTGACCCATACAATGTATTTTTGTCTATTGCTACAAATATACTCCAGCGACTTAAGACTGGTTTTGTGGTCCAGGATCACATTTTAGCTTTATACACATACATGCATTCATATTTGTATAAAACATAGTCAGATGAAGTATATTTACTGCTTTACCAGGGGGAAACATCCTCTCTTTAGCTGGTTTCTCGTGCTTTGCTCTGAAGTTCTCTGTTCTGTCCTCCGAGGTAAGCCAATGCAAATTCTCTGTTATATGTGTAACTGCTGCTATTTTTTCTCAGAATGAAAGGAGAAGAAGGTGGAGCTCAGGTGATTATGAAAAATGGCAAAGCTGGCCATTTCATGAAATAATAAATATTAAAACCACCAAAAAATAAAAATAAGTTTTCATAAATGTGTAGTGAAATGTGGTGAAAATGCCATTAGTGAAACTAGGTAATTTTTTTGTTGATAACAGACTAAACCCTTTTGAATCTCAGAAGTGTAATAAATCTGTTAAATTTACTTAATTTTTATTTTGCAAGTTTTTACATTTTTTAAGTAAAATTTAAATACGGAATTAAGCACAATCTACTTAACTACTTATCTAAGATTAGTAAAGGAAATAAGTCAATTTAACGTGACCAGGTAGAGTTTGATGAGTAATTTCGACTTAATTATTTTAAGTTTACCATATAATACTCAAGTATATTTCACTCAGTCAGGGTTTGTAAACTTTACTCAAACACCATAGCACAAAAAAAGCATATAACGCATGTGGTTAAGGTAAAAGTACGTATGTAAGCAAGTAGACTGCTTGTTATTCATTTTAAGGTAAAAAAAAGTTGACTCCATATTTACATTTACATTTATGCATTTAACAGACGGCTTTTATCCAAAGCGACTTACAATTACATTCAGGTTATACATTTTCATTAGTACATGTGTTCCCTGGGAATCGAACCCACAACCTTTTGCGCAACTGACGCAATGCTCTACCACTGAGCCACACAGGAACACCATGTGTTCATATATGGAGCTCCAGCTCCATATAATTATTAACTGAATGAACACAGAGACCTGAATACTTGGCCAAGTATTTTGCCGGTACATACAATGACGGTGACAATCAGTGAATAGTGTTTCAGTTTGAATGGGTCATTTTGAGAAAAAAAAGAACTCCAGATTTCACAAAACAGCAAGTTAGTTAACATAACAACAAAAGCAAATCACAAAACAATGTAAATACATCTTGAAAACAGCAAAAAAAAACATGACCATTAGTTATTCATGCCCAAGTGCATGATGGGAACAACGGGATCATGACGTTGATATTTACTTAAACAATGTGTAAAAAATGTAAAAAAATTCCAAGTAAAATATACTTATAAGTTCTAACTTTACATTTGACAAGCTTAAATTGAGTACTAATATTTAATTTACTCTTATTTCAATTCTTGCCTCAACTAAATTATTGAATGTAAACATTACATTTGTTTTTCTGTAGTATTTACTTCACCACAAAATAATTTTTATCAGCGTGTGATTTTCCTTTTGTCAAATAAATGTATATCAAATAGCGGTGTTGTGAGTACACTCATATTGTCAAGTACCAGGGAATCAGGGAGAATGCAGGAGACCAGGAGTAAACTAACCAACAGTCTTTAATGGCAAAACACAGGGATAATCCAACATAAAGGCTCGTAAATAAATCAAAGAAACACAGGGAATGTAACGATTAACCCCCCCCCAAAAAAAACAAAAACAAACAGGAACATAAATGCAATGGATAATTAACAAACACAGGTGCCAGGGATTAATCAATGAAACTAAATGAGGAATAACCAATTAACTAAACAAGAACAGGAATAACCAAATAAGGAAACAGGAGCACAGGGAAAACAAAACCAAAACAGACCATAACCGTGACACATATAAACAATTAATCATTGTTCCAAAGCGGAATAAAGTATTTATACCTTACTGCTTTAAAAAAAAAAAGAAATTGTGCTTTTAATTTCTATTATTTTCTAAGTAAATTGTGCATAGCGGTCATAAAAATGTAACTTCAGCTGTTCTGTTTCACCTTCAATCTATTTCTGTAATACACAAGTGCTTTTAGTAAAGTGCTATTGCAATTAATGAAAGAGTGTTAACTTAACAATAACTAAGAGTCAAGTGTTCAACTAAAGGAAACTCCAATAATCATAATGGTGACTTCAAATGAAGCGTTCAGGTCATACATTTTATATAGGAGTCAGATCTGGACTGCAGGTAGGCCAGTCTAGCACATTCACTCCGAGTCTACGAAACCACGCTGTTGTAGCACATGCAGAAAAAGAGCTGGCATTGTCTTGATACAATTAAACATGGACTTTCTATGAAAGACATCATCTTGATGGCAGTGTATATCTATGTACAATTCCAGTATATGCCTCCATGTAAGTAGTACCATCGCACATATGCCAGTCACCCATGCTGTTTGCTCTGCTACACCTCCATACCATGACAGATGTTTGCTTTTGCATCGGTCACTGATTAAATTCTGGATGGTCCCTGTGGACCATGCAAGTAGTACCTTCGCACATTTTCACTGTCTTTTTGACTATCTGAGATTAGCTCTGGCCCAGAGAACCCGGCAGCATCGCTGCATAGAATTGATGTATAGCTTTCTCCTAGAGTAACAGATATTCAAGTTGCATTGATTGATGCAGCAGCATACTTTGATAAATGACAGTGGTTTTCTGAAGAACTCCTGATGTGGCTATATTTAACACTGCAGCATGACAGTTTCTTATGCAATGCCATCTGAGGGCTCAAAGGTCAAGCACATTCAACTGAGGTTTCCTGTCTTGCCCTATATTAACTGTGATTTATCTGGATTCCCTGAATCCTTTCACGGTAGTAAGTATGATACTTGGTGAAAGACCTAAATTCTTTGCAATTTTACATTGCAAAATGTTATTTTTTATTTCTTTGACACTTCACTTGAAATTTGGCAAAGTGATGACCCATGATCCAGATGCTCCTTTTATACCCAAACATGATGCCCTGACATATTACCAATTCATCAGCATACTGTGAACGGTTTCAAAACAGTTTAATGTGGATATTCTATAACCTTTTCACTTTTATTTTGCCTCTTTCCCAACTATTTGGTGTCTTGCAGCAATCAAAATTTACGTTGGTCAGTGAAACCTTGGGCTGTATTACTCGAGTCCGGACTCGAGACGTTTTTCTATCGTCTCGGACTTGTCTTGGACTCGTTGGTATTTGGACTCGGACTTGTCTTGGACTTGGTCATCGGACTCGCCAAATGTTCAAGTTGGTCTCCACCGAGTCCAGCAATATATATATATTTTTTTCTCTTTCAAAAGAAAACCATTAATCTGGCTCGCTTGTTCCGCAAATGGGTAATGTAATTGCCATTGGTTTAACTCCATCTAGAACGGGCATTGTCATTGGTCGTTAAATGCACAGCTGCATCATATGAGTGTGCTGCCTGGCTCTGAGTGTGCACGCTGCGTGGAGGCATAAATAATCTTTATGTTGGCCACAGACACGCTGTCGGCAAGTTGCATAATACAGTTTGGTTTTACAAAGTTCGTTGGAGTTTTCCCTCTCATTTTCCTTCGCTTTTAAATACCTTATTAATGCCCGTGCACATTTTGCTTTCACTTTCATTTCAGGTCAATTGCTAATCTATAACTTACAACGACACATTTTCTGCAATAAACATGGGACTTTAATTAACAAAACTAATAAAAATACACCATTACCATGCTATAAGCCTAATATAAAATTACAAACTTGCAAAATGTTTAAATGTAAAAAAAACAACTGACAATCATCAAACGCCGTGGCACCAAATTAATAATAAAAAAAACGAATAAGAGCAAAACGAATAAAACCTGGAGGCACGGAATACAACTGGATGTAAAATAAAAAAAATTACACAAAAATATAAAGTAAAAAAATAAGCAAACACTGTGGCAATGGCTGGGCAATTTATCAGATTTTATCGATTAATTCGAATTTAATATTTTGCCACAATTAGATTTTTTATAAATCACGATTTTGAATAGAAATATTACCAAATTCTAGAATTAGACAATTTGATAATAACAGTAAAGAGAAAAGAACAATCCAACCGCTTGTCGGTGCACATGATTAACCGCTCACGTGTGATGCTCTCTAGGCGCCATTCACACAGAGTGTGTTTTTGTGTTGACACGGGCAGTGGAATAGAAAAAATACAAGAAGATGTGAGTTAAAAATCTTGACTCTGAAAACTAGAGTGACGCGTTTTTAGAAAGTCGTTTCATGCACGAGATGCTGCCAAAGACACGAGCGCAACAGTCAAACGCATCCATGCTTACATAGAAAAAACAATGGAACAGCAGCGTAATCAAATACAAAACCTGTGAAGAACTACTACTGTATGTCTGATATTTGAGTTGAGGTTTGCATCAGGGTGACAGGCTGAAAACTGCTGTTCATTGTTTTACAGAGCCTTTATAGTTAATAATAGCAGGTGTTATACCTTTAGCCATTTTGAATTGGAATTACTTGAGTTTTTTGGAGCATTTGTCTTGTATTATTTCAGAACATATAGCCTAATATGCATAATATAAGTTTGTACAAGATGTAGTTGTAGTTCATCTTTTCTGCAAAGATATTTAGTTATTTGTTTAACATTTACATCATGAAGACAACGTCATGTGTGGTGCACTTAGAATATAATTTTCTTTAACTAGAGGTTTAATAAAGAGAAAGTTGCTTGAATCATGTTGTAGTTACATTTTCAAGTTGACTAGATAAAATCTTACAAAATCGAGAATTGGTCAAATATTAGTGAAATTGCTAAACCTAAAATATCCTCCTGAGACACACCCCCCCCCCCCACAAAAACAGTTTTCATGTCAGTACATTGATTAGACCGTAAGAATTTTTTTTTTTTTTTTGAAAAACTCATATTTTATTCATATTTGATTATACACAAGGACAAAAATTAAATGGCACGAATAGACATCAAAACGGCAAAATCAATGGGAGTTTTTTTTAAATCACCAAATACATTTTTAGGTTTCAGGATTTTTTATACTAAACTTTAAGGATGATTCTCAACTATGTTTTAAAATGTATAACAAAATTATTTGCTATGCCATTTTGTTGTATGCAATATGTGTGTAAAGAATTCCATAAACTGGTTTCCCATTAAACACAGTGTACCTATACACTGTATCTAATTTGCTTATTAATGTGTTGCTGTTGGGACAGAATGTTGAAAAATAATTTTCATAATATGAGTAATACATGGCCAGATTTTCATAATAATATATAATATTTCATAAGCAAACTGATATATAATTTATTTCCCTATTCAATTGTTGTCTCCCAAAATGCATAATAAACATGCTTTTAGTCCTGGTGTCCTCTACATTGAACATGTATGAAATTATGTCCTGTTTCATAACAGGAAGTCATATTTGAATTTGAAAACCCATAACATTTTCCTGAGATGTTCCTTTATGACAAACAATCTGAAAATGATTCAGATGTAAAAGACATTACAGAATATAATCATATTTCCATAAGGATGTACAACTTTTCACTAAATTAAAAGATCTTTAAAGATGTATGAGAGGGTTTAAAAACATGTAGTATCTCTATAAAGCCCTGAATGAGCTCTGTGCAGGACATCCAGGCTTATAACTGTGACATGTGAGGTCTCAGAAAAATTCACTAAAATATAATGTCCACTACAGAGGCAAAAACTCCATAGCTGGGTCTCAGGAGGAGAAATAAAATAGCCTAATTTGATCCTACAGTGTTGCTGCACATGCTTTTAGAACATTACAAACAATAATGCAGAATTATTATATTAGAATAGAAGATATGCCGTCTCTCGTATCACATCAATGATCAATAATTAAGTATGTGGTTTTGAAGAAGATTATTTTTTTCTTTCTCTGTTTTGACCGTCTCATTTGGACTTGGACTTGACATGGACTCGAACCTCTTTGGACTCGGTCTCAAACCTCTTTGGACTTGGACTTGTCTTGGACTCGACAAAGGTGGACTTGACTTCAGCCCTAGTGAAACCTTCGGAAAACTTTTCCTTGTAGTTGTCTATTAAATATAAGTTAAGAATGAACAAATCACAGATTCTTGATTTTATTGCATTTTACAAAATGTTCCAACTCCTCTGGAATTGGGGTTGTAAATAAACAAGACCAGAGGCTAAAATGGCTTTTTTGCAATTGATAGTTGTTATTCTGAGTTTAAGGCAGTAACAAGTTTAACAATTTTCTGAAACAGGCTTCATGACATTTATGGATTTTATCCATAGCAGTGGTGGCTGAAGTGCTTTTGAAGAAAGTGAAATAGTCTGTACAAGCTGAGCAGCATCTGGACAAAGCCTCTGGCATCTAATACACAAGGAAATTCCAGTCTTTCCATGTCAGCTATAAAACTATTGGATTGTTTTTTCATTGAAAAAATTATATTACATTCTACCTTTTGCTTTGTGTAATACATTTATTTGGGGGGTTTGAGTTTTAATGTACTGTAAGTTACCAGTTGTATGTTTTGTGCTTGCACTCCTGGCTATCAGTAATTAAAATATGTAACTATGAGACCGAACACACTGTGGGATGGTTTGATCCAAGTGCTGTTTTGTCCATGTTCTGGACTACTCATGTGAACCCAGTCAAAGGTTGAAATTAACTCTGGGTTAACAGCAGGGTTAAATATTACCTATACTTAGGGTTATTTCCCAAAGTTGCATCCTTCATATCTCTGAAGAGACTTTAGTTTTGAGTGGGAAAATATTTCTTTGTCTCGTCTGACATTTTATTAGCATTTTATGGGGGTCTGGAGGCTTTGTGCCGTATTAAACCGAAATGTATTAAACAGTATGACGCAAGTTATGGTAGCATACTCTACATCATTATTTAGGATATCAAAAGAAGATCATTTCAATACTGTTTTACAAAGTGAATGAAGTTGCAGTCTTATCTTCCCGGTGTGTTTTTGATGCCTTGGTAACCAGAGGTCTGGTTCTGTCTGGCTGTAAATTGCAGTTCAGGTGTAGTTCACATAACTCTACTACATAGTTTGCTTGTTGGGTGAGAAGTATTGTGGATTGTTTGTTAAATATAACAAATTATTGCATGTCTGATTTGTCTCAGACACTACACTTTCCAGAATTGTACTCATATTGATCTGCCCATGCCAAAAAGTAAAGAGAAAACACCTCCTATTTCATTAGTTGAATGGGAAGGAGGTGTGTTGGTGGACCAGCATAATGTATGTTTTGCAGGCTGAGACTAGCTTGGAATGCTGGTGGATCTTTTGGGTGCTGGTCTGGTCTGAAAAAAATATTATACTATTGTATGTACTTCATAAGTAATAGTGAACAGCTAAAAAAATGTTAAATGGAAAACAAATGATAAAAATAGAAAATGCAAATGCTGAGGTTGAAGCAGCAATGGAAATACTCTAGAACATCCAAAACATCATTCATTCATTCCAAACATGAAACATTCTTAAATGTAGGAGTACATTTTGAGTAATTTCCGCGTAAAACAGACCTTGTTAATGAATTCCAATCATTCGTAAATAGGGCGCTCGTGCATACTCATTCACAATTAGCATAATTCCTGCCTATGACTACAGCTATGCAAATTTCGTGTCCAAGAACACAGTGGAATATTTTGGTCTACTCTCTCAGGTTTGGCTCCAGTATATCGCAAAAAAGACAATAAATATTCATTAATATATTTATACATTTCCATTTAGCAGACGCTTTTATCCAAAGCGACTTACAGTGCATTCAGGCTATACATATTTTTGTCAGTACATGGGTTCCCTGGGAATCGAACCCACAACCTTTGCGCTGCTAATGCAATGCTCTAACCACTAAGCCACACACTGTGGCTCAGCGAAATATCACTGAAACATCCAGATTGGAAACATCCAGATTGGGCTCAGGTGCAGGACAACTAAATAATTATAATGAAAGGAAGAAGTGAAGTCCGCACACTGAAAATAGCTGCTCCAAATGAATTTATTAATAGCAACGTTTCAACCCACAGATCTTCATCAGGTATAATACCAATGTAATGTAGAGTAAAGTCAACTTTAAATAGAAACAGGTAATCACCTCAATTAAGCCCACACACAAAAAACATGTGACAAGTGGTACAGATCATGTGACAAAATTATTCATTTTATCAATAATCAGCAACAAATGAAGAAATTGTTCAATCTCTATAAGAACGGCTTAATATCAAAATCATCATTCAACCCTGGTGACAAAGTATTTCAGGTGTAAATCCAAAAACATTCCCTCTGTAATCATTTCTTCTCATAATCTCCTCCTCTTGAGAGTTATATTACCTATTCTATACCGATAAAGCACTGACATTATGGCCGTCTTGTCTAATATGAGACGCTATAGGATTACGCGTATCTCCCATTCTAATATTACTGCGATGTTCACTAATGCGAGTACGTAGTTGTCTGGATATTTTACCAACGTATGCAAGACCACAAGGACAATGAATGAGATAGATCACATGAGTAGAAGCACATGTAATAGTACCACGCATCGAAATATTACGTCCAGTATGTGGATGACTAAAGGAATTGCACTTGTGCGTAAAGGCACACTGAACGCAATTGCCACATCTGTAATTTCCCAGAGGAAGAGTTGGAATGCCTTGTTTTTTACGTGAAGGGAATTCAGATTTTACAAGCAAGTTCCGAAGATTGTTTTGACGTTTGAAAACCAATTTCGGACCATTTTTATAAACGTCTGATAATTTAGAATCACTTGAGATAATATGCCAATGTTTATTTACGACTATACGAAATTCTGCACCTATTGCGGAGTACTTAATAGTACAAATGGGAGCATTAAAAAAAAAAGTGTTTTATTATTATGCTTTGTTCGTAAGCACTGTATCTGAGATGTCCAATTCACTTTCTTCTTGGCATTATCGATCCATTCTTTAGGGTAGCCATGATTAAAAAATATTTTATTTAAATCAGTGGATTGTTGAGAGTAAGGGTGAATCCCAATTCTCTGTCTTACCCCTTCCCCTACCCCTTCGTCTTACCCCTAGCCCTTGTCCCTCGAAACAAAGTGGTAAGCGATAGGGGTGAGAACATACCCCTATGAATTGAGACGTCACTTGGTTACTGTTACATCATCATACATCGTCGCTAGCTGGATGCTACGTCACCAGAGGCAACAAGTGTTGATCACAAACTTGCCGTCTAAAAGTGTGTGTATGTCGATTGCGTGGGTTTTAGTAATGTTTTTCTCTAATCAGAAAAATGCGGGACTGTTGCGCAAATCAGTAATGTAACGTTAGCGTGGAAAAATATAGATTTTTAAAAACTTTTCAATTAAGAACATGGTTGCAAATATATATGTACAGGACTGTGTAGAGCACAAAACAAGACAGTTGTAATTTTTAAATCAATTATTTAAGCCGAAAATACTTACATTTATGGGATTCTCAGAATGATCTGGCCGCAGTGTATACTGGGTACCCCTTGGTTTCACGTAAGCTCGCAAAAATGCTTTTTTGGTTTTGAGGGATATCTACCCCTTCCCTTAGCCCTACCCCTCGATCAAAACGAGAATTGGGACAGCCCTTACTCTCACATGAACGCGCAAAACTAAGGGGAAGGGGTAAGACAGAGAATTGGGATTCACCCTTAAGAGTAAGATTCAGCTGTGCTACAAACTCTACGTACACGCTTAAATTGACTGATAGGTAAACTCTTAATTAAAGGTCTAGGATGGAAACTATCGCCTCTTAAAATAGTATTGCGATCCGTTGGTTTTCGATATAGATCAGTATGAAGTTTCCCGTCACATATGTATACACTAACATCAAGAAAACTTATGCTTACTGGATCGCATCCCATAGTAAAATAAAAATGCCATCAATATACGTTTGTAAAGTAAAATCTTAGAAAAAAAGAATTTGACTAATTTAAAATAAAGTAATTTTCTCCCATAAAACTCCCATATACAAACGAGCATAACTAGGTGCCATTTTACTACCCATTGCGGTGCCTTTCACTTGTAAACAGAAATAATCATGAATGGTTAAAAAATTGACAAGGCGCAACCAGGGGATACGTTAATGAACTTCTCAGATAAGTCACTCTCAATACCTTGTGTCACTGCTCTGAGCAAGGGACTTTCCTTTATTCCTACTACTGAAACTAATGATTTTGATACTATGATTGACTTTGCACCGGTTATTGGACAGAACTGAATCAACACAGAGTTGTCTTTAACTGAACAATTATACTTTTGTCAGTTACACTAATTGGAAAAAGTGATAGGTTATATTCTAGTTACACTAAGTACAAATAATAATAATTTCTGTTTACACTAAAATAGCAACATTTTCTTTAGCAACAGGCGTGTAAGTAGTAGTTAGATGGCAGATATTTAGCCTATACTGCAGTACATTATAAAACCGTATGCAATAACATATTGAGTGTAAATTCTCAAACATTTTATTTGACAAAAAACACTTTATTCGGACAAAAAAAACTACCTATAGCTAAGCACACTGTATTAATAAGGAGGCGTTCAATTTCCGCTTTTCAAATAGAATTACGTGTCTTTTGCAGTGCGGTTTATTGTAGCCAGGCATTTGTGGGCAGAGTTAATGTAAATAGCCTCTGCTAGCAAATTGGTTTATTTGTCCTTAGTAAATGCACTCCGTTTCTTTTTAGAGTTGCTTGACAGCGTAATTTAATTGTTTGCATAATTGAAAGATTAATTTTGTTTATGTATTATATTACTTAAATATTAAATATCTTTGAAACAATGTACAGTAGTCAACATTTGAAGTGGATCAAAACCTTTCATCAAAGTTGTCCTAAAACAAAAATTAGTTCTCATCTTTGGACAACTTTGATTAACTTTTTTGATCCACTTCAAATATTGACTACTATATAGGTTAAAGCGTTATAGAGAGATTTAGAGATTAAAGTACAATTTATGTCATACTAAAAATATTGTTTTTAGATGCACAGCAATAGTCTGTAGTTTATATGTACATATACAAGTCTTACAATTTATAATTGTCCCCCTCCAGTTCACACACACGTTTGAAGATAAAACGTCATATGGAGCGCCTTGCGTTCTGGGGAACAGTATCCCACGCAGTATCTTAAGATGCATACATCAAATTTCAGCAGATGTAGCATGTAATCCAGGCATTCCATGCATACAGAAAATTCACATACTATTCACACAGCATACTGCAGTATAGTAGGAGTTGTATGGTAGTATACCATTCGGAACACAGCTTCTGTAATCATTTCAGTGTACTTGATAGCAGATTCTGTTAAATATAGCAGGTCATCCGGGTATTTCATGCATACAGAAAATGTGCATACGGTTACTGCAGAAATGGTAAGATAGTATGGCATTTTCGAACACAGCCAGTGACATGCACCAAAGCTAAACCATTTATCAGCTCAGCTTCAAAAAAACAAAACAAAAACAAAACAAAACCACCAGGGAAAACAAGCTTGTTAAATATTAGGATCGCAGTGCATCAGAATTCAGTGTCATCAGTGTAACGTATGTCGGCAGGAATTCAACTGTCTCTACAAGTCACCGAAATAATCAGCGTCTCTCTAAAACCCCTCCCCCTCATCCGGCACCAAAAGCGCGCATTTTCTTTCGGTCACAGAACAAAGGAATGTGACGGGAACGTTTCTAAAAGACATTCGTTCATTTCATGACTTTCAAAAACATCTACACAAGAAACATATGGATATTAATGTTGTATTCTTTCTTTCATATGCTTGTGGAATATGAATTACGTAAGAAATGTGGGCTGATTCTTAATCGTGCCTTAAGCTGTAATGTGTAGGTTGCAGTGTTTAGACTTGTATGAACGGTTGCAAAAATGTATGAATCAGTAAGATAACGAATGTGGTGATATTATAAATGTGTAAACCTGGTAAGAGTTTTAATACATGGGTAAAAGTTTATTTTTCATCACAAAGTGTAAGCAGGTAGAAAGCCTGGACATGGGCGGGGCTCCGCCCCATACGGACACTGATTGGACCAGCCGCCTGTGGGCGATGTCCAAACCGGACAGTTTAAAACAACGCGCCTGCGTGCAGCTCCCTCTCTTGTAACTCTCTTCCTGTTCTCGAAACCCACTCTGCAACGTCGCAAGGACGACCCGGACGGCCCGCTGGACCCTCGCCTTAAGACCGGCTGCAAAGGACCGAAGCAACACGTTGAACTCACGCGGGAAAACGAAACCAAAGGTCCAGCCTGCTTAAACCAACAAAAGCAAGTAACAAACTAAGCATTTATATTTCTGACTGAACTAGTAAATGTGATCTGAATGCAGTAACAAAGCCTAGGCATTTGTCGTGATCTTTGCTGGTTAGTTTTAAGTTATGAAATAAGAAAGAGTGCTATTCTTTCAACATTTAACCTCAAAACCCCCGTATGCATGTGTGTATGTTTGTGTGTATTACGTTTGTTAGAATATTAGTATTGTAAATAAACCTTGTTTCCTTTTATAAAGAATTGTCTCTGGAATGTGATTAAGTATTTTATCCTTATTTGCCACAAAGAGAACGGTACCTAAGTTCGAATTTGAGTAGATTTATTAATCTCGTTTTATTGTTACCGTGGCCACGAGGCCATAGAAACGAGATTTAATAGAGATATACTGATGTAGTGATCGCTGGACGAGCACTTAAAGTATAAATCGTAAGTTAAATATTAATATTGCTTTAACCCAAGCAATATCAAATATTTAATAAATAATTCCCGGAGCTGAAATAATAGCTTCATATTAAATTGCATTACATAAATGGCGGAGGATAAAAGCTGGCATGAAAGATTAAATCTGAAAATCAAACCAGAGACAATAAGGGTATTTTTCACTTTTATCCGGAAAAATTGAGTAAATACAGAGAAACTGGGTTATTTGTGATATTGCATTCTTGTTTGTGAAACACAAACGTTGTGCGTTTTGAATGAAAGGGAGTGTAATTGTAACTCGAGCTCGTTGAGAAGAAATTAAACTGCAGTAAATAATTAATATGAAGTCGCTAAAAGCACACGAGAAGTGATCGGGCGTGTTCCTCGTTTGATCTCTGATTTAAGGCCTGTATAGTTTGATTTGTTAAGTGCGTGTTCCACTCACAAACTATTTAAATATTTAACTATTTAAATTATTTAGCTATTTAAATAATTCTCAGCCATTATTTGATTTCACACGAGTGAATTCCAAATGCGCGGCGCTCAGACAGAGGAGTGGCCAGGCGGTTTGAGAAGGGAGATAATTTGCAATCGATTGAATTGTTTTATGTGTGCTGTCTGAACAGACAAATATTCGCACAACGGTCCGCCGAGGCCGCAATAATTTATAATTAATCTGTAGATAAATTTATCTCGCCCTAAATGAGTGAGATTATATGTGCTATAAAGGATTCAAGTCTGAATAATGCTTGTTGATTTTGAAGCGTGAAGCACATTTTTTACAGGCACTGAGTCGTCATAGCGACCAGTTTAGCCAGGAAGTCTTCGGAGGCTAGTTCCGGAGCAGTTGCTAGTAGAGACTAGCCACGTGTAAACTAATAGCATTAGCGCTAAGCTAACAAAGAAACTTTAGCATTGTAGCAAATGCAATGCGGTTTGCCTTACGGCTAGCGATTAGCACGTAGCATTTAGAGAGTTTGAATATAAGTGAATGCAGTGGGTGTGTGTGAAAATGCTACTCATATTTCCGTTCTCTCTCTCTCTACCCATTTAAAAGACTAACATATGTTAATAAGCTGGCTGTGTTAATGTTATACCCATTCATCTGTCTGACAATTTCACAGGTTGGTTTAATAAACATTTGATTAAAGTCTTTTACCTTTTGTGGGTACCAGCTTAATAACTGGTGGGTTATTAGAAGATAATTTAGTATTACCTCATTATCTTGATAATATGGTGATTTTGATTTCATTCAATTATAACCGCTTTTCTGATTTTAAACACTTCAGTGGATGAGTTACTAGTGTTAGGAATTTTTAATTGTTGATTGAATGTCATAATTGATTACAAATTAATTTGAAATTAATTTCAATTCCTGCCTCCAAATAGCAACATTATCCATTGATTAATCACAAGCGATCTTATAATTTGACAACCAAAGTAAAACCTTAATTATTATCAAGAGGGCCAGAATTTTTTTTCTTTCGTTTACAAGTAATTAGGATACAGATTGATTTGGTTTGATGTTAATGACACAATGAGGAATGAGTAAGTTTGGAAGTTATTTAATTACTATTATAGGAATCCAAAACTAGTGATTTGGAAGCTTTAATTTAATTTCATAATTATGAATTCGAAAATTCTAATTACATTTAATAATTAATTACACTTCCTGTTTACATATTGCAACAATATTGGTTTATCAACTCCATTGCAGATTGCACTTGTAAATTCTAATCCTAAGTGATCCTATTAATTTTAATTATAATATCACAACATTTTAATTAGAAACCACAAATTCTAATTTGTAATTCTAATTTCAGACTTAACACAAGTCTGGCGCCACCTGTAGGCCATACTTAATTTCCTTAGGTGATCTGATTAACTCAATTAATTAAAATAATTGTATTAAGTTAAAATTAAATAAAGTCCTCTTTACTTAGGCCTGAGAGTAGATAGTGCTCCCCCTAGTGTTGTGTTGGTGAAGTGACAGTGACACCATGCAATCAATGTCATTTCTCACCAAGCTTGGGGTATAAAGACGTTAACCTTCTAATTAGAAAACCCCAAAAAGGGAAATTAAGGTTTCCTCAACTTAGGTCAGTGTGTTTACCCTGTAAACAGCAAAACCAACCTAAGCGTATCGCCTCAACAGCACCACCATGCTGCCAACTTATTATTAGTTTTAAACCTTGGGAATAAATAAATCCTCTCTTACCTTTCCTCCCTGTTACTAACTTCTTCTAATTTGACTTGTTTGCTAAGACTTTGCCAGTGGAAAGATCACGAATAGAGAGAAATGCCACAATTGAACAGATGTTTATGAAACTTGAGAACTGTTTGCTATTTACCCTCTATTGTGAAATCCTACCCCTCCAAGTTAAAGCAGGTGCAATGAGAAGATAGACATCGGCAAAATTTTTAAACACGCACAACCAGCGTTGCGGTGTCAAATCTTGCCATTAAGGGGCCAGTACTGTCATTGCTGTTGTTTTCCTCCATCAAGGAGAAAATTGGAATAGCAATAACAGTCCTATCTCAAAAGAGAAAATTCCGCTTATAATTTTCTGACTAGAAGCGTCCTTCTAAATCAGACTTAACAAAAAAGCGAAAAGAAGAAAATCTGCTATTAAAAGAGAGATCTGTTTAGTGTTATTGTCCTTCACCTTCGTATTTAGATTGATCTCCTTCCTAAAAGGGAAAGGAGGCTTTCTCGTAAAAGAAAAGGTGAAGCACACAATTGTTATCCCTGTTTACTCATTCTGTTAGTGTGCTTTTCTTTCTCTGTTTCCCAGCTGTGCTGCCTTACGTGTGCCCAATAATTTATCTGCAGAGACTACGAATTAGAAGCACCCACAACAGAGGACCACAGAAACAGAGAATCACACTCAACACTAGCATACACTACACTGTGCACATTCACACCCCTGTTGTTTTGTTTGTGTTTTGTTTTGCTTTGTTTCCCATCCAAGGTCTGTGTCAGTTCGGTCCAAGATCCCCATCACCCGCCAGAACATGTCTCACAAAACAGAACATGTCGGTCACTGGGAAGAACTGGAAATGTGGCTAAGTGTTACAACAGACAGCATCCTCCCTAAAGCTGCTGAAGCACTCCGACATCAGACACAGGACCAACTAGATGACAACATCACAAGCATTATGACACAAGACCCAAGTCAAAACTACAATCCCAAAGAATTAGCCAAGATCACCGGCTCCTTAAGTCACACACTCATCGCCACCCTCAAACTGAGCGACAAGCACGCCGCACAACACCAGCAGGAGCTGACAAGCGCACAACGACGCATAGAGCAGCTGGAACGTGAACGACAGGAAGGGACCGATGAGGTGGAGCAAGGCGCCGAGGAGGAGATCAACAGGTTAAAAGAGACTCTAGCAGCTACCAGCCACGAAATGCAGCAAATCAAAGAGGACTTCGCTGATCGTGCAGACAAGCTACAGTATGCAGAGAAGCTACTAGAGAAGGCAAAGACTGACTTCAGGGACAAAAACAGCAGAATCAAGGCCCTTGAAGCTCATCTGGCTGAGTCAAGAAGCGAGATTTGCCGACTAACACGACAGCTCGACTACGTCACAGAGGAGTCTGAACGTGTCCAAGAGGAACTCAAGCACGCTTATGAACTGCGCCATGAGCCGTCAAGGACAGGACGTGCACCAACCGCACCCCTGTCAAGCAGGACCAAGTCACCTGTTCCTGGACTGACACGTGAACATAAGACAGAGGGGGTGGTGTTAAAACATTCACCAGCGCCGTCTGAAGAACTTTATATCACGACAGAACCAGAAGAATCTGCTGCAGCCAGCCGCAGATCGTCGCACAGCTTGGACCTAAAAGACCTTGACAAGCTCGCCCGAAACGTTGGAAAATTCAACCCCAGCGTGCCAAACAGCCAAAATGTCCAAGTTTATCTGCAAGATATTGATTTCCATCTGGAAATGCGACCTAACGTTACGGACAAAGATAAACTCTACTTACTTCGAACGAAATCCAGTCCTGAAGTGCGCAGCTTCCTTGACCGACAGCCTGTTAACACAAAGACTGACTATCAACGGCTTCAAAAGGCCCTCATTAAAGAGTTTGCTGACCCTGAGTCCGATCAAGGCTTAGTGGCTGCCCTGGAGATGAGACAAGGACGTCACGAAACTCCTCAAGCTTACTACAGTCGACTCAGACAAGCATATTTTGGAACTCGCAATGAATCTGACATGGAAGATGAACTGAACTTTAAAACTCTCTTCCTGAGGAACCTTCATCCTGGCATAAGCCACCATCTAAGCTGGACAATGCCATTACTAAATTCAATAATGAAATGCATTCAGCAGATAATTGAGTGTTAAATCCTGTCATTTTACATTATTGACACAATTTGCCTATTTTGATATTGTAGTAGTAGTAGTAGCCCTTTATTGTCACTAGTACAAGTACCAGCGAAATTAGCCATCAACCTGTCCATACATACACAACATACATATGACAACGGGGTAGACAGAACAGGAGACAGGGTATTTAGAAAAATACAGCTTTTACATGAGGAGAGAGAGGAGGAAAAAAATAAAAATTTAACCCCCAGACTATGCTCCATTTGGAGTACAGTCTGAGAACAGAAAAAAAAACACCTCAGCACAAAAGCACATATACCATAAACACATGACATTGCAACAGGGGGAACATATCCAGCTCTGGCAAGCAGCCATCCGGTCCAGTGCCATTTATTACGGCGCCGGTCTCAGACCTGCTCGCCCTAGTGGCGGTACAAAGCGTTACAGAGGCAGTTGAATGGGGGAGGGGGGTAATGTCTGTGATCGGGGGAAGGGAGCAAGAGAGTCCAACTCCATCACTCTCTCAGGGTGGTTATCCAGACGGCCTTGGCCAAGGCGCCGGTACGGGGAGCCAGAAAAGATAAGATTGAATTGTTGTGACTTTGGGGCGAACAGCTGCAAACTACCGCAGCTCATTCTCTTTGTCCATTCTGATCTCTGAAAAGTTTCACTTCCAAAGCTGCGAGTTTCATCATGATGGTATCCATATTCCGGTTTATAGTCTCAGTCTCATTGCTGACCGCTCTTCCCACAGCTTCAGCTTGTGCAGTGCTTTGTTACAATTTGTATTGTTAAAGGCGCTATATAAATAAAGGTGACTTGACTTGACTTGACCATCTGGGCGTTCTCGCATGTCCACGAACGATGAACACTCAGCAGTTGCGAGACTTGGTGCAAAAGGCCTACTACAAACAAAAGATGGCCTCAGAAAAGAGCGCAAAAACCCCAGCAGTTCTTGATTTCAACACGCAACACCATGAACTGGCTCTAGAGGGCACCCAACGCCAAGACAGTGCTAAGCCACCACACAGAGAGTGGAATGCACCCCCGTCCAACAGAGAACGAGACTCAAACCCTGACACCCGACCTGAACAGAGATATGACCGATGGGATGGACCGTGTGGACGTCAACGCTCACCTGGACGACACTGGGATAAGTCATGGGACCAAGCAAGGCCTCATGAGAACCAGTGGGAAAAGGAAGAGGAACCAGATTCAGCCTGACTAGCTGTCGGACGGAAAGGCAGTGACAAGCTGAACAAATCAGCCACAGAAAACAGCACCGCTTCACCTCACTCTCAGAGAACAGTAAACACCCTAACTTCAGATGGACATGAAACCCCACCTGAAAACCCAGCAACAGAGTTAAACACTAACTCAACACCCAATACTCCAAATCACAGCAGCATCCAACAAACACCTGCTGATGAAACTCCTTAAGTTCCTGAAAGTGCTGTCTCAGTCACCTGCCATTCCTCCGAAGAACACCAGATCAGTTCTGACATCCTGAACGTTTCCTCCCAAACTCCAGCCCCTCCAATGACCAAACATATGCCCTCACCACAGCAGGTGCATCACATGAAGAGTGCTGGACACTTCATGCCCTCCCACCCAACCCTACAGTGGCAGCAGTAACCTGCCGCCAGCATGCACACTCCTGCCCCCTCCTGCATTGCCATACCACCTCAGTTCGCTGCTGACGATCTCCTCATCCTCCAAAATGTGGATTCGTCACTCCGAACCATGACAGCTCACATGTCAAACCCATTAGAACATTTCATTTCCTCCACGGACCTGAACACATCCTCCGAGCTCCGCAAGCTCCACTCTGTCAAGTACATGCTGCATCTGCGAGACGGGGTCCACACATATGTCCCTGAGCCACTCACTGCGCCACAGCTCGTAGTAACTCACGGCCAGACGGGGAGTATGCTGACACACGCACACGATGCACCATGATGTGTTGCCAGTTCCAACCGGCAAATACCACCGACATGAAAAGGGGGAAGATCAAACCCACTGACACAGACCGACAACCATATGCACCACACAAGCAGAAGTATTGTCATTTTAGGAAAACATATAGCAACCATGCTTAGACACACAACCCATATTCTCTCCTCCGCAGCACTGCTAGGACCAATCTAGTAGAGAGGAGTTACCCTCAATTTTATTTAAATTTTGCTTGATTTTTAATTAGTATTAATTTTTTTTAACATTTTTTTTTTTGTCGTTTGGTTTCTTTCCCTCGTGTCTCATTTTGTATTTTTCCTTTCCGCTCTCTCACTTTGAACCCCCTTAACTAATCCTTGAATCCAGGTCCCGAAATTGAGATCGACTTCTGTCAATAAAGTCATCGCAACTCGCTG
This sequence comes from Oxygymnocypris stewartii, assembly GCA_003573665.1. Lineage (NCBI taxonomy): Eukaryota > Metazoa > Chordata > Actinopteri > Cypriniformes > Cyprinidae > Oxygymnocypris > Oxygymnocypris stewartii. The sequence continues at coordinate 319,377 of QVTF01019794.1, forward strand.
TGAGAACCGTTGTTGACCGATCGAAGCCACCCGCCAAAATCATGAACAACATGATACGCGATGTAAGTTCCTTGATTGACAACTTAGCCATGAATAGGATTCCGTGCTACACGATACCTCTTAGCCTTGTTCAACGTTGTAACTTCGGCCACTGCGGGCCCCGCTAGTCTCATCCAAACCCACCTCGCCCCTTTCCCGGTAGCGCTATTCCCATATACGCAAACCCGGAAACAGGTGACTTAGTTTCTTTTCAGTTCGCCCATTATCGACGTTAATAATGTTTACCGGCTTAAAACGTTGTGAATGTGGGATTGCGGCAAGGGAAAACCTATGTCAAAATCCACGCTCCTAAAGTCGCTGCGTATCACGATAACAACGAGCAGTTGTATCTGGCCCCAAACTTAAAGAAGGGCACGCTCACTTAGGACATTCACTCCCTCTATCCGAGTAAACTCTGCGTACGCGATAATACCAAGGGCATCTGCGGTTTAGAATTCATTAAACCCGACACTAGCTGCCCCGCCGAAGCAACACCACGTTCTCAAGTTGAGGTAACGCAAGCCGAAATCATCGGAAACCGATGGCTGGTCAATACCCCAGCACGAACAGCTACCCTCACATGCGATCGACACGACACTGCTACGCGCATTAATTTGCCCAACCAAACTTTATGGATCACTGTCCCTAAGGGCGCGATTCCCCATATTGACAAGTTAGCATTGTATCACCTCACCGACGACGAGTATCAGGCTGAAATTAAAATCTTTTATTGATTTGACACCAGTTGACACAGCTTTAGAAGCTATCGCTCGCCTTCTGCCCGCCGGCGTGCCAATTATTCGGTCTTTGTCTGCCGCTGACACAGCGCTTTGTATCTCTACTATTGTAGGAGACGTTGTGACTTTGACACTGGCCTTCCTCCTATGCAAGCGAGTGAACGCCGTTCAAGAGTCTCTCAACAAATACCCGTCAGGCGTCCCGCGCTTTTTCCGACGTGGTAAACCCGACCAAGAACCCGAGAATTCGACCAACCTGATTGAGATCATGCCTATACCGCCTCGTCGAACCCCTGACAATTAAACCAGTCAAAATGACCCAATTGTCAGTAATCCTGAACAATGCATTCCTATGTCTTCTCAAGTTTCTAACCTGTTCCTTCCCAAATGACCCTGCACCAGGTTTCAGTCAGTGATATAAATGATGTTTGTGTCTTGTATGTGCCTGTTCTTCCTGCCTCTTGTTCCAGGGCCTGACGATGTTCCATCAGGGAACATCACCAAGCCAAAGGGGGATATGTAACGTATGTCGGCAGGAATTCAACTGTCTCTACAAGTCACCGAAAGAATCAGCGTCTCTCTAAAACCCCTCCCCCTCATCCGGCACCAAAAGCGCGCATTTTCTTTCAGTCACAGATCAAAGGAATGTGACGGGAACGTTTCTAAAAGACATTCGTTCATTTCATGACTTTCAAAAACATCTACACAAGAAACATATGGATATTAATGTTGTACTCTTTCTTTCATATGCTTGTGGAATATGAATTACGTAAGAAATGTGGGCTGATTCTTAATCGTGCCTTAAGCTGTAATGTGTAGGTTGCAGTGTTTAGACTTGTATGAACGGTTGCAAAAACGTATGAATCAGTAAGATAACGAATGTGGTGATATTATAAATGTGTACACCTGGTAAGAGTTTTAATACATGGGTAAAAGTTTATTTTTCGTCACAAAGTGTAAGCAGGTAGAAAGCCTGGACATGGGCGGGGCTCCGCCCCATACGGACACTGATTGGACCAGCCGCCTGTGGGCGATGTCCAAACCGGACAGTTTAAAACAACGCGCCTGCGTGCAGCTCCCTCTCTTGTAACTCTCTTCCTGTTCTCGAAACCCACTCTGCAACGTCGCAAGGACGACCCGGACGGCCCGCTGGACCCTCGCCTTAAGACCGGCTGAGACAAATCATCCAGGCGGATCGAAGACTGTGTAAATGCCGTAACAACGCAGAACCAGCTTCAAACAGCCTCCGCGATTCCGACACAGCTCCCCGGTGACGTTACGCAGCAGCTTCCAGATATATCACGTGTTTCCAAACGAGAACCATCGGAGAAACCCGAACCAACCCACGTGGCTTTCCAAAATAAAGGACCGAAGCAACACGTTGAACTCACGCGGGAAAACGAAACCAAAGGTCCAGCCTGCTTAAACCAACAAAAGCAAGTAACAAACTAAGCATTTATATTTCTGACTGAACTAGTAAATGTGATCTGAATGCAGTAACAAAGCCTAGGCATTTGTCGTGATCTTTGCTGGTTAGTTTTAAGTTATGAAATAAGAAAGAGTGCTATTCTTTCAACATTTAACCTCAAAACCCCCGTATGCATGTGTGTATGTTTGTGTGTATTACGTATGTTAGAATATTAGTATTGTAAATAAACCTTGTTTCGTTTTATAAAGAATTGTCTCTGGAATGTGATTAAGTATTTTATCCTTATTTGCCACAAAGAGAACGGTACCTAAGCTCGAATTTGAGTAATTTATTAATCTCGTTTTATTGTTACCGTGGCCACGAGGCCATAGAAACGAGATTTAATAGAGATATACTGATGTAGTGATCGCTGGACGAGCACTTAAAGTATAAATCGTAAGTTAAATATTAATATTGCTTTAACCCAAGCAATATCAAATATTTAATAAATAATTCCCGGAGCTGAAATAATAGCTTCATATTAAATTGCATTACATCAGTTTGCCAAAAAGAACAACGAACGTTTTACGCACCGTTTACACGTGGTAGGGAGCAGGTGTAAATATGTTTCGTACTAACGTTTTGAAAATACGTTTTGGAGTTTTCATGAATCCGAAAATTTACGTCAAAACAGCTTTACACAATTTGTTCCGCTGTTCTGGTTTCATGAATGAGGCCCAATGTTTTTAAAAACAATTTAAATCAGAAAATAGGACCAACATGAAAAAAATGGACACATATCGGATAAGGAAGAAAAATGAATGAGGCTTTTGTTTAGAGAGTAATAACCAAATTAGGTGATCTGCTGAATGACAGATGAGCAGATACTGAATAATCATGTACAGTAGTTTAGCTTCAGACATATAGGACAGAAACACATTATGTTTAAAGAAAGAACAATTTATTCTTTAATCACAGTTAGACTAAGTTGTTAAGATTGTCTTAAAGTGAAAAAAATGAAAATTTACTCACCCTAACTGTGAATACTCTAACACAGGGTTGCCCAACCCTGTTCCTAGAAATCTACCTTCCTGCAGAGTTCAGCTCCTACCCTGATCAAACGCAACTGAACCAACTAATTAGGATCTGAAGGAGCACTTGATAATTACAGACAGGTGTGCTTGATCAGGGTTGGAACTGAACTCTGCTGCAGTGTTGCCAATTTAGCAATTTTGTAGCTAGATTTAGCTACTTCCCCACCTCTTTTGAGACTTTTTTTCAAAAGTTTAGGGATAAATATAGCAACTTCTTAGACAAACCTTATCTAATTTCTCATCTTGGCCACTGATCTTTATTCATTTTAATATAGATCAGTGCTATTATGATGTCATCTAGTGATATTTAGCAACCAGTTTTAGCTACTTTCAATTAAAAGAAGTTGGCAACACTGCTCTGCAGTAAGGTAGATCTCCAGAAGCAAAGCACCTCTGCTCTAACCCGTTAACATGGGAATGAGAAAAAAAAAGTCAAGTCAACTTTATTTATATAGCGCTTTACACAATACAGACTGTCAAAGCAGCTTTACAGTGTCAACAGGAAATTAGTTTGTCAATAATGAAAAAGGACAATAACCAAGGACTGAAATTGAAATCCGCTGGGTGAAATCAGCATAGTGTGGTATAATTCCAGGCTGCAGCACAAGTCAGATTAAGCAGAGGACTCGTCTGGTTCCCGTGGTCTTGTGCCAAGGGACTGAACTGCATATAAACCTGGTGTAATGCTGCAGAGCATGAGTGCCACCAATCAATCAAATCAGTTTAATAAATTATGAAACGAATGGACTTAGTATTTTCTTTTATTCTTACTGTTCTTTAGTAGAGCTCAGTCAAATATTGACCTCGTTTTTTCCCCGAAACTAGTTTGCCTTTTTAATTCAGATTCTGTCTGTTCAATGAATTCTCAGGATTTTTTCAAAGGTAAGGCGATACCTGTTGTTGCATGCAGGTGACGCCTTGTTTGTTAAACAAATCAGATGTTCAGTCATGTTTACCTCTGTTTACCTCTACCAATGTTAAACTCTTCCGTGAGCACTGCATCCTGCTTCCATGCAAATTGTATATGCTTTCGCTATTTCTTATATCCTCCATGAACTCATTAAATTACTAGAAATAAAATGTTGCAAATAAGCTCATTACATTTTGAGAAAAAAAGTTGACTTAAAATGCAGAGAATAAACACACTCATGTCATGTTCATATCACTTCGTTGGACAGTGTCTAAAAAAGCATCTGCAGTGCCGTAGGTTGGAGTAATGCACATGGATGTAGTGCTGACGCGGCACTGATGTGGAAAACAGGAGAAAAACTGTGTGAGTTTTATCAGTTAGAATAATTTTCCAACCACAAATTCATATTTACAGTGGTACTGTAGTAACATTACACCTACCCAATTACTACATTTATAAAAACTCAATAGGCAGTTGATTTCCACTTTTCTGATGTGATATATGATATGTAAAAGAAAGAAAAGTGAGTTCAGTAAAAGACGGACTCGAACCCCTGTTGACAACATCATATCCTACATCCATGTGCATCCAACCTATGGCCCCTGCAGACACTGTTTGACACTGTCCAACGAGATGAAATGAACATGACACAGGTGTGTTTATTCTCTGCATTTTAGTTAGACTTATCAAAATGTTACAAGTTTTTTTTCTTGAATTTAACTACTTTTTTCTAGTAATTTAATGAGTAAATTCTCAAAATGTTATGTAAAACTTTTCTCAAAATTTAATGGTTTTTTTTTAATTATTATTATTATTGCTTGGCCCCATTTGCTTACTGTTGTTCTGTGTATTGTTTGATGAGAAATAAAAGTATGTTTTTGCATGCGTCCTCCAAATGAACCCACAACCTAATAAGTTCTAAAGAAATTAATTAATTAATTCATCATCTCTACGTGAGACGCAGTTTTCTACTTCTTCTCACCACTGTTTTCTGAGTTTTAGAGGGCAATTACACTGAGTAGCCCCCTGTTGTTTCAAAGAATAGTACAGCGGCAAGCATGAGGAGTATAAACAAGGCTTCACTCTCCCACAGTGAGATTATTTCTCCATGCTCGTCTCCAGTGCAGACCAGCCCCCCTCATCTGCAGTAAACAGCTTGTTCTCCTTTAGGGAGACAAGCTTCCCTCCCTTAAGGAAGGTGTCACTCCACAATACCTAGTTACCTAGTCAGAATGTGCAATTCCTTCTGTGGAAATGTTTTTGTAACAACACGCTGAAAATGTCATCTAAATGAAGTTTAGACACGTAGTTTTTAAACTAAGTTCGGGAGGAGCACGTCAGATACTCAGGCTAATTAGCACAGGTGGTACACAATCTAGGTAATCAGCCTTGGACATAAATACAGCTGTCTTACCTCCATCCAGTCGACGGTTAAGCAGCATACGGCGGCACCATTTACCATTGCATCACAGACTCAACATTTCCGTCCAAACAACGAGACCCATGTTGGGGTTTTCGTATCCTCCGGTCAATCTGCCGGCCCCAGGATCGTCTATTGTTATTTTTCACCAGACACGGCCGCCGAGCTCCGGGCTTCGTCACGACCGCTGCTCTCTGCTCAACCAGCCACACGCTCTTCTCCGCCGGCCGGAGGACGCAACAGCAGGCTTTCAACGAGCGCTCTCCTCCGCCGGCTTCCAACGAGCCTGGGCCACGCCCCAGGTTTCACCGCAGCAAAGCTTCACTCGCTTCCCGCTTCGGCTCCTCAGCATTCACCGCGGCTCTCCCAGCTGCAGCGCAAGTATACAGCCGGGCCTCTAGCTCCCAGTTTCAGATGCTAACGCGAGGCGGCCTCCGTTAGCACGCATCCACTATTGTTGCCAATAATTCTCAGGGGAAATCTCCAAAAGCAGGTATTTGTTGATAAAATCGTTAAAAGACCTCGCGAAGACATTGAATGTTAACGTCACTATGTAACCATGACACCATGCCCAGAATATACACCGGACGTGCTTAAACCTCCGTATTTTTACCAGTGTTTAATTGGCATAGCATTCTTTAGACATTTAAGCTGGATGAGATAAATGCGTTTTGCGAATACACTCTTGATCACCGCGGACCAACAGTAATATGAACGTGCACGAGGTATTCTCATTCAACCTGTGCTATATTTACGTTTTGTTTTTGACCTAAATCATAGAGACACGGACCTTGATTTGCATATGCATTTCAGAGGGCTAAATAGAGCCCCTTCACAACAGATTTAGTTCCCAAACAACTGTCAGGTTTGACCCAAATATGAATTTCAGTTACATAATTAATCCAAATTTCGACAGTAATAAATTGTTGCAGCATCAGTTGCGCATGTATCCCCAAAATCTCCCGGTTCTCTCTTGTGCATTTAATTTCACCATAAACATCACTCTAAACAGATCATTTGAATCCGTGAATCGTCGACTAGAGAACAGCTGCTATCGGATCATTCCAACTTGTGAAGGAAGCGTCGAAGCAATTAGCAAACTAATTTTACAGGTTCATTCTGTTTACGAATCAGACACTGCTCCTACGTCCCAGAGCACATTATATACATTATAAGGAGTGACGGTATGTTTCATGATACGTAGCAAAGGAAAAAGTGCAATCTTTGGAACGCAGTAAAGTTACTAAATAAACGACTCCAGAAACTACAGGTATTAGAATGTACGGTAGCGAAATAAGCTACTTCGTTACTGACCATCAGCGGCCCTGTTAAACGTCACAACCATTTTTCTGTGGCATATACAGCTACAGCCGCTTGCAACACAGCCCCACACATCTCAGTTTTTCCTTCCGCTATGAATAACTCTCTTTTTCCTTTACAGTGGCCTCCAGCTCCCGTAGCAGACACTAGCGTGAGGCTACCTCCATTAGCAGAGCAGGCTACGATAGCTCTTCAGGACCTCCTCCCTGTGGCCTACAGCTACGGCAGTCAAAGCAAGCGTGACAAAGCATGCCGGCATTTTTACCATGACACCATAGACAATGGGTGATCTATTAAGCCGCATCTACGCACGGATCTCTGTTGAAATGGAAGTTACGTGGTTTATCACGTCCGTATTTAAGACGTAACTGCCCGTGTTTACATACATTTTGCGTCATAACCATTTTGAGACGCAAGAACATGAAGCCCTTACACGGAATCGTGCACAGCCGCATGCGCAAGCAGTCTACACAATCAAGCGCGCATCAGCGTTTAAAATAAGAGCAGCCTTCCGTAGTGAGGTTTACATCTTACATTTATAGATCCACTGCATCCCAAACCATAGGCATAGTGACTCCACAGAGCATTTGTAAGAAAACTCAGACTGGCGAAACCGCACACTTCAAGTGTATATCAAACAAACGCGTGTCTCTCTCAGCGCTCCCGCGCAATGAAGCCAGCGAATCTCCTTGTAACTTGCTCCAACCTTTCCAAACCTTATGAAAGATTATTTTTCAGAAGGTTCAAGTGGCGCATGCTCGTGAGGGACAGGAAGCAAGCAGCATACGGATGTTTCTAAAGCAACTCGGCGTCATCGCTCATCTGGTTGAAATCTAAGCCCAGAATTGATTCTGAAATTCTCAGAATCGTTTGAGAGAGACTTGGTCATTTCTCCGTGACAGAAGCGCTGCAACAATCGTAATTATCGAATATGGACATCAAAGTTGCTACTTGCCAAATTCTCCATCGAGTTCAGCCATATTCATCCTGAAATAACCTGTGCAACTTTCCCCTATAGGCGGCGCAATTTAAACGAGGGTTCGAGACCAAGGCCACGCCCCCGATTTTGCAGATGTAAGGCCCGCACAGGGTCCGGCTGCAGCTCAGCTGTCCGGCACGAAAAAGCGATAGGAGGACCTAATTTCTCTATCCCAAGAATGCCGCGACGAACTCAGGTTATGGACCTTGTTCCTTAAACAGTGGAACGGCCTTTCCCTCTTCCGTAACAACCTCGTTTCGTCACCTATTGACATCAATCTATTCACAGACACGGCTCCTTCAATCGGTTTCGGAGGTTTTTACCAAGGTCGCTGGTTCGCGTCTCCATGGCCCGCTCAGCTACAGGATTTGCCACAATCCTCAGCTCTCGCCGAACTTTACCCCCTCGTGGTAGCAGCCTTCTTATGGGGGAACGAATGGTCATCAAAATGTATCTTAGTGCACTGCGACAACGAAGCAGTCGTTCAATGTGTCAACAAAGGCCGTTCCCACTCTCCCGCTCTCTCGCCTTTCCTAAGACGATTAAAAATGGATCGCGGCATGCGACCAATTCGTAATAGTTGCAAGACATGTCGCAGGTTCAGAAAACCAAATCGCTGACTCACTGTCTCGCTTTCTGTTTCAGAAATTCAGGAGGTTGGCTCCAGAGGCGGACGAAGTCCCAACCCCAGTACCTCCATATTCAGAACTAATATTTCCATAAACCACCCACTAAAACCCCTCCTCGACAAGTCGCTCGACACCATCCTCCAGGATGTCTCCCCTAGAACACTCCAAACATACGTGACAGCATGGAAATGCTTTAAGTCATTCCATCTCTCTTATAACATACCATTCCCTGAATTTACCTTACTCTCAATAACCTCTTTTATTTCTTTCCTCAACAGCATCAAAAGCCTCCAAGTCAGCTCCATCAAGAGCTACATAAGCGGTATCCAATTTTTCCACAAGCTATTGTACGGAGCTCCGTCGCCCGAAATTAACAATTCCCAAACCGCATTGTTGATAAGAGGAATCCAGCGATCCCGACCTATTCGTCCCGACTCCAGGCTACCCATTACTTTAGACATCCTTACCAAGTGCATCCACGCCCTCCGCACGTGTTACCAGCCCCCCAGTACCGCCCGTACGCTCGACACCATGTTTATTTTAGCCTTCTTTGGGTTTTTAAGATGCGCCGAACTAACTACCTCCTCTAAATTCAACCCAGCCATCAACCCCACCATCTCAGATCTAACCGTCCTCGATAGCGAAACCATCTCCTTTTTGATCAAACAAAGCAAAACAGACCAAGTCAAGAAAGGTATCTTGTTTACATTTTCAATCTCTCGTCACCTATCCAACCTTACCAGGCCGTCCGTGAGTACCTCCACCTCAGGATTTCCCAGGCCAAATCCCCCCTCGAACCCTTATTCTTAGACCACGCCGGAAAACCAGTCAGTCGTACCTGGTTTCAAAAACAGCTCAAGTCCGTCCTGCTATTAGCAGGTATCTCGGCAGCAAATTTTTCCAGCCACTCCTTTCGCATCGGGGCAGCGACGTCAGCGGCCCAAAAAGGCCTCACTAAACACCAAATCCAAACCTTAGGTAGATGGTCTTCAGAAGCTTTTCAAAGCTACATCCGAACGGACCAGTTCCACATCAAATCAGCCCACCAAACTCTCGTTTCATAAACCCGGTGCGAGCTTTCCTGGCTTTTATTTACCTGTCCAAATCACACGCTTGGTGAGGCTCCCCTTCTGACACCGCGAACCACCTCTTCTGGCCAGAGCCTCCCAGCCAAAAAACTTGCCTTTTCAACCCTGCGGCCGGAGAGTCTCACCCATCCAGGCTGCGAGCTTCCATCTCCAGTCAGGTGACGGCGAGTGCCTCCCGGCTACCCAGCTTTACCTTTCCATCTTTACCTGTCCGACAGTGAGTCTTAATCTCCCATCAGACTCCCATCGGACGCCGGCGAGAGCCTCCCGGCCAGACAACCTTACCTTTTCCACCCCACGGCCGGCGAGACTTACCCATCCAGATCGCGAGTATTTTCCTCCGGTCGGATGTTGGCGAGAGCCTCCCGGCCACACAGCTTGTTTTCTGTCTTTACCTGTCCAACACAGCGAGTCTTGATCTCCCGTTGGACGCCGGCGCGAGCTCCCCGGCCAGACAACCCTACCTTTCAAACCTGTTGCTCGACGAGGCTTACCCGTCCGACACGGTGATTCCGAAACCAGTCGGACGTCGGCGAGAGCCTCCGGGACAAACAGCCTTACCTTTTCAAACCTACTGCTCGACCAGGCTTACCCGTCCGACACGGTGATATCGAAACCAGTCGGACGTCGGCGAGAGCCTCCGGGACAGACAACTTTCCTTTTCCATCCTGCGGCTGGCAAGGCCTACCCAACCACGCTGCCGGTTGACTGTGAGGCCTTCCAACCCCCTAAACTTCGCACTTCTGTCTAAACCATCCGACTCGGCGAGCCCCGATCTCCCGACGGACGCCGGCGAGAGCACTCCCGGTCAGACAATCTTATCTTTTCAAGTCCACGCACGACGAGGCTTACCCGTCCGACACGGCAGTTCCGAAACCACAGTCGGACGTCGGCGAGAGCCTCCCGGCCAGACAATCTTACTATTTCAAGTCCTAAGCTCGGCGAGGCTTACCCGTCCGACACGGCGATTGCTGAAGCCACCGTCGGACGTCGGCGAGAGCCTCCCAGCCAGACAATCTTACCTTTCAAGTCTCACGCTCGGCGAGGCTTACCCGTCCAACACCGCGGGTATTGTGCCCCCGTTGGACGTCGGCGAGAGCCTCCCAGCCAGACAAACTCATCCTTTCCGTCTGCTCGCACCACGACGTCGAACGCTACGTGCCCGGCCGTTCAGGCAATCTTAGCTTTCAGTCCACTACCGGCGAGGTTCAACCATCCGACTCACGAGTATTGATCTCACGTCGGACGCCGCAAGAGCCTCCCGGCTGGACAACCTCACCTTTTCCTCCTACGTCAGCGAAGCTAACCCATCAAACCGCCCGCCAGTGGGATGTCGGCTAAGCATCCCGACCAAAACTTTACCTTTCCGTCTTCACCTGTCCGACACAGTGAGTCTTGATCTCCCGTTGGTCGCCGGCGAGAGCACTCCCGGCCAGACAACCTTGCCTTTTCTAGTCCCACGCTGGCGACGCTTACCCGTCCAACACAGCGGGTATTGTGCCCCCGTTGGGCGTCGGCGAGAGCCTCACAGCGAGACGACTTACCGCTTCCCACTTGGCAGACGAGACTAACCCGTTAGACTCAGTGAGTATTGGCCTCACCGTAGAGCGTCGGCGTCAGTCTCAGTCACCCATCTATTTTTTCCGTCCGACGGGCGACGAGGCCTAGCCGTCGCTGCGGTCCTCATCCGCCCGCCGAACACCATTGAACTGTCTCTGCTGTCCTCAAACCTTTTCCCCCCGCCTGGCGAGGCTTACCCGTCCGATGTCCTAAGTCTTACAATCTCCCATCGGATGCTGCCAGAGCCCCCCCAGTTCCGGGTTTCTCTTCTCCCTACTCGTCGGCGAGACTATCCGTCTGGCAGCGTAGCCTTGGTCTCATGTCATGACGTTGACGCTGGTCTCCCGGTGAGCTCCTATGCTTGCCGTCCGCATGCGACGCTCATCCATTCGATGCCGTGAGTCTCGATCTCCCGTCGGATGTTGTGAGAGCCTCCTTGTTGGGCGTCCCAAACTCTTTTTATCTGCCTAGCCGATAGGACCCATTCGTCCGTCGGAGGGGTATTGTGCCCTATCGGAGGCTTCATGGGTCCTCTCGGCCAGATACCGCCCTCTGTCCTCTGATTAGCAGGGGCTGATGGCCAGTAGGGCCGGTACGCCGACTCCGTGAACTATCCCACTGCAGGCAACTCGGGTCCTCCTGGCCAGGGCTCCAACCACTGTGCTCCTCCATCGGCAGGCAGGGCTCACCCGTCCCAATGCGGTGAGCCATCGCTGGGCCTCGGTTGAGCCCTCCCCGACCGGTCGCCCCAAAACCACGAAATTCACTCCGGCAGTCGGTGGGGCCCACTCATGCATGCTAAACCGCTCCCTCAGAGCACGTAGACCCCCCCGGCCTGCCACACAAGCCACTCCTCGGAACTAGCTCCCGCCAGATGTCAAACGCGTATTTGGGGGGTAAATCTTAGTCTGGCGGCTGTCCTACATTCTATTGCTTTTTGGGGGGGTTCACTGGGTTCGGGCCATTCCCGGCTAGGAGCCCTCCCCCAGGACAGCACGCCTACAACGTATTACCATACACGCCAAATACGCATTACGTTATCGTGCTAGTAGATGTAAGTGTGAAATCGTGAAATGAAGTTTAGACACGTAGTTTTTAAACTAAGTTCGGGAGGAGCACGTCAGATACTCAGGCTAATTAGCACAGGTGGTACACAATCTAGGTAATCAGCCTTGGACATAAATACAGCTGTCTTACCTCCATCCAGTCGACGGTTAAGCAGCATCCCTCCACCACCCCTTCTCCACCATATCACTAGATTTCTAATCACACGGGGGGGGTTCACTGGGTTCGGGCCATTCCCGGCTAGGAGCCCTCCCCCAGGACAGCACGCCTACAACGTATTACCATACACGCCAAATACGCATTACGTTATCGTGCTAGTAGATGTAAGTGTGAAATCGTGAAACCCTAAGAATTCACAATTTTTTTTACAATAGTGCTCACATTATAACGTTATGTATATGACCGTTCTAGTCATAGTTATTAATGTCCTGTATTTCTGTTTTGAGCTGCGTGCACTGAAGATCACCAGTGCAATGAAGCACTTTGATAGTGTTTTAATTCAACAAAATATAAAAATTTACAGTTCCACAAAAGGCTGTGAGTGGCTGCACAAGCGAACTTGACAGTGCTAGTTATGAAGATATGACTCTGTGGAGGCATTATTTCCATAACAATGTGCTGAAACATGGCATACTGTTTTACAGTCATGTTCACATTATTATTTTTTTTGTAGCCTACTGTATATGACAGATTTGTTCTGCATGTTGCCCTTGATGGTACCTTCCTTTTCAAAGTGATACAAGCAATTAAAATCTATTATTCAGTTTGAATATTGTTACACACTACTGCCTACCCAGTCTCTGGGATGAAAAGCTGTGCAGGACCACACCTGCCCACAAAGCCCACATCCTTCGGTCCAAAGTAGAGTTTTTACTAGCAAAGTGTGCTGTAAAGAAGGCTCCAGCCTCCCACAGTGAATCTCAAGCCCATCCTTGACTTGAGATGTCTGAACCATGTTGAACCTTAAGCGCTCTGACTCACCAAAATTAAGTTCGACCAAAGTCAGGCCGTCAACACTGAGCATGCTGGATCACATAACACCGATGGTGAGAGAGAAACCTCTGATTGGCTGTTCAGTTTAGGGAATAAGTTACATTAGTGCATGAAAGCAAAAGTGATGAAGGCAAGCAAATAATTTGAGATGGTGCAGATAAATGTCTGTTGTTATTTTATATAATCTTTCATGGGAATTTCAGTACGTGAAAAACGATCGTAACAACATAAGTCATCTGGAATGAACAAAGTTATCAACATTATTCATATTCAAAATGGTAAGCAAGTGCTGCTTTGTTTACGGTCTGTATACAGTATGTGATGTCTCTTTTTGAATGACGAATACAGACTATTCTCACCTGCTGATATTGACCTATATATAGACTGCAACCTCTAACAAAATGTAGTCACATCAGCAGGAAAAAGGTCACAAAATGCTAGAATTTGATTGCAGCTTATGCTGTGAGATCACAGAGATCCTGTCAGCTCCTCAAAGTGCTCATATCTAACCAGAGGTGTACTTAAGTACAAATTAAAAGTACCGGTCTAAAGAGCTACTCAAGTAAAAGTCATTCATTTAAAATTTACTCAGAGTAAAAATTTAATTTTAACAGTGGGAGGGAGGCAATAATGGGATAGCAAAAGGGTGTTAAACTCAGTTTCCGGAGGGTCACAGCCCTGCACAGTTTAGATATAACCCTAATTAAATACATCTGATCCAGCTAATATGATAATTTAGGTTTATTTGAAAACTAAATAGTATGTGTGTTGGAGCAGGGTTGGAAAACTCCAGGGCTGCGGTCCTCTAGGAACTGAGTTTTACACCCCTGGGATAGGCCTATACATCTCAAATTAGTTGTTTTTAATTAAATGGATCAGTTATTTAGAATAATAAGACATTAGGCCTGTTACCAGGCAAATTAAATCAGTATCAACAAAATTAATCTTTGCAATGCAGAGGAAACACAGAAGCTTCATCTCTGAAGTGCCATTTAGATTTATTTACACACTGTTTAATGCAAGACATGAATGCATTTAACCTGCAGTTACAAATGCAGGAATAATGTTTTGATATATAAGACATAAAATGTTGAATACTCATGTGAAATATAAATATATAATAAAAAGATACTTTAAATGTGAAATTAAACCCGCCAGCAGGTTTTGGCACGTCACTGTTAATAAGTGAGTCATTGCGATTTAAGTGAGTCATTGCGATTGAACTGAATCATTTAAACCAGTGGTTCTCAAACTTTTTTTACTTCAAGCCCTACCTGTTCTATTAAAAAAATGATTCTAGTGTTAAATTTATACCTTTTATTTCCATGTAATTATTTTAAAACTAAACAAATTCAAGATAGACCTAAACAGTGCTCTATATTTAGAACACAATACTAAATACTTAGCAAGAATGTCACCGCAGATATTCTTTACAACTTAAAAGTATGTGAAGCTAGATTATACAGTAACTAACAAATAAGCACAAGTCAAACTGCCATACTAAAAAAAAAGACCACAGAGAGACACCAAAGGACTGCATATAGCCACTATATCTATTCAGAATCACTAAACATACCAAAATACGAATAAAAAATGAAACCATTCTAAACGTGTGGAAACTTGTCGTTCTGAATGTGCTCGATATCATCAGTCAACAGCCAGGTCCTCTGTCAGAACAAGCTTTTTGTAGCATCTGATACCAATATGTACATAAACACCACTGATCCTCTCAAACTTCTCCAAAACACACTTCTTTGGCGAGCATCCATTATAAAACACTCGGTGTACATTAATTTTACAGCAATGTGAATTTACGATGTTCAGTCTGTATTTAACACAGTGCGATGAGAAACAGCTTCAGCTGCTCCGAAACACAGAATACGTACAAGAGAGGTGGTGCTGTTATTTTTCCATGTTAATTCTTTTACATATTAATCATACAATTTGTAAATTGAATATAAATATACTTATAGTTTTATATAAATAGCCTTATAAATAGTTATCTCGTGCCAACCTGCACCACTGTCTTTTTGTCTAATTTGTGCAAAACCTTTTGCTAAACTGTCAAACTGCTTAATTTTAACTACCAATACAACGATGCAAGTATTTTACCTTACCTCTCTACATGCTTGCAAAGGGGTGATGTTGAGATTTTATAAGCTGCTAGTTTGGTCTCCCGAGGCAAACACAGCTTACACTGCATTATAGAGCATAAACATGGCCAAGGGTTCACTTCATTTCCTTCGAGTTCAACTTCAGCAGAATAGCAGTTTGTTCTCCTGCCCATTATTTACTGCAGTAGTTTCCAGGAAGCATTTTTAATGCGTTTTAAAATGTAGCGAAGTACAATAACAAAATATACTGAAGTAAAATTTTAATTACAGATTTAAAAAATGACTTTAAAAAGTACACAAAAAAGCTACTCGATTACAGTAATGCGAGTAAATGTAATTTGTTACTTTCCACCTCTGTATCTAATTATTGGTTGGAAATAATATACTTTTTTTTCTTTACATCACAACAGGGTCAGGAATAATACAAGATTGCAGTTGTTTTTACACAGTTAATAATTTTTTTTCCATGACACAATGCCTTACGTTCCCCTTATTAAATTTTTTTTTTTTCCAAATTAGTCCAATATGGTGAAGACATTACCTTGAAATCGTGAGTTTAGTTATCAATGTCGTTACCTAGCTGTTGCTAATTCCTGATTTTACAGCTATGGTCGGATTGGTCAGAATTAAATAAATGAGAAAGAATGTATTCTTTAATTAATCTAATTGTAATGGTCAAGCGATGTCTCGAAATGCATAGGCCCATTGTCTTAAAAGCTGCTTGAACATTAAAGATATTAAAAATAAAAAAATACATTCTAAATGACACTTTCTAAACTTGATAAAGGATACCAATTCTTCATTGAGCAGTAAATGTTTGACTATGAAGGTAAGTATTATATTGTCCAGCCCAGCTTATGTTAGTGGAGAAGTGAGGTTAACAGTAATTTAGTTGTTAGGTCTCTCAAATTCTTGATTAATTACTATAATGCAGTCCGTTAACTCTTGTTGCAATTGTGTTTCCATATTGCTGATGTTGGCTATAGATTGTGGATTGTTAGATAAAATCGAGTAATGTATTCAGGGTTAATGATGTGCCCATTCATCAAAATACTGAACACAGTTTTGAATGTATTTGTCGATGAAGTGATAGTGACATTGGACATTGTCACAGGTCTACAAGGAATAATAAGGAGGCTCATCACCTTCAGGTTTTTCTAATTGTCGTGTTCTGCTTTGGTTGCAGAAATGTTGCAGTATCCCACAAATTTCTGTTGTGGTTTAGTGTTTCTCATTCTGATGTCAATGATTTTGTGTTGAAAAATCCAAAAGACATCTTTGTTCTTATCTTTAAAAACAAAATAGGGTTGTTGAATGACAATAAAGACAGAAATATTCTGTAATAAGTCAAAATAAAGTTTTAACTTATGCAGTTACTGTAATTCTTAAGTTTGTTGCATTACGCCAATGAAATGCAAAATGGTTGCACAGCAACGACTGATTTTAATGTTTCTATTGTCAGGATGCATTTCTTGTGAAAGAGGTTCCTGGGGCACTGAAATGCATGCCATGCACCTGCTCTGCTGGGAAAGCACTGTGCAATCACATGGTGGCATTATTATTTCAAAGTGCTCACTACAGTACCACGGGTTTGAAGACCGTGCCATTGCCACTGTCATGCACCAGCTCACTGCAGACCTGGCACCGGCCAAGTACGCAGGTAAGACATTAAAATGTGTTACATTTAACTATGTTGGACTAGCGGTTTATAATGATTGTTGTCAATTATCAGTGTGTAAACCAGTACCAAAGACCAGGAATCCTGTGAGAGCTGGTGTGAAATGTACACAGTACAGCGAACATGATGGAAAGTCTGAATGAACCAACAGCTGTCCATACATTTTAATAAATTTGTAATCTAATAAAGATATGTATCTTTTGGTTTTTATAGAAGTCTTCAGCCCATATATTATATTATCTAATGTAAATTATGATTCTTAATATAGGGGTTTGGGGCAGCTTAGCGAAACATTCCACACTTTAATGTATATTTAACGAAAGGTGTTGAATTTATCTCTCTGTTGTCTACTATAGTATGAAAAGTCTAGTGACGTAATGATATATAGATTATACTTGACAATATCTCACTTTTATGTCAGGGCCTCTTCCAGATCCTCATATCATGGCCAGTGGAGAGAAACTGCGAGACATACGCCCACAACCCGGCATTTGCAAACTGCTACACAGGCTTGAGTGCCTTAATTTTGTGGACTCTAAATTTGGCTCTGTGCCATTTGGGTTTGTGCTCTTAGAGACATTATTAAACACCTGGGTGCCCCTGAATTTCCTCAGTTATCTGTCATAGGCTACAACTTTAAATTTCAACCTGATTTTGAGCCACACTACAAGCAACAGTGCCATTTAGAGCCTTAAAGTGGAAGTGAAGCAGTCAGTTAAGTTTACATTATTTAGTAAAGTGATTTCCATTTTGATAACAAAATATATAATAAACATGATTAATGTAACCATTTTAAAGAAAAAAGGTTGTTTTGTTATAGCTTTTAGAGCAAGGGCGCCGCCATCTTGCAGTACCACAGCACGTGACGTCACATAGTTGGTACGCTCCGATGGCCATTATAAGCATTTCTTTACATTTTGAACACACAAATGTTATTTTAACACACAAATAATTTGGTTTTCACCATCATTTGGATGAATATTCAACATCAAATTTGTCTATATGCTAAATTTTGATCGTTGATCAAACATTGTTTTCATAATGCAAGGCGCAACTTGATGTAAACAAACAACGCTTCATACAGTATCATTCATGTCGCATTTTATTGTTATTCAGGCCATTCAGACCGTTGTGATAGATCACTTCTGTTCGCACCGGTGGCGCCGCACACACAAAAAGACACAACTCGGCTTGGACAGCAAATGAGTACCAAATTGACCTTTCTTTCGCACCTTCATCAGCAAATGCACACAAAAGCAAACCAGAATGAGAGTCTTGAGGAGTATTCACGTAAACGAGTATTGTTTCCGATCCACCCTTTACCCCAAACCAGCAGGTTCACGACTTCTCCAAGCCTGCTCGGTCCCATTGCTGTATTGACTCAAATCATGTTTAGTTCATTAAAGTTTGCTGTTTCAAACGGCAAACCATGTACCACTGGAAAGGTCTAAAGGTCATTGCACACTGAGTCCGAAATGTTCGCACGTTAAAAAATGAATACGACCTCACATTATGTCAATCAAGTTTACACACTGCCTCCGAAATTTTCGTCCGTCATTAAAAAATTAGGATCGGGTTTGAATTTTGCATTTTTCGCATCCGTGGCAAGCATTTTGAGAGGTGTTTTGACAGTTCGGAGCCACCGTACCAGCGAACACCAAATCCAGAATGGCGATTGTCAACTTCATCTCGCAGCACAAAGCACTGTATATAGATACTTGCTCACGGAGTTCACAGAAATGGGTGGTCTTTTTAATATGCGGCTCTAGTATCGCTAGCATCAAACTGAGACACTGACATCCTGAAGAAAACTTTGAATCGCCCGTTATCATCCTGCTGATCCTTCATAAGGAGGCGGAACTCTTGTCCTCTCTATATTTTAGGATTGGATGGGCCTGTATTGTGTGTAATCACATCCATAATCTATGATCACAACAACAACGTTTGTCAGGCATCTACATTGTGATCTGAGGAGATTACAAAGATTAAACAAGTGTTTGTTTTTTTTACTATAAAACATGAAACGTGGAATTATCTGCTTTTGCAAAAAAAAACGGCTGTTGGAGTTATCTGCTTTTTCTATAAAACAAACTTTAAATTAACTGTATTTGTTTAAGTTATTACTAATTAATCAAAACAATCCAACTGCAGTTTGTTTGATATTACCTGGAATGCGCAATAAAAAAATATATATTTCTGAAAAAAATTTAAACGGAGTTATCGGTTTTTGCAAATTAACTCTTGACGTGTATGTGTATGTGTATGTTAAAGCTGAGAGAGTTGGTGCTCCCTGGGCAAGTGTCCAGATACTTATCTTTACATGGCTGTGTCATGATGTGATAGTGGAGGCAGGCAAATAACTTCTGCAAAACATAACACACACACATATATATATATATATATATATATATGCCTCTTTTTGAGGTCAGGGGAGTGAGGCTTAGACATAGCCCTTACTGGCATACACCCATTACATGCGCAGATGCCACAGATCATCTGTCAGTAAGGCCTGTGTTTTGAGAGGTTCATTTCTCCCTCACTTCCATTTCTGCCATCTAAAGAAAACATTTATTTCAGTACTTTGTTTTATACACAAAAAATAAACAAACAAACATGAATTTATTTAAATTACTGTACAAATCAAAACCCCACCGTTGTTGATTGAGGTCTGTCTGCCTCCACTGTTGCATACTCAACAGTCCACTTCTGCAAGTCCCTTGTATGTCTGAATGCATTGCTTTAAAAATAAATAATTCAATAAAAGGGCTCTCTCCACCAACAATCCTTGGAAGAAGAACCTTGTTATTCTCATCAAGGTCCTGTTTTTTAGGGAATAATTAGTTCTGCAATTGTCTTTATTATTATTATTTTATTTTATTTACCTTCAGGCAAGAAATGAGTTTGTCATCCACAACGTTCTTGCCAGCAAAGAATCACCACCACAGAATTAATGTGTGCACTTGTAAAGCCGTTCCACCATAAACTCGACAGAGCTGTGCAATCCTTGTGTCAACAATCTAAAAACACAGAGCAAAACAGTAAAATACAAACATTATAAAGTGATTTCATTATGTCTTTAACAGATAAAATTAGTTAAAATATAAATACTGATGTCATCATTTAGCCATGGGAAACTTTTATTTTGTGGACACAGAGTCTCAAAATCGTCCAATGTGGCTTGACATCGCACAAAGTTAATCAGTGGCCGTTTCCAATCCTTTTCCTCCCTTGTAATTCTCAGAAACATTTCCTTAAAAAACAAAAAGTTTAATATAATCTCTATTTTAAAAGTCTGCTTTCATCTTACCTCTTCCAGCTCCAAGATTTTGAAGCGATCCACGGAAAATGGAACGATTTCTGTGAACACTGTGGATTTTGTGGAAATCACAGTGGAAAGAATTTCCACAAAAAAAAAAAAATCACAGTGGTTTTAACAAATGTTTGTTAAATTTGTATATATATTTTTTATTTGTACATTTGTAACTTTGCACTTTGGTACAGCAGAACTCCAATTACTGGTTTAAAATTAAAATCTGCTTTGCAACAATAAGTATTGTGAAAAGCACTACACAAATACACATGAATTTAACTTAACTGAACTCTGAAATCAACAGAAACTTGCCTGACACTGCATCACCCCGTGCCACAGCTCTGTCTGTTTTCTTGCTGTAGTCATGGTCGCCAATGTTCAATGTAAAAGATTGTATATACAATATTACTAATTTTGCAAAACATAATGACACCCATTTATCCTTTCTCCAAGCCACTTGTCCTTTTGTTGTGTGGTAGGGATGCTGGAGCCCATCCCAGTGTATCAGATTGTAGGAAACACTCTGGATGGATGGCCATTGTACTGGAAGGATAAACATAACATTTTAATTAAAAAAGATCCTCAAATAGAAATACATGGCATTTCTCACCATCCAACTTGATATTACGTGTCAAAAAGGGTTTCAGTTGTGAAACATTTGTTTTCTGACAGAAAACGTTGCCTGATTTTTCAGCAAGGGTAGCCAGCCCTTTTTCTGTAATGTCTTTCACAACAAAAGGCCCAGTCCAGTTGCTCTCCAATCACTCACCTTTGCGCCCCTCCTTTCTCTTGTTGGCTTTGAGTATGACCTTCCCTTCATGGATGTGAAATGATTTCACATTTTTCCTTTTGCGGGACTCATAGTCAGTTTTCTGCTTGGCGTTATCTATATTGTTCAAAACCTTATGAATAAAATGTGTAATAATTTATTTAAATTAGCATTTAATTATTAAAGCTCTTATTTGACAATGACATTCACTTTTGTACAAAAAATTACCTTAGAATACAGGGCTGTCACCTCGGCAATCCGAATGTCTACACCTACCTCAGGATTCTCAATGGCAAAGCAATCTGCCTGTGATTCGTGCTTTGTGTTGAGAACCCCTGCCATAAGTGGATGGCAGTTAAACATAATACTCACGCAGCGAACATCCCGTCCGGTTCCCGGGTGATTTCGCTGGTCCGTCCTACGGGGCGCCCAGCATTTCATTCGGTGCGCCATCCGTGGATAGGATGTCAATCACAGCATTGGGGGATGGGTTCACATCCTCTGAGGATGAAGGTATAGTGGGGCTGCCCCCCTCGGGTGTTGTCGCCACCACCGCACCGGACCCAGAGCTGATGGCCATGCTTGCCCGGGCAGCCGTGAGCCCTGTGCAGAGAATCTCTTTTCTCGGTGTGGAGTTAGACTCGGTGAGTATGAGTACACTCCTGGGTCCCAAGGTGGGCATGGCGTACACTTCGAGTGGGCATCACCCAGCAGTGTCGCCGCTCCCTCAGCCCCTGGACGGACCTTGCCTCTCTACGGGCCGGGGTGCCCCTAGAACAAGTGTCCCGGCATACTGTTGTCACAACAGATGCCTCCAGCACGGGCTGGGGCGCTACTTGCAATGGGCAGGCAGCCTCGGGCTCTGGACAGGGCCCGACTGCTTTGGCACATCAACTGCCTAGAGCTGTGGGCAGTACATCTAGCCTTATGGCAGTTCCGGCCACTGCTGTTGGGCAAGCACATGTTAGTCCGCACGGACAACACTGCGGCTGTTTCGTACATCAACCGGTTGGGAGGTATATGATTACACCGCATGTCACAGCTCGCCCGCCATCTCCTCCTCTGGAGTCACACACAGTTCAAGTCACTGCGCGCAGTTCACATCCCGGGGAAGCTCAATCATGCGGCCGACGCGCTCTCACGACAGCTCACATTCCCCGGAGAGTGGCGACTCCATCCCGAGACGATCCGGCTGATCTGGAGTCGATTCGGGGAAGCTCAGGTGGACCTGTTTGCTTCCCATGAGTCCTCCCACTGCCAGCTGTATTTCTCCCTGAACGAGGGCCCCCTCGGCACAGATGCACTGGCACACAGCTGGCCTCGGGCCTTACGCAAGTATGCGTATCCCACAGTGAGCCTACTTGCACAGACACTGTGCAAGCTCAGGGAGGATGAGGAGCAGGTCCTACTGGTTGCGCCGCATTGGCCCACCCGGACCTGGTTTCAGAACCTCCCTGGCGCATTCCTCTGAGGAAGGACCTCCTCTCTAAGGGGCTCGGCACCATATGGCACCCGCGTCCAAATCTATGGAACCTCCATGTGTGGCTCCTGGACAGGACACAGGGAGGACGATCTTCTGCAATAATAAGTATTTGAATAATAAGCAAAGCAGTTCAAATTCGAATAGTCTAAAACCGGAGGGGAATAAGGTAATTTAACTGTAAAAATATCGTGTTAAATTTACTATAATTGAATTATGAGCAAGTATCCATAATCCATGTTCATTACATAGTTTGTTTATTATACATGGCTGTTACATAAAGACAGGTGCATTAGCTATCTGACTCATTACAGGTGTCTGAGGCGCTTACCGATGAACTCCTGCTTGTTTACTCTGACCACCCTAGAATGGTTAAGGCTGACATGGAGATCTGCTTCAGGGACATCCTGGACCTTGATGTTCCCGCTTGGGTGGTGCAGCCCTTTCAAGCGGATGTGACCAAATGCGAGACCAGTATTCAGGAGCATCTGAATACTTGAGGCTGTTGATTGTCGCTTTTCCAACAATATCTCGTTGAGCAGGGATCATCCAAGACGTCCACATGCAGTCTAACAGCAATCGCTTGGACTTGCATGCCTCGGGTGCACTACGACTGAAACTGACTTCTCTGCAACCAGCAGTGAAGAAATTGACAGAAAAACATCAAGCGTAGCGCTCAATGTAGTCAATTTACTTGACAGTGTTGTGAACTTGGTTCTTCTAAAGTGTAGAAAACTCAGAAGAGAAGACCAGGAGAAATCGGATTGGATCGTCAGCAGGATTCTTTTATTGAGAACCCAAGCTGGTGGTGGCTGTAGTCATCGAAATCTCAATCTTAAGTAACTTTACAAGGTTATTTTATAGGCATTTTTTGGAGGAGGGATTCTTGGAGGTGGAGACAAATTCAAACAAAGCAAGCACATGAGGGAGGCGTTAGTTTGTTGCTAGACTTCCCGTGGTTCTAATCTCATCAACATAATCAAATGCATAGACACTAATCCAATCAACCTAACGAATCCACGTCTGGGCCAGGGGGCTCCGAAAGATAGACACTAATCCAATCAACCTAACGAATCCACGTCTGGGCCAGGGGGCTCTTTGAATCTCTGCCAATCAACATGACTTGATTGAGACAAAGCACAGTTATACATTGAGTCAGGAAGTGGATAATAAGAATCTAAATTAAACCATTTAAATAAAATTTGTAATCCCACAATTCCCCCTTTGAGAGTTCTAATAACTCTCACAAAATACAAATTTAGACACTTAAAAGTTAATTCTTGTAACTTGTGATCGTTACAGGCACATAGTACATGTTCTGTGTTGCTTATATGTAATTGCATGCTGACACAGAAACAAAACATGCAATTAGGGTCCGTGAAGTTCTTACGGGTAATAATCTTTTCTGGTTGGAAACTGTCATTTCCTCGTGAGAGGCGGGAGTCATTTGCTGAAAGAAACACTTGATACTGTGGATGCATAGATAGTACGCAAGTAGGAGAAACAACAGCAGAATTGCTATTTCCTTGATCCACAGCCAGGGTTTACCTAACAAGTTTCCGAACCATGAAGAATTATCTTCAGTCATCTGGTGTAATTGTGCTGAAAGACCAAGAATGTCTTGTTGGATTTTGTTCAAGTTCTCTGTTGGATCCATTAACCCGGTGCAGCATTCAGGACCGCGGCATGCAAACGTTCTTTCCAGCAAACAAGGCATTTCTTGACATATTCATCAGCTCTAAGAATATGTTGTTTCTGGGGTCTACACTTTGCGTGATGTCCATGATGGTTAATAGTACGAAAATCTTGATCATGTTGATGGATGACTGAAGTTCCCGTATGCGAGTCTCTGCGTTGTGTATATTTTTTTTCTTCTTTCTTCTTTCTTTTCCCTTTCTTGTGTGATAGTTGGCTCGGCAATGGGTCTAGTTGTTTTCTAGAGGTTGTGGCTTCATCCGCAGGTGAGAAGGGTGGTGCATATGGATCTCAGGACAGCCATCAAGTGGTATCTGCACAGAGGAAGAAAGAAACACAAACAAGAGATGGCACAGAGCAGTACTTGTTGTAGAGTCTGCAAACATTAGGGTTGTATCCTCTGTTCAAATATAGTCTGCTATTGTTGTTCCTTCTTTCCCTATTTCTCAATTCCTGCGACACCCAAAGAACAGTGAGGAAAGGATGGACTATTGGATGGGAAAGGCCTATGAGGAAATCTTCACCGCAGGGTTGGCCCCCGAAGCCTGTTGCTTTCGGTTCTTCCCTGGGCTCCTCACTGGTTCTTGTGTCTGTCCTATCCTATCCCTGCAGGGGGAGGAACAACTTTACAGTGTGACACATGAGTCCAAGTTTTCCTTCCCTGACACAATACTGCAGCAGCTGTAATCAACATCACTTGATGTGGTCCGTACCACTTAGGCTCTAATGGCTTGTTTTTGAACGCCTTTATCATGACCCATTGACCTGGGACGATTGTGTGTCCAATTTCTGGTGGAGTCTGCCAACATGACTCAACTCTCTCTTTGGCACTCTGCACTGCCTTTGTGAGGTTTTCACAGTAAGCGATCAGGGCATCTGAAGCAATGTGCACATCAGCATTTCTAAGATCAATCACACCTGGCATCTGCATTGGGCGTCCAGTAATAATCTCATGAGGGCTCAGTCCTACTGATCTGTTAGGTGATGCTCTCATACTACACAGTACTGCGGGCAGTGCTTCAACCCATGGTACTCCTTCCTGATGCATTTTGCTTAGCCTGGTTTTGATTGTTCTGTTTGATCGTTCAACCTGTCCTGATGCTTGTGGCCTATAGGGACAGTGAAGGTTCCACTTAATTTTCAACATTCTAGACACTTCCTTGACTACCTGTCCTGTGAAGTGAGTACCTTGATCTGAGTCAATGCAATCTGGTAATCCCCATCTGGGAATTAAATCAGTGACAAGACATTTAGCAGTATGTGCAGCTGTAGCACGCCCTGTTGGATAAGCTTCTACCCATCTTGAGAACTTGTCTATTACTACCAAAACGTCAGTTTTTCCTTTACAAGGGGGCAACGATATGTAATCAACTTGCAGGTGACGAAATGGCCCTGGTGGAGCTGGGGTATGTGCTGCTGGTGTAGTGGCTGCTGGTACATCATTATTTTTCTGACATGTAACACATCTCTTGACTGTTTCAGTGGCTGCGTTTCTGAATTTTGGATTCCACCATTGATTTGAGAACCTGTGATTCATCGTTGCTGGACCACTATGACCCAAACTGTGTATTTGTTGAGCCAAATATGGCAACAGTGATTCGGGAGCATCTAACCATGTCCATGCTTCATATAGAGGAACGTCTTTATACAGATCAACGATTGATTCAGGAGGTAGAATTGTCTTCTGTGCTGTACTACCTGAACACACTTGTACAGTTGCATAGAAACAAGCCTGTTTAGCCGCTACATCAGCAAGAGCATTACCTTTAGATTCCGTAGTATTAGTTGTGAGATGTGCTTTCACTTTGATCACCGCTAATTTCTTTGGGAGTTTCATGGCAAACATTAAATCTTTCACTAATCCAGCATGCTTAATGGGGGATCCAGCAGAAGTTAGAAATTTTCTGGTTTGCCAAATGACACCAAAATCATGAATTACCCCAAAAGCATACCTGGAATCTGTGTAGATATTTGCAACCGATCCTGAAGCTAGCGTGCATGCTCTAGTTAAGGCTACTAGTTCTGCAGCTTGAGCTGAAAAATGATCTGGAAGACGACCTGAAGTAACTACTTCAGTGGTGGAAGTTACTGCATATCCTGCTCGTCTGTTACCTTCAATAACTTGAGCTGAACCATCAACAAACAACTCCAATTCTGCGTTCTCTATGGGAGTTTCTGCTATTTCACTTGTCGCTGCATATGTAAGCGTAACACAATCATGAGTCATTTCGCCTTCATCCTCTAACACAAATTCAGTCATTGCAGACATCATACATGAGGATGGGTTCGTGACTGGTGCACGCTGTATAACAATATTCGGGGCTGTGAGAGTTGCTAACCAATTTCCCCAACGGGAGGAGGTGACAGAAGTGACTTTTGCTTGATTCATTAGTGCGGACACTGCGTGAGGGCATTTTACGTTTACAGTCTGACCTAACACCATTCCTGATGAAGCCTGAAGTGCTAGATGAACTGCCTGTACTGCTCTGAGGCATGGGCCCATACCTTGAGCGACTATGTCAAGTTTACCGGAATAGTAATGAATTGGGCGTAAGCTGCCCCCATGATCTTGCATTAGACATGCAGTCATAAAGCCTAAGTGTTCATGGACATAAAGCACAAAGGGTCTATCAGATTGGGCAATTCCTAATGCTGGTGCTTGACATAGTGCTCTCTTCAAATCATTAAAAGCTTTGAGCTGAAGTTCTTCCATACAAACAGTATCTGAATCTTTACCATGGCCTTTCAACAAATCATAGAGAGGCTGAGCAAACGAGGCATAGTCTTCAATCCAAGGTCTACAATAACCTGTTGTTCCTAAAAATGAGCGGAGTGTTTTAATGGTAGTAGGCGGAGGTATGGCTTTCACTGAAGCCGCTCGATCCTGTATAATGGATCTATTTCCTGCACCAATTGTTTGACCCAGAAATGTGACTTGCTTTTTAGCGATTTGAGCTTTGTGAAAGCTGCATTTGTGTCCTTTTTTATGCAAATAGTCCAACAATGATGCCAATTCAGTTTGATGTACCTCATGATCTGTTGAGGCAATCAAAATATCATCGACATATTGGATCATAGTGGACTGTTCTACCGGACATTCGGGGTCACACAAATTACGTCTGACAGCCTGATGATATATGGTTGGGGAGTTTTGAAATCCCTGTGGCAATCGTGTCCACTGGTATTGTTCATAGTCAACTGTGAAAGCTAACCATGGCTGGCTGTCAGAGTGCAACGGTACAGAAAAGAATCCATTAGACATATCAATTACTGAAAAAATCTTACAATCTAATGGTAAGCCATTACAAATTGTAGATGGATCTGCCACTAGGGGGGTGATTTTATCAATATGTTTATTGTCTACTCTGTAGTCTATTGCAAGTCTCCATGTCCCATTAGATTTCTTGATGGGCCATATGGGTGAATTACATGGACTGTTGGTTTTAACTAGCACTCCTTGCGTCAGCAAATTTTCTACAATAAGTTTGATTCCCTGTATAGCTTCCTTATTAATCAGATATTGTTTGGTGACCGGAGGTGGAGTTCCTGTCAATTTAACTGGTTCTACACCTGTCAACAACCCACAATCATCCTTGTCTTTAGCCCAAATTGGATGATTCTGTAAGAAAGCATACTCGGGAGGGGTTGCATTATTGGTAGAAATCTGTGCTGAGGAAATTTTTATGCTAGTAGATTCTGAGGACATGTCTAAAGTTAGATTTATTTGTCTCAGAAGATCCATGCCTAAAATTGCACCTGTATTTAATGGAGCGCATAGCAATTTTGTAGTCAGAGTTTTTGGGCCAAATTGTACCTCTATGGGCGGAGTTTCATACAAAACAGAATCTTCACCTATTACACCAGTTAAACAAAGTTTGGTTTTCTTGTATGGGATGTTTAAACCTTGTGCCAATTTTGTAGGAATTACTGTAATTTCTGCACCTGTATCAAGCAAAAAATCAATCACTTTCTCTTTTATGCTACCTTTCACAAAAATGATTTGGTCATTGTGTTGGATTACAGGGGAAAGGTAGCTACTCACAGCCCCAACAATTAGTTTTTTTCCTGGTCTTGTTGTGCTCTTAGAAGAGCCTGAACTAGCTGTCCTACAGTTTCAGTGGTCACTGGCGGAACTACTTCAGGGTTGTGTGCAGGCTGAGAAGGAGCAGAATTATGCATAGCATTTATTTTACTATCTTGCAACTTCTTCCTACACTCTTTCTCCCAATGTCCTAATTTTCCACAGTATTTGCATTTGCTTTCTCTTTTAGACCATCTATTGTCTTGTTTCGTTGTGTTAAACGTAGCTGCTGCTACTCTTACTTTTGCCTTGACATCAGCATCTCTTTCCCATGTAGCTAACCTGTCTAGGTTACTTCTGAGAGTTCTGTTAGACCAAGTTAGATCTAAGAATGGTAATGCTTTTCTGTATTCAGCTACAAGGCCATCTGACCAGATACGAACCAGGGGTCCCTTGTCATCAAGAACACTTTCAGGGTCATCAACAATTCCACTGTAGATTACAGCTGACTGACAAAATCTCTCAGTATATTCACTCACAGTTTCTTCTTTCCTTTGCACACAGGTAGTAATTCTAGACCAATCTATTTTGGGTCCTAAGATATTCTTTAGGATTTTCAAAATACCTTCTCTTAAATCACCCTTACTGGCATTTCGCAGTTCAGAAGTAACAGCAGATTCAAAACTGTTGAATTCAGATTCAGTTAGAATTTGTGACATCAACTGCGTGACTTCTGCCAACGACATGTCATAAAGATGCATTTTACTGATCACTGTTCTTCTAAATTCAGAAAAATGTGTGCGTGCTGACGGTAAACTCTGAGATAGTCTCTCTATATCTTTAGGACATAAAGCTTTGGCAACAGTTTGTATTTGCACAACAGAAGAATTGAGAGGAACACTATCAGTTTCCTCAATTCCCTGAAATCTTCTCTTAACACCACACACAGACTGAATTTACAGGCACATCAGTTACTGATTGGAGAGCTACATCTGTTTCAAAGAATGCTTGTAAATCAGGGTAAATGTTATCAGGCTGACTAACTTCCACATCAGTTTTTGCTGCAGCTATCTTGATGTTCAATTTCTTAGTCAAAGTGGATACTCTAGCACAGAGTTCATTGTTCTGTTTCTCTAGCTCTGAGTTACGCTGAGACTGTTGTGTCGCTAGCGTTACAATGAATTCTCTGTGACAACAGATAATGCCTTTCACATTGTTCTTACGAATACTTGCTCCTAGTACCTTTTTACACTCATCTACCGACCAAGTCTTGTCTGGATGAATCTCATATTTCTGCGTTAGTTCTTGTCTAACTTTTTCAGTGACTATTAGGTCCATTTGTTCCCCTAACAGCGTTTTGAATTCACTATCTGACCACAAAGGAGTCGCAAGACCACTCTTTTCTGTGGTTGGAATCAGCCTAGCATTCCTTCTAACCATTTTGTAAGTTTCTTCTGTACCACACAAACAAAACACTAAACAAAAAAAAACAAAAAAACTTCTCTGATCAACAGAGGGTACACTTGTTAAAAAAAAGCTTAACTATTGTTAACTTTCCAAATTACCAACACTTCACACTTAACTTCCCTGCCTACAGGAACAGAGGATAAACCAAAATTATTAGCACGAAATGCTAACCTTCCCTGCCTGAAACAGAGGATAACTTCCCTGCCTACAAGAACAGAGGATAAACCAAAATTATTAGCACGAAATGCTAACCTTCCCTGCCTACAAGAACAGAGGATAAACCAAAATTATTAGCACGTAATGCCAAAATCTTCCCTGCCTGAAACAGAGGATAACTTTCATCTCTAAAAGAAAAACTTTAGAGGATAAACTCTTCCCTGCCTGAAACAGAGGATAACTTTCATCTCTAAAAGAAAAACTTTAGAGGATAAACTTAGTTAAACAAACCCTACAGATGTATGTTAACTCTTCTCTGACGGCACAGAGGACACAAATTTGTACTGGTCTTAGGTTCTTTTGGATTAGAGACAGCACTCACCACAACCTTTGGTTGAGAGAAAAATTCAGTCTGGGAATCTTTGTTCAGCTGGAAGTTTCGCTGGATTTCAAAAGATGCAGTCTGGATGCAGATCTTTGTTTGAGCTTGAAGTTTTCAGGTGAGGAAGCTGGAACTCTATCCGGGTTCACGGCACCATCTGTTGTGAACTTGGTTCTTCTAAAGTGTAGAAAACTTAGAAGAGAAGACCAGGAGAAATCGGATTGGATCGTCAGCAGGATTCTTTTATTGAGAACCCAAGCTGGTGGTGGCTGTAGTCATCGAAATCTCAATCTTAAGTAACTTTACAAGGTTATTTTATAGGCATTTTTTGGAGGAGGGATTCTTGGAGGTGGAGACAAATTCAAACAAAGCAAGCACATGAGGGAGGCGTTAGTTTGTTGCTAGACTTCCCGTGGTTCTAATCTCATCAACATAATCAAATGCATAGACACTAATCCAATCAACCTAACGAATCCACGTCTGGGCCAGGGGGCTCCGAAAGATAGACACTAATCCAATCAACCTAACGAATCCACGTCTGGGCCAGGGGGCTCTTTGAATCTCTGCCAATAAACATGACTTGATTGAGACAAAGCACAGTTATACATTGAGTCAGGAAGTGGATAATAAGAATCTAAATTAAACCATTTAAATAAAATTTGTAATCCCACAACAGCAAAAGTTAAATAAATATATAATTAGTCGTTTGTCCAGTAAATTGTTTCTGTTCTCTGTTGAAATTAAGAACACTGCCATTTTTGCTGATTGGCTGCTGTTTGCTGATTGGCTGTTGTTTGCAATAGATTACAAAATTAAAGTTTCAATGTCAAATGTGTAACCGCTGCATTTCTTAAACATTTATATGAAGAGCTCTTTTCCAAAACGCGATAAACGCCAAATAAATAAAAAATGAGTTCGTCATGCCATTTTGCTGTGTACAGAACCTATTCACTGCTCCATCAATGTTTCATGCCAAATCGCTATATTTCCTTGTTTAAAATGTACCTCACTCTCCTGACCTCAAAAAGAGGCGCTCTAGCGACTGACGCTAGAGGCTGTAGCCTTTGGCGTTCCTTGTTAGAGCGCCCGCCTCCCGTGCCGGAAACCCGGGTCCGAGACCCGCTCGGTGTGATGGTGCGGACCCGGGGGGGTAGACAATATTGTTGTTTCATTTAACAATCATTGTTTAACATATTCAGACTGAGCCAACAGACCATTTTAACAGAATAAATTGAATATTAACAAAATGTATGGGTCTAGGTAAAAAAATGTCATTTTCATGAAAACTATTAAAATGGATTTATAGCGTTTTGGAAAAGAGCTCTTCATATATAATTTCTACTTCACACATTTTTTTTCTCTCTCGCTGAGAAACTAGTGATATTATAACAGTCCAGTCAAACCAAACATGATATGTGGCTTTCAGTGACTTGCATTTTTAAATCATATAATAATAAAAATGAGAAGGAGAAAATAAAAGGGACGTTAAGGGAGTTGAATAATGATTAGGGGGCGCTGGCCCAAAAAAGGTTGAGAACCACTGGTCTATAAGGTTCAAACTCATAAAAAAGTTAACAAGTTCAACAAGCAACGATAAGTTATCCAAGTGACTGCTGCAGAACGCACGTGAGGGAGAGACAAGGCAGCGCACATCGCGCGTCTCTAAGTGAATGGTAATTATACCGAACGTGGCACTTGCAGGACTGTATGCAATACCCGCAACCTTACACCAATTTTCAGGCCTTGTAGATAGGCAAGCATATATACAAATCATTTAGTATGCAGAAATCCGAAATTTACCTTAACATATTAGAGAAAGATGCTGATAACTCGACTGAATTGATGCACTGAAGAGTGCACTTCCAGCAGCCATGATAAAAAGCAGTTGGCGGTTAAAGTTTTCTATGCAGAATTTGATTTGATGAAAGTCATGAGACCAATTACTCTCTCTCTATTCAATCATATTGATGGATATAAATAATTTAAATAAGCATGTAACGACCACAAACGGAGGAAAATAGTGGAGTAAAAGTATCGATACATCACTTAAAATGTACTCAAGTAAAATGACACAAATTTTAAAATACTCAAAAAAGTACAATTACTGATAAAAACTACTTAATTACTGTAACGTGAGTATTTGTAATTTGTTACTTGACACCCCTGAGGTCATGCACAGACTATCCTGTGTCTTTGAATTTAAATCTATATTTATTCACACCGGCTCTTGAAAACTTCTTTGCGAACACACTTGCCCGAAAAAGGGGACGAATTTACATGATATTAAAAGTGGGGGGGGCACGTCCCCCGCATGATCTACGCCCCTGCATAGTGGCATTATTATTTCAAAGTGCTCACTACAGTACCATGGGTTTGGTGAGTAAACCAGTACCAAAGACCAGGAATAGTGCGAGAGCTGGTGTGAAATTTACACAGTACAGAGCATATGATGGAAAGTCTGAATAAACCTACAGCTGACCATGCATTTCAATAAATTTGTAATCTAATAAAGATATATATCTTTCACTTTTTGTAGAAGTCTTCAGTAGATATTATTATCTAATGTAAATTATGATTCTTAATATAGGGGTTTGGGGCAGCTTAGCGAAACATTCCACACTTTAATGAATATTTAAAGAGAGGCGATAAATTAATCTCTCTCCAGTGTCTACTATATTAATGTAAATTATGATTCTTAATATATGGCTTTGGGGCAGCTTAGCGAACCATTCCACACTTTAATGTATATTTAAAGAGAGGCGATAAATTATTGATGTTGATTAAACTTGACATATCTCACTTTTATGTCAGGGCCTCCTCCAGATCCTCATATCATGGCCAGTGGAGAGAAACTGCAAGACATACGCCCACAACCAGGCATTTGCAAATTTTTACACAGACTTGAGTGCCTTAATTTTGTGGACTCTAAATTTGGTCCTGTGCTATTTCGGTTAGTGCTCTTACCGGTGCCCTTCTGAGATAAGTAGAGACATTATTAAACACCCGAATGCCCCTGAATTTCCTTAGTCGCATGTCAAAGGCTACAACTTTAAATTTCAACCTGATTTTGAGCCAAACTACAAGTAACAGTGCCATTTAGATAGCCTTAACTTGTCAAGGGACATGTCTGCTGTTATTAGGCGCATTTGTACCACGTAGATCTAGGAATTCAGTTCTAGGAACTAGCCAGCAGTATCGTTCCCCTCATGCCGTTTTCCTGCTTGCATTCACACCGGCAGCAGGAACTCTGAAGTGGCCAAACCCTATGGTCTTGATTTGTGGCATTTACGAAGATCAACAACCGGTGAATGGAGAACGGCGTGTTCGGAGCTGCTTTTGCTGTTTTGTGATAACAGGGATGGAATGTAAATGTACAATATACGCGATTGAAAGAGTGTGAAAAGCTGACCAAATCTTATAACTTGTAGTGTTATCATCGAGGCTGAGAAAATAACACGGTGCAGCCAGCAGGTGAATGACGTTACAGCTGTTTTCCATGTTTGTGGAGTAAATATTTTTACACTGCTTTGGGTAGTGCTTTGGGTAGTTACACTGCTTTGGGCAAAAATGCTTGGGTAGCCAGTGTTTCATATGCATTTGGCCAATCAGCGTACACTTATGCCACTGGTAGTTCCTATAGAACTATGTTTTACACCCTACTCTTTAGTAGGAGCTAAAGTATTTCCCCCAAACAGAGTTACTTGAACTAGTTCAGTCCGTTTTTTTATGCCCTTCACTTGCAAACTTACCTGTCTCGTTTACTCGGATGTACGTCATTGATTATGTTGCAAGAGTGCACACTTATTGTGGAACCCTTGGAATGGGCTGAACTGGAGCTTCTTAAGCTTAATTTACTTAAAGTGTCATGTTTCTGCAAAATACTTTTAAATCAAGTCATTAAAAATGTAAATTAAAAGTTTATAAACTGTAAATGTGAAGTTAAATTTTGCAGCCCTGTATTAAAGAAAAAAAATTATTAAAATCGATTTTTGGTCATCTCTTGCTGCGTTTGTGGCTCTAGCTAATTGGTAACTTTAGATGCACTTTTGTGTTTAAGGCCAGTGGTATTATAGCATTTAAAATATATTTCACAATGATTTATAATGTTAATCAAGAGTGCTTATGGAGATTTATTGTTTTTTAAACTAGAATTTGCAGTGATTTGACCTCTTTACTGTGTGAGAAAAGGGGACAGTTAATGGGGAAATTCTCAAGGCAAAAATTTATTTTAAAAATAAAAGAAATAATATAATTGATTAATTTATTCTAGGTAGCTTAAACGTGGGACTTTTATTTTGCTCTGGCGATGGGACATCATAAAGCTGCGCCGCACTCCTGTATCTGTTGTAATTCGGCTGAAGAAAGGTTTTGTGTTTTTAAATCAATGCAATCTGTTCTATCAATTTCCACGTTTAAGCTACATAGCTGAATTGAATCAATATTAAATATAATGTTGTAAAATTGTATTTATCGTCATTTTTGTGAGTAAAGTTTTGTGAGCATCCACATATTAAAAACAGATAAGGTGCGTCTCATTTTGCTGCCGATATCATGAATAAGTACCTCGTTCAAGTATAGGAGAAGAGAGAAACTGAAAATCGGAATCATCTGAACCAAATCATTCATAAAATGATTCAGTGATTCGAATCAGCGTGCGCTGATGATAAACGAGAACAACAAACACAAAGATGTTCAATGACAGATTTTACAAACCAGCTGCAAATGTTTTCATGAAAGTATAATCTATTTAATATGATGTACAAATAATTGAATAACAAATGTAAATTTGAATCAGGTAATTTAAGTCCATTATCACTGCCTTACCAGTGTGCTGACTGACTGAATTAGAGAGCTGATTGAGACACACCCAGAGATTTAGTTTGCATTTATTTTTGAGAGTAATATACTTTCTGTTAATTATTTCCCTTTTAAACATGACAAGTGTCTAAACACAGAAAAACTCCTGCTGAAGCAGGACTTGACACACTATTATAAAGATGGTGTTTATTAAAGAGGAGAGTGAATACATGAAGATTAAAAAAGCATTCGAGTCAAACATGAAGTTACTGAGGAACAAACGGGTTGGTTTTCTTTCTGAAAGACAGCTGAACTCGCTCATTTGATTCTTATTAAAATATCCAGCTCTGCATAAATTAATGATGTTTATGAAGGTCATATGAGTATAGTAATTAAAGTGGTTTGTTGAGATCACATGCCCAGACAAATACTAATGCTGCCTTCAAGTACAGCTGAGAAGATCCTGCTTTCACATTTTGCATGTGTTATTACGACATACATTTACTGAACAAAATTATAAACGCAACACTTTTGTTTTTGCCTCCATTCTACAAAAGCTGAACTCAAAGATCTAAGACTTGTTTCTATGTACATAAAAGGCCTATTTCTCTCAAATATTGTTCACAAATCTGCCTAAATCTGTGTTAGTGAGCACTTCCTTGCCGAGTTAATACATCCACCTCACAGGTGTGGCATGTCAAGATGCAGATTAGACAGCATGATTATTGCACAGGTGTGCCTTAGGCTGGCCACAATAAAAGGCCATTCTAAAATGTGCAGTTTTACTGTATTGGGGGGGGGGGTTCAGTTTCACTCTTCTCCTGTACTTGAACGAGGTACTTATTCATGATATCGGGAGCAAAATGAGACGCACCTTATCTGTTTTTAAAACCAGTCAGTATCTGGTGTGACCACCATTTGCCTCACACAGTGCAACACATCTCCTTAGCATAGAGTTGGCCATGCAAGAACTGGGATGTTTTCAGCTTCCAGGAATGGTGTACAGATACTTGCAACATGGGGCCGTGCATTATCATGCTGCAACATGAGGTGATGGTCGTGGATGAATGGCAAAACAATGGGCCTCAGGATCTTGTCACAGTATCTCTGTGCATTCAAAATGCCATCAATAAAATGTACCCGTGTTCGTGGTCCATAACATACGCCTGCCCATACCATAACCCCACCGCCACCATGGGCCACTTGATTCAAAACGTTGACATGAGCAAACCTAGTCTGTTAATATGTGGAAATTTCCATGCCCCTAAACACGACACAGCAAAAAAGGAAATTCAAGTGGTTGCTTTACCTTCTAGTAATATGGCCTCTTGGACGGTCCTTGGCTGCTTTGAATGGCTGAGGACAGACCAAAATAGTCGAAATTGGAGGAAATGTACAACAACTGCTCAATAGGTTAAACTACAGCAAAGAAGACGGTCAGGTATGGCCAACGGAGTAGATGTGCACAAAAGAAAATAAGAAGCCATATGGTGAAGCTTAAAAAAGTCAAGGATACAAGTAAAAGTAGTAGTCATGGTGTCAGTCATACAATTTTTCTTATCATACTCTTTAACAAAGAACACAAACATGGTCTCACGTTTGCATGACTTTATACATTTATTTAAGTGTGAATGTTTTTATTACACAGACTACAATTAAATTGTCTTTAAGAAAGAATACACAGATGATTGTAGAAACCGCTACTTTTTAAACCTTGTCACTTTGAGGATAATGGATATTTCTCTCCAGAATGAGTTTGCAAATGACGTTTCATGCTGCTTTGACATGTGAAACTCTTCTCACACTTAATACACTTGTGTAAAAATATTTTTCTTCCGTTTTGAAATCATGATGTTTTTCATTTTGATCTTTCTCTTCGGTTTCACTCAGTTCTTGTCTTTCCTCCTTCACTGCCATTAGATCTGTGGTGAAAAGAGATAAATAACAACACCAGTTTGGCATAAAGCAACAGACATCAAAACATTTACATTTAATCATTTAGCAGACACTTATCCACACCGACTTACAAATGGGGACAATGGAAGACATTATTCCAGAACTCCACAAGTCTATCCAAATGAATTTTCGCATGTCAGGGTTCCCACTCTTTTTCAGAGTTCATTTTCCTGGACATTTCAAATTTCATTATGACAGGAATAAAAGACATGGATCACGGATTCACAGCCTAAAGTAATATATTCCTCTCTCCAGAAGTCATTGTTTTGTTTTCTTTGTGCAGAAAAAGTGTTCTCGTCTCTTCATTAAATTCAGATTGAACCACTTATGGCATATGGACTGTTCTGACCTCACACCACAGGAAAATCTGATAAGGTAATCTTTAGAGCCAATAAGATAATCGGGACATTACCTAGGATTGTTGGAAGGGGAGAAATCGGCCCAAAATCAGCCCGAGTATATTGTGGTGTGTACAGCACAAGTCGACTAATCACACGTTTTTTTAATGAACCATTAAAAAAGTCATTATAATGAGCCTTTAATTGCCTACATAGCCTAAAAAGCGCTCAAGCACAGGCATAAATCTTGCTACAGTGCACCGGCAGTAGTCATAATTATGAAAGTGCCAGGGAAAAACAGTACGGAGACTGCATTAACATTTTAATAATTTGATAAACCAGTGCTTTCTTTATTTGTAGCTTAAAGGTCTCTGCACACTGAGTCCGAAATTTTCGCATATGTTTTTTCGTATTCGTAATCCTAAAAATTTGTCATGCACAGAACTATTGCACACCGAGTCCAATGCGTATTAATTAATCTGTTTGCGAAAAAATTAGCAAAACGAAACAAAATCTCTTTAAGCATGGAGGATAATTTGAATGTCCTCTCGCTTCTTAAAAAAAAAAAAGAAAGGAAATATTGGGTCCATCCAATCCTAAAATATAGAGAGGACAGAGAGTTCCGCCTCCTTATTAAGAATCAGCAGGATTATCACTGGAGATTCAAAGTTTACTTCAGGATGTCAGTGGCTCAGTTTGATGCTTTGCTAGCGATATGAAAAGGCAACATATTAAAAGGAAGACCACCAATTTCTGTGAACTTATTGTGCAAGGATTTTTACAGTACTTTATTCTGCTAGAAGAAGTGGATGAATTTGACAATCGCCATTCTGGATTTTGGCGTTCGCTTGTACGGTGGCTCTGAACTGTCAAAAACACCTCAAAATGCTTGTCACGGATGCCCAAAAAAAAAAAAAAAAAATGAACCCGTTCTAAATTCTTTTATGACAGACGAAAATTTCGTAGGCATTGTGTAAACCTTATTGACATAACATGAGATCGTATTTATTTTTTTACGTGCAAAATTTCGTCCTCAGTGTGCAATGACCTTAAGAAATGAAGAAGGCAACGCGTCATCTCCGCAGTAGTGGATGCACCTGTATGAATGTTTCACGGATTCATAAATCTGAAAATTTGTATTCCATTTGAATTGGTTCATTTCAAAGTAGACATTTCACTCTCTATAGATATATTTTTATTGTCTGTAAGGCAAATGTATACTCGGAGTTTCACGCTCAAGTTCACAGGGATGGCAGAAAGTGCATCGTTGGCCTTAATTATTTTACAAAAGCATATTTTGTTGTTATTGTGAGTGCACACAAATAAACATAGTCTTTATAGATTCGAAAGATGTATTACCAAAAATGAGGGTGTGACACTTGAACAGCTCACATTTCTCTAGGTTAACATGTAAAGTTGCTACTACTTACATATTTTAGATAAGCCATATTTGAGGTCGATGAATGATAGGCGAGCGTTTGGATGTCCTGCTTCGCCAGTGTGTAGGTGAAGCACATAGAATTGCTGACACGAGAGTAGGGTTTAGTCAAGCCTTTAATGGCGACGGCCAACACAACAATAACAAGAAGCACACGTGAAGCTCCGCCCCAGCCAACGGGATGACAAACAACGTCAGGAGTCACGTCACACTTCACATACTGGCGCCGCCCATTTTCCCTCCAGAACATACCCCCTCTTCTCTGGCACCTGTGGATATTTGAAACAGACAAACAAAAAGGGGAGAAACAAAAAGGTGACGTGACAACACAAGATGAATCAGCGGAACCTATCGGTCCAGTGCCAACAGCACAGCAGATCTTTACGGAGCCTTGCAAAACACCAATGCAAAGCTTCAACAAATCTTTTCCTAATGTAAAGCAAGGATACGTGTAAAGGCAGCTCATCTAGTGCAGCTCATAATCCATTCACTTGTCGGGAAGCCGTCGGAGACGGCCAGACCGCCGAGGAGCCTGCACCGGAACAGCTGAGAGGGAGGCCAACTCATGGCACGAGAACTCCACCGAACCTGATGGGGACACGGTCCTACCCTCCGGACATCCACTGCCATCAGACCCAGGGGGTGCAGCGGGTGTCGCTATTGCCAGGGGGATATCAGGGTCGCTCGGAGGGGCAGCAGGTGGCACTTCGCACTCCTCTCCACTCTCAGATGCGGCACCGTCATCACAATGGCCTGCGACACTTGGGAAAGAGTCAACTTTATAACAATCTGTTAAGCGAACCCTATACGAAGCACGCCGCAACTGGGAACCCGTAAATTTACGGACGTTGCACCACATCCCGTCAGAGCTAAGCACGAGATACCTGCTTCGAGCCCGTGACTTGTTACGGTCGCTATACAAATACACAAGGTCGCCAGGGCAAATATCAAGGCTAGGCGCACCCCGACTCAGTGGAGCTTTAGCTTTAACACTGTGGGGGTGGTTAGCCAGACGATGTGCATGCTGCAATGCAATCAGCTCCCGGTCATCCACCGGTAACTGTTCGAGAGAGAACTGATCACGCTGCAACAGCATCTCGCGAGCTGACAAGCCACGTGACCGAATACGGCTATTTAACCGAGCAACAGACAATAGCAAGGGGGTGACGACCCCACAGTGTGGTTCTAGTCGCAAAATCTCGCCCTGCAGCTCCTGGATGGCCCTTTCGGCCACCGGATTTTTGTTGATATTTTTAGCATCGCCAACTTCAATGGCCAGCCTGTATTGAGCAAGCACTGTGTCCTTGGCCAGTGATGAAAAACCTGGTGCCGGGTCAGTTCTAACTGTTGCAAAGGGTCCATCGAGCGGACAAAGGCCAATACACAAGCGCACAATACCATCGCACAACGTTGCCTTCCGCTCGTCATCAATTAACAAAGCACCTGTAAAGGATGTCACACACTCTCGAACGACCAAGATGAGTTGGCGCTCACGTTTAAGCACGTCAGCTGCAAAAGTTGACCCGACCGTCTCAGGTGGATCACAGCTGGACTGCTCCACTGCAAACACAGGGGACTTTGCCAGTGCAGCGCATTGGTGACATCCCTTACTGGTAAGCTGGACGGCCGAATCCAAGTCCAACGCGTAGAAGTACCGGCCAACGACAAGTCTCAACTGGTGAGCCGAGGGGTGATCTAGCCTAATGTGCAATGACATAAGCAACCCATGCAGTACTGACCTCGGAACAACGATGCATTCGGTAGTGTTTGATAGTGGTGTGTCACGCCGCACAACTAACAGCCCATCACTTGCTAAGGTAACAGTATTCAAATACCGTTTCACATCTTTGACGTTGGTAACTCTCTTGGAAGGTCGTGTACCCTGCCGAAGATGTGCGCATACCCTACGGAGGTCTGGACACTCAGCCTGAATAGACACCCATGTGGCTCTGTTGGCAAAGGGTAACTTTTGAGCTCCCCGCAAGATGTCGGTAACGTCAGTGCGGCACACGACGGAGACCATGGATTCACGGACGAAGCTACACACCTGACATGCTGGGCTGTCACATTGTGCAGCATGGCGACTAGCATAATCTGAAGGGAGAATAGCAGCCCCAGCAACATGACGAACAGAGACCTGAAAGCGGCTTGCAGTCGACAAGAAAGTAGTAACGCGTGGGCTCGCAGAAAACTCCCCCCTACACAGCTTCTCAAAGGCCTGTACACATGGTTTACTGTCAGTGAGCACACACGCCTTCTGAGATGATTGAACAATATATGGACCAAAATGCTTCAGGGCAGCGGCTATAGCTAGGGCCTCAATCTCACACGGAAGCCAATGGATCTGATTTTTGCGAAGCTTAGCGCTAAAATGTCCGGCGATCAACAACTTTTCCCCCCTCGTAACATACATTGTCGCGCCCAGCCCTGGATCCCTGAGAGCACCATCGGTGACAATCCAAAGTTGATCATCAAGTCTTGGTATTGTCACAGAGCAATTAGTGGATAATGCCTGCTGAGCCCTATGAAAACACTGGAGGAGCTCATCTGACCACACAACTGCTGAAGTCGACTCACCACCAGCGACCACGTTGTCGAACGGGGCAAGGATCGACGCACAACCCTTAAGAACACGAGCTAGGACTTTATACGCACCAATAAAGGACCGTAGACCACAAACAGTCGCGGGAGGGGTGCACGAAGCCAATGTTGAAATGCGGTGTGAACTGGCACGAATAGTACCCTGATTCCAGACCCACCCCAAAATGTTGGTCTGGACTGGGGCAACGACCGTCTTACTGGGAGATAAGCACAGATTGCATGCCTGGAGGGCCACTAAGACCTTTTTCCACACTGCGAGAAGATCCTCAAGAGTATCAGCACCACAGTACAGGTCATCAGCGACCTTGGCCACCTGTCCCTGTTGGAGGGGGTCGCCAAGCACGCGACAGGTTAACTCCTCTAATGCAGTTTCTGAGCCGGGCATGCCCATGGCACATCTGGCATATACACGGACTCCTTTAAATGGCGTGACCACCCCGCAGTACTTCATAGAAGATTTGGAAAGAGGAATTTGGTAGAACGCCTTGGTGAGGTCTGTCGCAATGATATATCTCCACTGAGCTATCAGACGCAGAGTGGCATCGACATTTGGCATCAGC
Organism: Oxygymnocypris stewartii; assembly: GCA_003573665.1. NCBI lineage: Eukaryota > Metazoa > Chordata > Actinopteri > Cypriniformes > Cyprinidae > Oxygymnocypris > Oxygymnocypris stewartii. Next base: position 361,381 of record QVTF01019794.1, read on the forward strand.
GACAGTTGGGGTTTGCTATAACGGCCCACATCAGCGAATGCCGTAACAAGACGAAATCCTCCGTTAGGTTTTTTGACAAGAAACGATGGGTTGACATATTCCACATCGACATCAATGTCCTCGGGCTTTCGAAAAACGCCTAATGACTCCAGCGCATCAAACTGAGCCTGCAGGTCCTGCAGCTGGCCTCTGGAGTACTGTGGAACTCTTCCCTTCCGCTGAGGCGGCTGGACAGGCCCCATGTTTACCCTTGCTTGGAAGGGGCCAGCAGCGCCATTATAGCCCCTAAACTGTGGACTGAAGACCTCATCAAATTCTCTGTGGGCCTCCCGAAATGTATCTCTAATGTCCGCCGTCATAATGCCGTTGGGGACTAGTGAGATAAGGTCGGAGAACAGAGTTGTACTGTGCATACGGGGCTTGCGAGCGACAGCTTGGGGAACTTCCGACAGGGCTTGTGCAGTTTGGGACTCCGGTACGTAGGTCCTGCGAACACGGCATACATGATCATGTTTTCTGATGCCCTGTGGTGTGTCAGTTAGATTGGGAATTCTAATTTTTCCAGATACCCCTACAAACAATGAAGGAGCAAACCAGTGTGTACAGTCCTCATGTGGCTCAATAGCGAGCTCCTCGTTAACCTTAGCAAACTCTGCTGGAAGCTCAAGTTCGACAAAGTCCCCAGGCCACACAGTATGTGATGAGGTAGCACGAAGCACATGAGCTCGCCGAATAGCATGTCTGTCTCCATACGTCCGATTGGCACCATACTCGTATGTGTCTGATGCCACACAGACCTGATGCTTAGCGGGGCGGATAGAAATGTCATTACATTCCATAAAGGGGATGCCAGCGAGAATGTCCGAATCCAAGTTTTCTACCACGAGTCCGTCAAAAAAAAGGGTGTGCTCGTCTCTTTGAAAATATGTGTGTGTTTCCCCAACCACCTTCAATGGCGAAGAGCCATCTGCCTGACGAGCTGACTGCGTACTGCTGGAGACTTTAAGACCGAGTTTGGTGGCACATGCTGCCCTTATCATGTTTCCAGTTGCACCACTGTCAATGGTCAGCCTAACGGGGACGTGACCATGGAAAGCCTCGAGGCAGGGTGACTGCATGATGCGAATGCGCTGTACAGCTGTAGGATTGCGGGCTATGTCCTCGTTGTCATCCTCGGACTCGCCGTCAGAGTGAAACGGAAAGCCAGCAACTTGCCGCGCCCTGGCAATGAAAGCTTTGTCTGGAGGAGGCAGGAAAGGGCATTTGCTAAGGAAGTGATTGTCTGGTCTGCGAGCCTCCTTACAGAGTGGGCAAGGACTTCCTAGATCGACCCAGTGATGCAAACTTCTGTCTTGGAGGGTTAGACACGGCTGAGCGCATAGCTCTGGCATCCTCTGATGACTGTAGCTCATCCAGTAATGAACACAGGGCCTGAGATATCTCTGGTTTGATGGAAGCCAGGGTGCGTGACCGTAACTCTGTGCTATACCTCTGCTTTACAAGCTTTGGCAAATCGCTGTGTATAAGACGAAGCCAAGTTAGAACAACTAAGTTTTCGATCGTAGGGGAGAGCTCCTCATCCTCTAGAATGTTTTCACCTCCGTGAGTAATGCCAGAGTCTCTACGTAGTAAATTGTCCTCAACAAATGCCATTAATCTCTGGTACATGTCCTCTGGCCCTTCATTAGACTCAAGTTTAATGGCAGCAAAGTCAATGAAGTGTGCACCAGTTGATTGGAATCCATGATGTAGTCTGATAGTCTGCCATATGTGATCAATGCACGTGGAGTTTTTAACAATAGTATTTCGGGAAATAACAGGGCAGTAGTTAGCAATCTGCCCCAGCATAAGCTCAAGCATGCTGACCTTTTGTTGGCGCGTGCGCCGTCGCGCCGCGGGAACTTCGTCGTCATCATCGGTAAAACCTCTGAATGGTGAAGCCCAAGTCTTTTTTTCCCAGCGCGCGCCGTCAACTAGAAAGGGAACGAACTCAGTATCCAATGACAACGTGTAAACAAGGTTCTGACGCCAGTTCTCAAATGAATTCACGGTCTCAACTTTCGTAAGACACCACTGCTTCGGTGCTCTGTGTGTATTTGCCATGGCTAATGTCTCGGGTGTCGTCAGCGGAGATAATCCACAACGCGGCTCGCTTGCACGCGATTATAACGTGAATGGATTTCACTTGAGCTCACCGGAGCGTTTGGGGAGTGAATACGATAACGCTGCCACCACGCCAGTGTGTAGGTGAAGCACATAGAATTGCTGACACGAGAGTAGGGTTTAGTCAAGCCTTTAATGGCGACGGCCAACACAACAATAACAAGAAGCACACGTGAAGCTCCGCCCCAGCCAACGGGATGACAAGCAACGTCAGGAGTCACGTCACACTTCACATACTGGCGCTTGATGTACTGTATTACGACAGACTAGCCATTAACGATCTGTCCGTCATGGACTGCGTAAAATCGTCTGTGGAATTTTTTTTCTGCGACTAATAATATTTTGGTCAACCAAGCTTCTTCTAGTTGACTAACGATTAGTCGACTATGACGAGCGGGAACCCTGCATGTTCAAATCAGCCTTTTATGTTCTTCTTGGCTTAATTGCAAGACAATTGTGTTCCATACCATAAAAAATAGTGACTGAAAAAACAATGCTGAATAGAGGTTGAATGAGTATGAAATAGCTGTTTATAAAAAAAAAATCCTGCAACTCAAAAATATTACATAAAAATATTAAAGATCTTTTCAGTCCCCTTATTAAACATTCGTGGTAGAGGACTGCACGGGTTAGACCCAGATGAACGTCTCGGGTTACTCGCGTAACCCTTGTTCCCTATCAGTCGGTCACTCTCGACGTCACATCGGAGGACCGACGAATTGGGATCTCGCTTAGAGAGACCTATCCACTTCGAGTGTAAACTAAACGAGCCAATGCACATTGGCATGCGATTATTGCATCCAGCTGCCGCTGATCACAGCGTGAGCATAAATAGGCAGCAGGTGAAGCGCATATTCAGCTTTTCGCTTCGGAGCCGAGCGGTGTTTATCGTTCTGCTCCAGACTTACCTATCTGAGAGTGCCTCAAGACTCTGGTGTTGGCGGACGGCGATTCAGCGGTGGTGGTCTCCTTCGTCGAGTGGATTGCACACATCAGGCTGCACTACCCCCTGTTGTGTTGCAGCGACCATCTCCCCTGTGCGCTTCAGCACACTAAAAGAGCAAACACTTCTCTAAAAGAGTGTTACGGGCGGAACGTCTTTTTTAAGACACGTCTTTTCAAAGATGCCCTTCCGCCCGTGCGTTTCTGGATGCGGTCGTTACCTGGTGCCAGGTGATGGTTACGATCGCTGCCTCTCGTGTCTGGGCATTGAACACGCAGAGGCGGCTTTTTTGGACGAGTCATGCCCCCATTGCGGGGGGATGACCATCGCGGGGCTGCGGACCAGGCTTCGTTTCCTGCAAAGGGGCGGGGTACCCGTGCCTCTGCCGAGATCTAGGGTTCCCCCTGGTGGCTACCGGGGGGAGGCTACTTCCGGCAGTAGCCGGGCTGGTCTTTCGGTGACAGTGAGGAATTCCCCTCCAAAAACAGCGAGGGCTCCTCCTGTTACCGGCACTTCGCTACCGATGGAGCTGCCTAGGGAACGGGCTGGCCCCTCCCATGGAGGGGGGGTACCGCTTGTATCCTTTGGCGCTCCCCCCGACGATCGGATGTCGATCGCTACATCGGAGGGTGAGTCAGACCAATTCGGAGATGATGGTTCAGTACCGCTGCCACCCTCCGGGCGGTCAGCGGTGCCGGATTCGGATCCGGAAATGGTGGCTATGCTTGCCCGGGCCGCTGAGAGTGTTGGGCTCGAGTGGAGGCCTCCACCGTGTCCCGAACCCTCAAGGCTGGACGATTGGTTTCTCGGGGTGGCCCGCGCTGGTTCTCAGGGCCCCACCCCAGTGCCTTTCTTCATGCCCGTCCAGGCCCTCGCCAAACCAGGCGGCAAACGTCGAAGCAAGCGGCCATGAGACGGACGACCCAGGGATGGAGATGTTTGCTCTTCGGGAGATGGTGAACGCACCACTCCCTCCCCCGGAGGAGGGCCGGGCGGAGAATCTTTTGTTTCTTTTTCTGCCACTGGCCTCACTGGCCCCAAAACCTCAACAAAAGAGCAGTTTCCTCTATCTCTGGGTCCCCAGAGGGGACGGGGGGTTGTGAACGAGTCAAACTTGAGTTACAATGACCGTCCCAGATAAATATAATGTTGTGACTTGCGAGTCAGTAGCCTGTCGAAGCTATTTTACTAATAAAAGTTTCCGTGCTGTTTGTGCGTGATCTCTGATATGTGTGTGCGTGCGTCTATGAAAGCAGCGAAGCCTCTGCATATAGTTTTGGTTTAGCTACAAACCCGAGCTACGACCCGAGCCCGAAGCTATCCATTAAACATTAACCCGAAACCCGACCCGAACCCGCGGGTCCCGAAATACCTTCAGACCTCTAATTCAGAGTATGATTTTTTTTTTGTCATTTCGTCGTTCTTGAAAATTATGTTTCGTAGATTTTCTAACGAAGCTAAGCAGGGGCGAGACCAGAATTTTTTTAAGTGATCGCGCCTAATTTACTAGCTGCTGTAGGTGTCCTTAATGTTAATCCAAGAAACTGACATATTATAGCCAAAAATTATTCATACAGTGAACTACCAGTAAAATGTATACAAAAAATATTCAGACACTTTGACCTGACCATGTTATGCTGGTGTGAAAAAAAGGTAGTTTTTTTTATTTAATTGCCAATGCAACCTTTTTACACCACAGACTGAACAAAATTAAGCATTGCTTGGTAATTGGTCAACAAAGTATTGATAGTTGAGTAAATGTTGTCATAGTAACAGTTGTCTGAATTTTTGGTTGATTGTAATCAGTACAAACCTTTCTTTCAAAGCTATCTCACATCAATATGAATTTGTTCTGACACAGTTTAACTCTGAGTTTTTGTCATATTGTATTACCTTTTTTCTAAACTATAGCAAATAAACTGTGATAATGTAAGACATGTTCTACATTCTGCTCTTCTAGCTGGATTTCCATCATGCACAATCAAACCTTTACAGATTATTCAGAATGCAGCGACACGACTGGTCTTCAGCGAATCCAAAAGGGCCCATGTCACACCTCTCTTCATCTCCCTGCACTGGCTCCCGGTTGCAGCTCGCATCAAGTTCAAGACACTGATGCTTGCTTATAGAACAGCCACAGGCTCAGCACCCTCCTACTTCCACTCACTGATGACAATCTACATCCCCTCAAGAAGTCTGAGATCGGCGGGCGAGCGTCGCCTCGTGGTGCCATCACAGAGAGGCACAAAATCACTCTCCAGAACGTTTTCATTCACCGTTCCTGGCTGGTGGAATTAACTCCCCCCCCCCCCCCCCCCCCCCCCCATCCAGAATGCAGGAAAGTCGCTTTGGATAAAACTGTCTGCTAAATGATTAAATGTAAATGTGTGTGAATTCATTTTTGTTTGACTATATATTTAAATTTTTACAGTGAAGACTATGCAGTATTATACATCTGATTATTCGATTTCTGTACCTGGACTTTATGTCTTTATAGTACACTGTACACTGTATAGTCTTTATGTCTACAGTGTACGGTGTAAATACAAGTGTTCTAATCATCATGGCCACCACTGTCCCTCAAAGCTATACTTAAGATGCCTGGGATAATGGAGATTCAGTGCATACAGAAAACCAAGGAAGACACAGCAAGCAGGCCTGTAACAACTTTCTTCCCCTCGATAACAATCCCAATGTCCTTTGGACTGTCACTGGAAGCTCCTGTCTTGGTCACAATTACTGCCATCACAAGCTGATCAATTCCTGTCAGGTCGTCATTGTCCTGTAACAATAAACAGCAGTGACAATCAAAACCTATAAAATATTGATAAAAAGGGAAGATCTGAAACTCAAAGTTGTTTGATCAGGAAATCCAATCAACAATTGTATGGCCTCTTCAGGAAGTAAACAACAATAATTTTGAAATAAATTCACACTTCTGGTACATTGAAATTAAGATTGCATACTTTCAGTTATTTGATGAGGTCTCCTTCATGTTGCCCAATTAATTCTATAATGCTGCTAATGACCACCAGATACTCAGGACACTGCTCATCCTAAAAATAAAAATAAGATTATGTCCTCCACAGAGAGGTTTCTTTAATTTATTGGTGTAAAACAGGGTGCAAGAAATGTCAACAGGTGAGAAACATAAAGGTAAAAGCCTCTCCCAAGGAGTTTCACAATATGTTGTTCCTTGCTACGTTGACCATTTCGCTTGATCACATGGGCTAAAAAACAGATTAAGTCAATTTTCTAATTCTCTGAGATACTGAATTTGGGGTTTTCATTAGTTGTCAGTTATAATCATCAAAATTAAAAGAAATAAACACTTGAAATATATCAGTCTGTGTGGAATGAATGTATACATTATACAAGTTTCACTTTTTGAATGGAATTAGTGAAATAAATCAACTTTTTGATGATATTCTAATTATATGACCAGCACCTGTATATTAGGGGTGTAACGGTTCACAAAATTCACGGTTCGATTCGATATGACACAGTGGTGTCAAGGTTCGGTACGTTTTCGATACGGGGGGCGGGGCAATTGGTTACGTCGCAATGTTGGAAATATTTCTGTTTTAAATCATGAAGGCGAGCCAATGGATATCACACAAGCATGCGTTTGCACCAGGGTTTGTACACGTGCAAATTCATTGGATGTGTAACATTGTATTAGATCCGTGCATTACACTATGTCTTAATGTAAGCCGACTGTCTTATTAATGTTAATCAAACAATAAAAGAAAAGAGGAAATCACTCGCTGCCTGATTGAACTGCTTTTGTAGTTTTAATAATGCGGGTTTTTTTGTTGTTTTTTTGTTAATGTATTGTTAACACATTGTTATGATTTAAATGATATAAATTTAGTTCTATATATGATTTGTTATGAATTTAGTCATATATATAAATAGATGTATATATTTGTAATGTTGCATCACAATGATTAAATAAATAAGTAAATAAAATAAATGTAATTGACAGTGACAGTGAATAAAAATATACTGCTGTACATTGACTCAAGTTACTTCTTTGGAATTTATTAAATTCAATAGCATTCATATAAAATATTCAAAATAAAGATATTGTATAATAAATAGTGTAAAATGAATTATAGTAAAATTGCTGTAGTAATATACTGTAAAACTAAGTTGCGGTAAGGGTATTGTACTGTAAAATGAAACTGCGGTAAGGGCATCATACTGTAAAACACATTTACAGTTAAAGTACTGTAAAGGGACAGTTACAGTAACTTACTGGCAATGGTGCTGCCAGTAAGTTACCGCAAAAATACAATAAAAAGTCTAACAGTGTAGTTTCATCTCAGTTTTCAGTCTTTCTCCAAGTGTTCCTCCTTCAGCAGGAAACAGTGTCAGCCGCTTGTATTGTGAAGATCCAATGAGGACCAATTTAGGTTCCAGCTGCAAAGTGATTATTCTTTGAAATTCTGTATTCACCTGAAATATAGAATGAGAGAAAAAAGTTCTCACGAGCTGATTTAAACCGCACGTTAACAGGAAATGCTTGTGAATTGAAAACAGCTCGTTTCAATCATGTTGGATTTATTCAATATTCTCTCTATTTGGAAGTATTCAAAATTAATAACTAAATCCTTAACAACAGAATTAAGTAGGTTTTATTCCTGACATTTTCAAATAGTTTTAACTCAAAAAATATATATATATAAAAAAGAAATTCGTTTTGTTAAATAAAGTTTACATAATACATTTAAGGAAATCTACAACCATACAGAAAATACTTTTTACAGTGTATTAACTTTAACTGAAACCTTGTGTAAACAGCACAAATAAATAAATAGAACGAACATACAAATTAAACGATTTCAAACAGGGCCCACTAGTGCAACCTGGACTGGGGCCCCAACCCCAGTTACGGCCCTGATTGGAGGACACATTCAAATGTTTTTTTACTCTTCATTAATAGACAAGTGCAAACTGCACTTAATGCAAATGTAATTGGCCACATTTAAAAAATCAGGTGATAATGTTCGAACATCTGTGCAAATATCTGTCTTTGTATAGAGACAAAAGAATGAGGTTAATCACTGTCTGCCACATCAGTTTATGCTGATCAATATATTGGCAACTTATGAATACACTACAAAAACATCTTCTTCAGTTATTGATTTTATTTGTCATCAAACACAAAACAACTTTAAGCAAATAGTGTTATCATATCTAAACGAACTCCAATGTTAGTCTATAACCCTGTTTTTTGTTTAATGTGTTGTTTTATATATGTTTTGACGTTTTAAGTATAGTTTGGGATGGAATTTGGAAGGTATTTTATCAGAAAATATAGGTAGGGTATAATTCAAAAAAAAGAAAGGGAGAAGTAAGGGAGGAAAAGGGGAAGCGGAAAGAAGAGGGGAGGAGGTGGAAAGAAAGACAAATAAATATATATGTTTTTTTTAAATAAAGTATTTAAAACCCTGATGTACACACTCCTGTACAGTAGGTGGTGGCATGCACATATAATTGCTGGTTTGCGATCCGCCATTAAACTGAAAGAAGAAGTAGTAAGTTATAGTTTGGCACTTTTTAAGACGATCTGCCATATTTTTGTTTTATTTAATTTTGTTTACTAGAATTAACAACAATTATACAAAGTATACAACCCAATAACAACTAAATCATACAACACAAATAAAGAAAGAAAAAAAAACTAAACTAAACTAACAACAAACCCATCAAAAATATACAGAGCCAGGGGTAATATAATTGATCCCGCCTCGCTGCGATGATGACGTCATTACCAGCGCGTTCACTCAGCGTCGAGTCTCTTCTGAGAGGTGAGCAGATCACGGTCGTCGCTTATTTAATTGTAAAATACACCTCACACAGTTTGTTTATGCAACATTTCTGCCTTAGATCACGGTCGTCGCTTATTTTATTGTAAAATACACTTCACACGGTTTGTTTATGCAACATTTCTGCCTTGTTATCATCGAGTAAAGTGCTGTTTGTGTGTTTGCTGATTTAACTAGAACAGCAGGCAACAAGCATGTGAGGAAAACATGTTAAATTCAAAGTGATTTTGTGTTTTTATATGTTCATGGATGATTGTTTTGATGTTTGGAGTGATAATGTTGCTGTTACTTAATGTCTCCTGATCTGTGAGACGAGTGGATATGAACTGATCTCAATGTTTTGCTGCTGCTATTTTTTTATAACGTTATTTCTCTTTTGAGATTTATCTTTCACAGATCAAATTAGTTATAGTTACTTTATTAAGAATAGATACAGCAAAATACTTCATACAATTAGTTTATATAATGAGCCTCGTGGAAAATTTTGCATCAATACAGAAATATGAAGAGATAATACACTGGAAACTACATGTTTGCTTTGTGGTGCTCTTTCTATTTAAAGATTGTATGATCCCTGTCAATTACTTTACATTTAAAACTAGAACATGTTAATACTTTAATTGTTCTGAATGTAGTTATCAAACTATATTTAGAAGTGCTCTGTTGTAGATATTTGATTCTAATTGGCAATGTAGATAGGTGTCATCAAATGTCTGTGTTTATGCTTTAAAGTCGGCATCTATATAGAAAATTAATATTTTTGGGAATACTGTAGTTTATTATAAATTTATCCATGCACTTAAATTTTTTTTTTTAATTCATGTGCATTTGTAATGTTTAATCAGAAACATTAACCTCCCCTCCCCCTCAAAACGACCCCTCTTCCCTTCCAGCAGTGGCGGCGCTAGGGTGGGGCTTGATGGGGCTATAGCCCCATCAGAAACTTGCTTAGCCCCGGCACAGCCCCCCCCCCAAGGATTTCCAAATTATTTGACTGATTTTTTTAACTCCGTGTCACTCTCATTAACTCTGAAAATAAACATTAAAAACCTAAAAAAGGGCCTAATATGTGGCCTATAAACTATTTTTATTATGGGGAGGGGTCAAGCAACTAAACCAAGCAAACTTTGCCCAAGACGGTGAACGTCATTTCACTATAGAGAATGTGAAAGTAAAACAAACTGACGGCTAATGCTGGATTAACGGCGCTTATTCTCTCTGAGCCAACGAGAGATGAATCTACTCTTAACATATGCTGATAACGGTATTTTTTTTTTTCCATCTCATAAAATCTAAGTCAATTTATAAGTAAAGCGATACATAAAATTGCTTAAATTAAACAAAATAAGCCTCTCCAATCAGTGCACTTGTATAATTTAAATAAAAAATAATTTATACATTAAATAATAAATACACAACAGGTAATCAAAAATCTAGGACTTTTTTGTGCTCAAAAACTTACATAAATAATATATTAAATAAAATAAACGACTAGTTTTACATGGTAGCGCCCTGCAAAAAACACAAGCCAATAAAATAACCACACTTTTATTGAAATAAATTTGGACAGATAATTTATTAATATGAAATATCAATGTATTATTTTTATTAAATTCTATGCAACAGAATCAGACATAACTGTTGTTGTTTTTGACTAATTAGCCAAATAATGTATAGTCCTGCAAACGGGTTTTATTGAACGGAGCGTCACGCGGCGCAGTGATGACGGCTGAGGGAGTTCTCTCTTCAAAAAGTTAGCAGGCTGAGGGGGGCATCACAGGGTTATCAATTGTGCCAGTGGAATGGCCATCTGCTTGAGGCACGAGGCAGCATCACGGGTTGCTTGCAGACGCGCCTGAATATTAATCAGCCTAAATTGCAGCACAGTAGGTCGATGCCGATTCATTAAATAATGCCAAAAATCGGCCGATTGATTGACCTATATATATATATATATATATATATAACTGTCTTAAATTATTCCCTTAATATCTCTCTTGTGGCTCGTATAGTGAAAAACATGAAGAAACGTATTTCGCGTTAAACACGTTGTTTTTGAAAATCATGAAATAAAGCTGCTCTGAATTTTCATTGATGACTGCAGTGTTAATAATAATTATTAGTGATCGACCGATATTGAGTTTTTATTACCGATAACGATTATTTGCATGTTTATGTACCCGATAACCGATATTCAGAACTGATATTTATTTACTGTTATAAAGTAACTCCATTCTTCACTTTCAGTCATCTTAACAACAACAAACAACTGTTGAAAATTAATATTCTTTTATGTACAATTTAATCTTCAAATTACAACAATAAAAACATTTTATTTATAAAAAGCATCATCAGCAACACTGATATGAACAGTAAGCAAAATAATGTCTAATGTATTCAAATGGAGAAAATAAAGGACAGAAATCATATCAACTTCATTTTAAACTACAGTTTTAGGTTTAAACGCTGTTTAATAGACTAAAGAGTGAAGAATAATTCACTGAATAATATTCTCTGGAATATTGAAATAAGCTATAACAAACAAAACATCGTATTTTATTGCATTTCTTAACTGTATGTTTTATCAGAATTATTAAAATGTTTTTGTCATTATAGATTATGAAAACGGTTTATCTATTTACACAGAACTATACTCAAACTGCGATCGCTCGCGGAGATAATAAATCATTAATTTAGATAGAGATGTATTTATTTAGATGTTTATTGGCGAAATAATGGTTCTATAGTAAATGTTAATATAATTAAGCGCGTTTCAAACAAGTGAATCTTATTCAAAGTTACATGCGGTGGTCGTGCTGGAGCTTCTCCTGAGTGAACAGTGTCCACTGCTCCAAGTGTGTGTGTGTGTGTGTGTGTGTGTGTGTCCACTGCTCCAGGTGTGTGTGTGTGTGTGTGTGTCCACTGCTCCAGGTGTGTGTGTGTGTGTGTGTGTCCACTGCTCCAGGTGTGTGTGTGTGTGTGTGTGTGTGTGTGTGTCCACTGCTCCAGGGGTGTGTGTGTGTGTCCACTGCTCCAGGTGTGTGTGTGTGTGTGTGTGTGTCCACTGCTCCAGGTGTGTGTGTGTGCCCACTGCTCCAAGTGTGTGTGTGTGTGCCCACTGCTCCAAGTGTGTGCACACTTGGATGGGTCAAATGCAGAGAACAAAATTTAACTGCTGGTTATACTCTGTATAATTATGTATGTGACGACAAAAAAAAAAAAAAAAAACGATTTTTTTTTTTCAAAACCGATAACCGATAATGGTAAAATGCTTAAATATCGGGAAAAATATCGGTAAACTGATATATCGGTCGATCTCTAATAATTATAGGCCCACAATTATTTGTATAAATTAATAGACCTGTTTTAAAAAATATATTTCTAAGTTTAAGTTTAATACCACAAAAAACAAGTAAAATATGCCTTTTTCGAAAGTGCTGTATATAAAAAAAACTCATAGCTAAAGTTTAAGCCAGTGGTTCTCAACCTTTTTTTCTATCGTGACATTACATTTTTTCAATGTAATATGTAATTTACATATTACATCATCAATGCAAACCAACTACATTTATAATATTATTTATAATTTAAATATTATGATATCTAAACGATTACATTTATTTAAAAAATAGCTCTACTCACCAATAATAAAACACCTGATGCTGTCAGGAACCAATTTAGTGAAATTCTGCTCGAAAGGAGAAACAGCACAATGAAGTTGAGATTGTAAGTTGCAGTCTGTAAGACGCGCAATCGCGCATAAGATAAGATAAGATAAACTTTATTGTCCCGAAGGAAATTTGTGTTGGACACATACAATACGTTATCTGCTGTTCTACACAAAATGTTGTATGGTAGCATGGTAGTGTTACTTGACATGTGACCTTGCAGAAAGTGTGCGTTCGCAAATGTAGCCTATGTTGATCCAAATATAGAAAGCATTTTCGAATTTAATAATCTGAGGTTCTCTCCAGAGATGTTTTGCCACATTTCTGTAATTCCCATGAACATCTTCAAGTGAGTGGCGGAGCAAACCGAAAGTTGATTCCGTAAGTTCTAATAGTCATCTGCTGATGACTATTTGAATTGAATTGTGCCAAAGTGCGCACTTGGAAGTGTTCGTTAAATGCATAGCCTAACATTAATTACGTGAGTAGCCTACCCAGGTCTGCTCATGTCTGAAAATAATATTTGAAAAACAATTATTTTACATAACAAAAACATTATAGTTTATATTTGTTTATTACATTTTTTATGTAAAAACTAAAATGAATTGTAAAACTGAAAGTTATTTTTTAATTACGCTCAGCATGGTGGGCCGCATTTGGATTAGTGATGGGCCGCGGGTTGAGAACCACTGTTTTAAGCGTTCATTACGTTCTCTCAATTTAATGAGTTTTTTTAGCACCCCCTCTGAACTGTTAAGCCCCTCCCTTAGCACCCCCAACAAAAAATCCTAGAGCCGCCACTGCCTTCCAGTCACGAACGATAGTACAAGGACGGAGATAGAAGGGGTGTGCGATATTGAGAAAAAAAAAGATATCTCGATATTATTATTTTCGATAACGATAATTAGACGATATTTTGCAGAGTGTTATTGTGCTGATGATATCTGACTACCGTGGACAGCTGCAATTTTTTATATTCTTCATATTCTGTGTGGTCAGTTCACATCAGTGATTAATGAATCTTTTAATTTAAGTATAAATCGATTTGTAACTTTTTTTTTTCTAAGTGTACTTATTTTTTGTCAAATTGTTACATTTAACCATTCAATTAAGATAATACACATTTAGGCTGCTCCCAAACAAATGAAACCAGTATCATCACAATTAATATTTGCAGAAGTTGCATCTGAAGGTGTATTTACACACTGTTTGATGCAGCTCAGAGGGACATGGGGTGCTTTAACCAGTTACAAATGCATCATTTTACGTTTTAAACATAAAACATTTAATACTGAGATTTAAAATTATTTAACAAATGAAAATAGACAATGTGAAATTAAACCGCCAGCAGGTGGCAGCGAGTCACTATTAACAAGTGAGTCATTGCGACTGAACCGAATCATTTAAACGGTTCATTGATTCATTCAGGAACGAATCACTGAGAATCAAAAGATCGCTGTAGCTGTGTGGAATATTTTTTTGTCGACGAAATGCAGCAAAAACAAGCAATATGGTGTATAAAATGTAAGTCTCTTGATATTAACTTATTGTTTATTGAACTGTTGTATAAAATAAATATCACATTTGTAATCTTGCTTATTTTTTAAGAAAAAGCTGCATTCTTTGTGTGATTTGAATCATATGAAATGTAAATATATAAATTGTCTGCCCCCATATCTTGAATTTTGCGATCACTCTTAATGCATTTTAATCGACTTAACCATGCAGTGAAAGAACACGCTCTAAATGCGCGCGTGCACTGTTTTACCCCTTCATCACCACGCAGGCTAATGTATGCGTGCACTCCGTAACGTAGCGGTTTTGTTGGGGTTTTGCAAAATACTCGATATTGTCAAATTGCACATTAAAACAACAATTACAATATTATTGCAGACGGTATATATCGCACACCCTTAGGAGCTAGTGACGTAAGGGGTAAACGCTGGGATAAACGACACGGGAAAAGCTGCTGATGCTATGATGCATTGACCAGTACTGACTTGAGCAATGGAGGAGTACACTACTCTTAAAAATGGAAAGGCTATTAGGATATTACCACAACATTACTCTTAGGACATAGCAAACTATTTCATTTTTTTATGAATATGACTTAACTTGATGGAGGACATTCAGGCAGTATCTCTCTCTTTCTCTTGTGCCGTTGATCACCATCATCCTCAATAAATAAATACAAATCTTCATGCTAGAGTGTCGGCGGTGAATCCACTAACTGCAAACTGGCATTCCATTTTGTTAGCAACGGCCCAACTTCCAATGATCCAATCAATTCTAGAAGGACGAAATCAAGTCCCGCCCTCTCATTTCAGATGCTGTTTCACTCGGATAGACGTCACAGTAGAGAAAGAAAGACGATCGCTACTTCAGTTTCATGCAGACTTTGATTTTTCATTCTTACTGTTGTTTATATTTGGAAGAATTTACATTGTATTCTTTCTTATATTTCTAGACCAGATATATTTTTATACGTTAATATTGGGGCAGAATAAAAAAATCAATATGGATAGTGATGAGATCCCGTGGCACGAGATCTCGCGAGAACGTGACGATATCCACATTAGAGCTGCACAATTAATCACAAAAAATTGCACTTGTGATCTTGATTCAAACACCCACGCGATCTTATTCCTGAACAACAACGATTCAACTATGTCTATTAAGACGGCTTCTCATCGCTAGTGTCAGTGGAGTGTGAGAAGCACGTTTTGCAGCTGCCCAATCAGAGGGTCGGCCATCATCACGCTTCTGATATGAATGCTGTCCTTCACTGATATGGGCGTCGACAAAACATGTGCTGCTCAATCTCAACTTACACTGGCAATGTGAAACAGGTGATTAAAGACATTCAACTCTGCATTAATGCTGCCGCTGATCCAGAAAGAGCAAGACAGTCTTTTCAACCACACATAATTATTTCTGTGTTACAGACATTTAGCATGGAGTGCGTTGATGCGTCGCCCCTTTAGCCATGCCCATTGCCCGAGCCTGCAGTTATCCCTACTTAAGACTGTTTTTCTGCCATGTTTAACACAAACAAGACTCTAGAGCAGAAGTTAAAGGCTAGTATAGCAAATTCAGTTCATAGAGCATTCTATTATTATACGACCGTTGAAACCAACCGCATATAGCCGAACTGACGCCTTTACATTGTCAAAATTCACAACCGCATGCAAAGCTGCGCTGAATTAACGTAACAGCATGGGACATCGAGTTGTCTATATAATCATAACGGGTTTAATTCACCCACAGAGACTGAGATGGAGAAATGATTCACCAGATCTGCCATCACGTGGACGCGATTGCTCGAGCTCTGAGACACGCGCACCAAACGCACTCGGTAACAATGCATTTAAAGTCATTGTTAGTTGTTTAACTGTGTGATGGTTGGGACAAGCCTCGACTGGGCTATTTTATTTAAAAACAGGCTGTCAGCTGTGATAAAACTTCCCGGTGTTTAATGCCATTTTTGATTCTGTCGCTCTTGTGTCCTGAATGCGGTTGTGACTTCAGCTGTTCATTCATATACAGATATGTATTCAAGTAGATGTTTTAATCTGGTGAATAAATAAAACATTTAAAGTCTCTCACCTGTAAGCAAGTGCTGTCAGTCCCAAACAGAACTGTGAATGCACCATAATGTACATTTGACTGTATCACTGCTGTGTAATTCTCTTTCTTTCTCTTTAGTTTTTATTAATGTTATTTAAATGTTCTCTCTTTTCTTATTTTGTATTTATTTATTTTTATTTTATTTTTTTCATTTTAATTTTTCATTTATTTTTCTCTTTTCCTTGTTATTGTCTTTATTTATTGTTATTTTCTTTATTTCCTCCTTTCTTATAATTTTTTTTGGTAAAGTGTTAATTATGAGAAAACGTTTGAATAAAAGATTAATAGCAGAATTGACTTATTATTTATTGATAGTTTAACTAAATAGTTCATCAACTGATGAGAAAATAATAGATTAATTGAAAAATAATCGATAGATTAGTCGACTAATTAAAAAAAGTAATCCATAGATTAGTTGACAAGAAAAATAATTGCAGCACTAGTTTACATGTTGTTTATTAGCCTACTGCATATAATTAAAGTTGAATTTAATGAAGTATAAATTGATTTCAAAATGGACCTACATTTCTTTTGTGTTTTCAGTTGAATGAAAGACAATTTTTTCCCTTTATATTTCTTTGAGGATTTAAAAAAAAGTCTAAAAATCTCGTCTCGTTCTCGTGAACCCAGTCTCGTGTCTCGTCACACCCCTAATAGTAATGTTAATAATGGAAAGGCGGAAAACAGAAATGCATTGTTAGAATTATCACATTTGTGATTTACAGTTTTACTGAATGAGCATTTTAAATTGATCTGCTCTTTGTGTTGATGCTGTTACTTTTAATACAGTAATAAAATGATCTACAAAGAGCCAACACTTTATATTTGTAAGGCTCTGGTCTCTTCAACTATAACATTTAAAGGACATCTGCTTCACTTACAAAAAAATTTTCAATCTGTAAATTGTTTTTTACGGGGCAAATCTGCTTCTTCTATACAGAAATCCATGTTCAGTGAAGCTCCTCCCACAACAATCATGCCTTCCACAGTTCACCAATAAATGCTGAAATATCAAGTGAATATTTCACATTTTACAAGTGAAGACAAGCGGCAAAGCAGCAGGAAGAAGTGAAATCTGCAAAGACTGAGTTTATTAAAGAGGACAGAGAGATGAAAGATCCAGAACCCTGCAGAATCAAACACACTGAATAACAAACAGGTTAGTGGCAATTGTCAACTTTCTACTGTTACATCAGTGGTTCACTTATATGTCCAGATTTCTCTGCTTTTTATGAGCTAGTAAAAATTAACCATTTTTACTTTTATTTGCAGTGTCGATTGAAGAAAATGAGAATGAAGAACTGAGTGAAGTTAGGGAGAAAAATCATATTAAAACTGGAAAAAAGCCTTTGAATTGCTCTCAAATCAAACAGATAGATTTAATGAAAAGAAGAGCTAAGAAATCTTTCAGCTGCACTCAATGTGGAAAGAGTTTCTCACTCAAAATAAGTCTAGAGCGTCACATAAGAGTTCATACTGGAGAGAAACCATTCACTTGTGATCAGTGTGGGAAGAGTTTCACACAATTATCACATCTTAAAGCACACATAAATGTTCACACTAGAGAGAAACTATACGCATGTGATCTGTGTGGGAAGAGTTTTGTACAAAAAGGTCTACTTACAGCACATATAAGAGCTCATACTGGAGAGAAACCATACACTTGTGATCAATGTGGGAAGAGTTTTGTACAAAAAGGTCTACTTGCAGCACATATGAGAGTTCATACTGGAGAGAAACCATACACTTGTGATCAGTGTGGGAAGAGTTTTGTACAAAAAGGTCTACTTGCAGCACATATGAGAGTTCATACTGGAGAGAAACCATACACTTGTGATCAGTGTGGGAAGAGTTTTGTACAAAAAGGTCTACTTACAGCACATATAAGAGCTCATACTGGAGAGAAACCATACACTTGTGATCAGTGTGGGAAGAGTTTTGTACAAAAAGGTCTACTTGCAGCACATGAGAGTTCATACTGGAGAGAAACCATACACTTGTGATCAGTGTGGGAAGAGTTTCACACAATTATCACATCTTAAAACACACATTAATGTTCACACTAGAGATAAACTATACGCATGTGATCAATGTGACAAATGTTTTTGAGAGCTCCATACTGGTTGTGAGAGAGTACATGTGCTTTGATTGTGAAAAGACTTTTACTTCAGCGATTGGTTTAAAACAGAATGAGATGATTCACTCTGGAGAAAAACCTTATAAGTGTTCACACTGTGACAAGAGATTCAGTCACTCAGGAAATCTGAAAACACATGAGAGGATCCACACTGGTTGTAGCAGGCCCCCCGGACAAGGATGAGACTTTTACTGATGGTTTTATGATGTTTAATCCTTTATGAACTTTAATCCGTTCACCATACCACCAACGTAAGAGCTGAAATGTATACAAAACATGTAACTGATCAGCTAACATTGTTCACATTCACAAATCTTACATTTGCGCCAAAACGAACATATTAACAAAAAAAATGCTAATATCTCAAATGATTTAACATACCTTTTGCCTCTTCAGAGGGGCTGCAAGTATAAAAGTGAAGTTTAAACACGGCTCCGTGTCAAAGTTATTGCCGTACTTGCGATGAGCTATGAGTTATAAACAGCACTAAGCAGGGCGCGCGCGCGCTTCCAAAAGAAAAACAAAGGCATGAACGGAAGACCGGAAGACACCCATTTCAATGCAAACATTTCAAAATAAAAGACCTTTTTCTGCAACAAATATACTTATGGTTATTTACACTCCCACCAAATTATGAGAGTTTGTTATATCAGGATAACAACAATGAATAATTTTCAACAACCATTTATCTTAATTAGCTTATGAACATTCTAATATCAGAATTAGCTTTTGTACAGGACGCTCCACAATAGAAAGCTTATTACTGCGTTGACCTTTGTTATTCAGTCTCTTATCGCCAAAGGAGATTTTCACTCTTCTCACAAGTCCGTCCTTGGAGATAACAGTCTCCAGGACTCTGGCAAGTCTCCATTCACCTCTGGGTAACAGTTCATCAATGTCCAACACAACATCACCTACACTTAAATTCCTTTTTGGTGAGTGCCAGCGCTGCCTAGCAATAATGTTGTGCAGATACTCACGCCTCCACCTGCACCAGAACTGCTCAGTCAAAAACTGCACACGACGCCATCTTTTTGCTCCATAGAGGTCCTCCTTTGGGAAGGCACCAGGTGGGGGCAGTGTTGTGCCAGATTTCAGGTGGAGCAGGTGGTTAGGGGGTCAGTGGTTCCAAACTGTCAGGATTGTTAAGGTTGTCTACAGTCAGTGGGCGACTATTGACTATGGCCATAGCTTCATAAAATAAAGTCCTTAATGAAGCATCATTAAGTCTACCATGTGCAAGTGACAGAGTAGTATTCAATACACTTCTGATAGTTCTTATCTGGCGTTCCCACACTCCACCTACGTGACTGGAGTGAGGTGCATTCAACACAAAGTCGCACTGTTTTTGGGACAGATAGTCTTTGGGTGTCCAGTTCACTTAGGGCAGTTTTAAACTCATTCTTTGCGCCAACAAAGTTTGTTCCCTGATCACATTGGATTTGGCGAATTGAACCTCTGATAGCAATGAAACACCTTAATGCATTAATGAATGTGTCAGTGGACAAGTCCTCTAATAGCTCAATGTGAATGGCGCGGGAGCAAAAGCAAGTGAATAAAAGTCCATACCGTTTATGTTGTTTTCGGCCTTCTGTAGTTACAAAAGGGCCAAAACAGTCCATACCACAGTATGTGAAGGGAGAAGAGGGCTCTAAGCGTTCTGCAGGTAGGTCGCTCATTCTCTGACCCTCCGGAGCTTTGCGGAGTCTGCGACAGATGATACACTGACGGACGAAAGAGGCAACGGTTCTGCTCATCCCTGGGATCCAGTAGCCACTGGATCTGATTTCATTTATGGTGAAGCATTTTCCTTGGTGTTTTACTTTGTCATGACAGTGAGCTATTATGAGTTTGGTCACATGATGTTCCTTTGGCATCACAATAGGGTGTTTGAAAGAGTCTTTGATAGCTGAAAGTCTCCCTCCAACCTTGATGAGACCGTCCGTGTCTCTGAAAATGTCTAAGTGGAACAGTTTGTTGTGATGTGGGAGCTGGTTGCCTTTGTTTAACAGTTTTATCTCTTTTCCATATGTTTGTTTTTGTACATCCTGAATGATGACATGTACTGCACTTTCTTGTTCACTCACTGTAGCCGGCGCATCTGATTTGATTTTCTTGGCCCTTCTTATGAGACGTGCTACAGTTTTGACTGCTTTGGACAATGACGAAAACTTGGACAAACGTTCTGCAAGGCTGAATGTCTCTGTAACTTTGGTTAACATTGTCTGTGTTTTTCTGACTTCTGGATCTCCAAGAGATAGGTTCCAGCTCTACAGTTTGAGTTGTGGGCAGGTCCCTCACCCTAGAGAAAGGAGGGTCCGGTGAACCAGTTGGATGAGAGAAGCTCAGTGACTGATTTACCCCTTGATGCACTATCGGCTGGGTTCTCTTCAGATGGCACATAAAACCATTGCCGAGGGTTTGTACTTTCGCGAATCTTTTGGACTCTATTCGCTACAAAAGTATGGAAACGACGTGCCTCATTGTTTACGTAGCCCAAAACTACCTTTGAATCAGTCCAGAAATACTCTTTGACTTGAGCGTAGCAGAGTTCCTCTCTCAACATGTTACTAACTGAGACTGAAACTACAGCAGCAGTTAGCTCGAGTCTGGGGATTGTAGTCAGCTTGGTAGGAGAAACACGGGCTTTGGCTATTACCAATGAACAGTGAATCTCCTCTTTAACGTTTTTGGCTCTTAAATAGGTGCATTGTCCATAACCACTTGTGCTCGCGTCCGAAAAGTGGTGCAACTAATTCTTTAGGCTCTCCAAAACTAGCAGGAAAGTTACAGCGAGTTATGTTTACCTTGTCTAGGTTGGCAAAGTCACGTTGCCAGCTCTCCCACCTTGGCCTCAGTGTTTCTGGCAGGGAGTCGTCCCAGTTGATACCTTGGTGACACATTTCCTGCAGGATCCTTTTTCCGTGGAGCACATATGGTGCCAGGAAGCCAAGAGGATCGTAGATGGATGCAACAGTCGATAAGATACCGCGACGTGTTGCTGGTTGGTCTTTTAAAGTGTTGTCAAATCTGAAACAGTCCCTTTCAACGTTCCATTGGATGCCTAAGGCCCTTTCTTGTGGCATGTCTTTGAATGTTAGATCCTTTGTTTTTATCTCTACTGCACATTCAGACGGCGGGATGCTTTGTAGAACAGCAGGGCTATTTGAGATAAATTTGTGTAGACGGAGCCCTCCTTGCTTGCATATCTCTGTGGCCTCTTGTGCGAGCTGTATTGCCTTTTCAACTGTGTCTGTGCTTGTGACTCCGTCGTCCACATAAAAGTCCTTTTCCATGAACTCAGATCCTACAGGGTGTGTGTGACAGTGTTCTTTAGCTAAGTACTTTAGTCCGTAATTTGCACACCCTGGGGATGATGTCGCACCGAAAAGATGTACCTTCATTCTGTGTACCCGTGGCTGTGTCTCTGTGTTGCCGTTTTTCCACCACAGAAAACTCAGGTAATCTCTGTCGCACCGCTGGACATGAAACTGGTGGAACATCTTCTCTATATCACACATTAGAGCAATAGGATGTTGTCTGAACCGTAGGAGGATGCCTGTTAGATTGTTAATCAGGTCTGGCCCTTGGAGAAGATGATCGTTTAGACTTGTACCATTGTGTTTGGCTGAACAATCGAACACAACACGAAGTTTAGTGGGTTTTTTGGGGTGATAAATCCCGTGATGGGGAATGTACCATTGTTCACCTTGTTTTCCTTCATTGTGTACCTCTTCGACATCACCCCTTTCAATAATGTCTTCCATGTAAGTTATATAGTCTCTTTTGTACTTTTCATCTTTGTTAAACTTTCGCTTTAAGTGTTCGAGTCTGATTTCAGCAAGCTTTCTGTTGTTGGGTAAGTGTGGCCTTTGTCTGAATGGCAGGGGCATCTCACAGTGTCCTTGTTCGTTTTTCCTTATTCCCTCTTTGAGCTTGTCCAAAAAGATGAGATCCTCTTGTGAGACTGTTTTGTCGCTTGCCTTTGTGTCCTTAAAATCTGACTCTAGCACATTGATCACGTCCATGGGAGTTAAAGGGGGTAATTCCTTTATTGTGATTCTATGACACAAACTTGACTGAGTTTCATTAAGCACTGGTGTGGAGCCACCAACGATACTCCACCCTAGGTCTGTGCGGATGGCATATGGCTCCTCACCTTCTCCTAGTAGAACTTGTCTTGGAGCTAAAGATCTGGGACAGTTAAATCCAATAAGGAGTCCAACATCACAACTCAGAAGAGGTGGTATCTTATCAGCAATTCTGTCAGGTGGGGCCATTGATTTGCAGTGTCGCTAGTGGGTATGTTGTCGTAGTTTACAGGAATAAAGTCTTTGGTATATGAGGGGGGTAGGTCGATGCAAATGTCTGAGTCATAACCTCTCACACGCAGTCCAGATACTCTGTGACTCTTAACAATAGAGTGAACACCCAGCATGGTAGTTAGCTTTAACTTTACAGGGTGATTGTCTGCTCGTAGGTGGTTGCTTAATTCTTCACAGACAAATGTGCTGTCACTTTGTGTGTCTAATAGTGCGTAAACTAATTCCTCTTTAGACGGGCTCTGAACCGTAGACAACCATACAGGAACGATCATAGATGTGCTACTTGACTGACCCACCTTAGTAACGTTGAGAGCTGTGACTGCCGCGGTTTCCTTTGGAGTGCTTGAAGCAGTGTTGTCGGAGCTTCGAGACCTTTCATATGCCTTGTGATTGTCATTGTGCAGACAAGTGGGATGCCTTCCTTGGCAAATGTCACAAGTGTGGCGATGGCAACAATCTTTGGCGTTATGACCCACCTTTAAGCATCCATAGCACAGTTTATTGTCCTTAACATATGTGCGCTTCTCTTCTAAGGGCTGATCTGAGAAGTTAGGGCACTTTGACAACTGGTGTTTTTCATCTTTGCAAAACATGCAGGGTACCTTTAATTTTATGTTGCTTGTCCTTGCCTTGTTGTTTTGTACCGTGGTTTGCGTTGTAAAGACTTGTGTGGATCTGTTTGGTTTGAAGTCTTTTGTGGTCCTTTTCTCGTAGGGTGAGCTGCATGAGTGAAGAGCATATGAAGAAGTGACCGGGTTGCAAGCGATTTCTGCCTCGACTGCCACAAATTGTGCAAAATCCTTAAAGGAGGGAAAATCCTTGCCGTTCATAAGTGTAACTGTGACCTGGCGGTTCCAACGGGCAGCCAGCCAGTCAGGAACTTTCTGCAGCAACTTTTGATTTTCCTCACAGTCACTTAGTATCTCTAGGCCTTTTACATATGGTGTGGCTTGGAGACATGCACTTAGAAAGTCTGAAAATGTCCTTAATCCTTCTGCGTCTTTTGAGCTTATTTTAGGCCATTTTGACAGTTTGTCTCTGAAAGCTCTCTGGACAACAAAAGGCTGTCCAAAACTTTGGTCAAGCTTATGCAATGCATCCCTGTATGCCTCTTCATCACTGCGATAGAATGTCCCTTCAAGACATTTTTGTGCTGGGCCTGTGACATACCTTTTAAGCAAGTGAAGTTTATCAGCAGGTGAGATGCCTTTGCAGTCCACAAGTGAAGAGAATGAAGCCTTCCATTCAATGTAGTTAATCGGATCTCCGCTGAACACTGTGGGCATTGGCATTGGGATTTGGTTTATGGCTATACTATTTTGAATTGCTTGGGCCAACTGAGAAATGTCTGTGGGAGGTGCTTGAGTGACCATTTGAGGGTTTGGGTTGTTCACCGTGTGATTTGACATATGGATAGACACATTGTTTTGAGGCATTAATAGAGGTAAGCCACTAGAGGGAGCTGGTGCTTCATTAATGGATTGGTGGTCAACAGAGAAAGGCATATTGATCGGTTGTATTTGCTGATTGTCCATATCCATGTTAATTTCTCTGTTGTAAATCTCAAGTTTAGCGCGAGCAGCTTGCATTTCCTTTTCTTCCATTAAACGCTCAAGTTCATGTTCTATATCTTTCATTTTTTCCTTTTGTTTAATTTCCTCCTGCACAATTTTATATTCTGCTTCCTTTGCAGCCAACTCCGCAGCTGCATCAATCCTTTTGGCTGCGATGCTTGAAGTGTCAGACTGCTTACCGACACTAGACTGAGAGGCGGTGCCGTAGATGGAGCGGGCGTACTGGTGTGACAATAGCTGATGAAGGCGTCGTCTTTCTCTATCTGCTTCAAAATCACCGTCTATTGCTGTTATGCGTTCATTAAGTATTTTCATAATGTCCTTAGTTACTGCTTCACAAGAGTCCATTTTGAGTCTAGTGTCAGGGGATGGCACAGTATGCTCCCTTATTTCACTGTACACCTTCATCATGTTATTCAAACCCCTTTCAATATCATCGGCCATTGCACACAATTTGTGCTCTGATAAGTCAGTCTTTAGGCTTTCTCTGGATGTTCTGATTAGCCCTTTCCATTGTTCATAGAGACTTAGCAGTTTTTTGTCCTTTTTATTCAGTTCGTCTTTTTGGTAGGCTAGCATTTTCTCTGTTAGCACACTAGGCCGCTCTGAACGCCTGGGTAATGACAACTCGGTCACAGCTTCCATTTTATGGAGTTCAGCTAATTGTTTTTCTTTGCGTTCAATATCGTCCTTTAACTCCTGCCTTGACATACTCTCTGTGTCTCCTTGATGTAATAAAGCTCTCGTTTCAGTGATTTCGGTTTGTAGCTTACGTGTTTGCTCGTCTATGCCGTCCATTTTCCGTGTTGTTGTAGCTCGCAGCCGTTGCCCTTAGCATCCGCGGGCCGCTCGCTGTAGTAGTACACTGAGGCGAAGCTCTTACTGTAGCAGGCCCCCCGGACAAGGATGAGACTTTTACTGATGGTTTTATGATGTTTAATCCTTTATGAACTTTAATCCGTTCACCATACCGCCAACGTAAGAGCTGAAATGTATACAAAACATGTAACTGATCAGCTAACATTATTCACATTCACAAATCTTACATTTGCGCCAAAACGAACATATTAACAAAAAAAATGCTAATATCTCAAATGATTTAACATACCTTTTGCCTCTTCAGAGGGGCTGCAAGTATAAAAGTGAAGTTTAAACACGGCTCCGTGTCAAAGTTATTGCCGTACTTGCGATGAGCTATGAGTTCTAAACAGCATTAACCAGGGCGCGCGCGCGCTTCCAAAAGAAAAACAAAGGCATGAACGGAAGACCGGAAGACACCCATTTCAATACAAACATTTCAAAATAAAAGACCTTTTTCTGCAACAAATATACTTATGGTTATTTACACTGGTGATAAACCTTACAAGTGTTCACACTGTGACAAGAGATACAATCAATCAGGAGATCTGCAAAGACATGAGAGGATTCACACTGGAGAAAAACCTTATAAGTGTTCACACTGTGACAAGAGATACAATCAGTCAGGAGCTCTGAAAACACATGAGAGGATTCACACTGGAGAGAAACCTTATAAGTGTTCACACTGTGACAAGAGATACAATCAGTCAGGAGCTCTGAAAACACATGAGAGGATTCACACTAGAGAAAAACCGTATCACTGCACTGCATGTGGGAAGGGTTTCACTAATTCATCTTCTCTACACAGTCATACAAAACACATTCACAGTAAGTAGATCATCTTCAGATCCAGCACTTTCAGGTCTGATGCTGCGACACAATAATGCATCAAGCAATAAAATATAATCTGGATAAATCTGTCATTACAAGCGACATGACAAAGAAACATTATCTAAAGTTTTCACAGTGAAGTTCATCATCTTCAAAACCAGCAGATTCAGATCAACTCAATGATGGAGTTCCTCCTCTAAGAACAATAGTCAAAAGGTTTTGTTCTTAAATTTAATTTTGCTTCATGATATAAATGATTTGATTGTGCTTTCTTATGAGTTTCATAAAATGTTCAACTGTTATATAATGCTTATTTATCAATTGTAGATTGCTTACTATTTCATGAAGGAAATTAGAAGCGTTTTACAAACTGTTCTTGTTCAGGAAGCTAAAGAAGAGGCTGTAACACTTTAAGAGAGCTGAGATTTATGTTTAACCTTTTTATTCACTGTTGTTTTTAAAATGACTTCTTCCACGTATGATGCATTTTGGAACGCAGGTGCGAGGTATACTGTAATGGTGCTTTGTAATTGATCTGTTTTTCTCTTGTTTAAAATGGATCTAAATGGGCCCTTTTTCATTAAAGAAAAAAAAATACAGTTAAAGAACCGGACTGATGTGTAAGAATAGTAATACAGTTTAAACCTTAACGATATCCATACTTGTAATCAATTCTTTACTTTTTCTATATTTTATCGACATCTATCATTGTCTGCTAATTGTATTTGCATATGGAAAATGTTTGCTTTTTGGGCTTACTGTTTTAAAGTATCTCAATAAAGCTTTTGAATTGAATGCCTTTATTGTCATTGTATTTTTCTGCATCCAAACAAACTAGGAGCACTTTTTCTTACTGGTGTTAGACAACAAACATACAGTATAGCCACACACAATAAATAAGTATTTAGGCTGTACAGTACAGTTATAAAAGAATATACAAGTGACTGAATCATAAAATTGCACACTGAGCAATGACAGTACTGCACATAGACATGAAACAGAAAGCATACAAAAAGTACAAAAAAAAATGAAATAAGTGGCGGTAGTGATTAATGACCAGATACATTCTTGCACATTGACATGTCACATTTAGTAAAGTCCTGATAATAAAGTGATCATGTTGAATATTGTATAACAACAGTATAGACAGAAAAAAAGAGATTGAAATAAATGAAGAGACTGCAGTTGAATAATATGACTGGAAATATTATTTTAACATTGACCTCTGCCGCAGTGCATTGGTGGATTTGTAAGTTTAAAGTCCTGACAGTAACAGGGCAGAAACTTTTCTGTAAGGAAGTGCTCCTTGTTCTTAAGGATCTGTAGCTCATACCTGAACAGGTGATTGAACAGGTGCTGTCCTGGGTGTGACATTTGTCCATGATGTTCTTGGCCCTTGAGAGATCATGGAAGCGAGCGATGATTTCCAGGGAGGACAGTGAGCATTCAGTGATTTTCTGGGCTGTAGGCTGTGATTCTCCTCTCTTGCCTGAGATGCAGTGCAGCATAGACGGAAGATTAGTATTTTTTTCCCGCTGTAGTTACAGCGTCATCAGAGAGAATTGTGGACAATGCAAGTTTACTGAAAAATGGCTTGAGGATTTTACTTGCCAGACGGGACAAATAGCCTGATTAAAACTTAAGTGACAAAAAACTACTAGTGACGCATTGAAACATGAGAATGATTCTTTTAATTTTATTACATTCAGTGTAAACAGCGATTGATATTATATAGTGTATTTCTGGTATTAATGTTTCGCTGTTGAGGTTCATGCTGCCCGTCTCTGTGAGAGACTTATATGGAGAAATCAAATCAAATGAGCATAACGGCAAACATAAAGAAACTCACAGAGCAAACATACTGAGGTAAAAATTACATTTTTTTATTTTATTTATAACATGATGATGATGAAAACATACCATGACAAGGGGACTATTTTGCTAACAGCCCTGTTGTGTATACATTTCTTCATCAGTTGTAAGAATTTGACATGAAATATGTCAATATGACATAGCTGAATAGAAAACTGATGAAAATAATATTACATCACCAAAAATATTGCTGATGCAGAGCTTTTGAGGGGATATTTTGTATGGGATATTGTCTGCAGATATGAAAATTCTCTGTATATCGTAATAATAAATAGCATTTTTGACAGCGATGATATTTCAAAAACACATTAAATATTACATTAACGTGTGTAATAGAATGTGTATTTCCTTCACAGGTTTGGTCTTAAATTTTACATAAGGTGGTATTAAAAAGTCTTATTTAACTTGTTCATATCTGTAGACACCCTGCAAGAGAGCTCATCGGATATGAGACTCTCATGAGTTCCCAATCAGTCCTGTTCAAGGTTCAAGGTTTCTTTATTTGTCGAGTAGATGTAGATGTTGATGTAGAGTAGATCTGTCTCTACAATACTCTAGAATGCTGTGTTTCCTGACGTCCAGAATGAGCTCTTTTGTTTTTGAGGTGTTGTTATCAGAGCAGCTCAGCTATATTTTCTGGACTTCATCTCTGTAGGCTGCTATCCTGAGATGAGTCCAATCACTGTAGCAGGGGCGCCGCTAAGGGGGGGGGGGAAGTTAGGACGATTCTAAGGGCCCACACACTTTAGGGGCCCCCCACAGATCTGCTTTATTAGTAATAACAGTACTAGCAGTAATGTAATAGAAATTATAAATGTATCTACGAAAGAGTTACAAATAAAACAAAATTACGGCTTTTTTCTGCATCTCCGGTCAAATTACTCCAATTCACTGAATGGTTCTGTCCTGTCCTACGTAGCTTAGCCCTAGAGAGTCGCTGCTGAGTCAGATTAGATGGTAAACTGTCAAAGCAGAGATGTCCTCGAGTTCAACAAAGAAGTATAAGTCCGGTCATCAAAAACCAAAAGAGAGGTTACAGAGAGCAGAGAGAGAGAAAACGGGCCGACAATTACTAACCCAGTTTTTCGAAAAGAAAGGTATATGTTTATACAGAGCTTCCTTTGCTGTAATGTTAGCGCTACTTGCATAGCCTACCACTATCTGATAGTCAATTCAATAGGTTACGTTTTTCACCACTGAAAATGAAAATAATGTAATTTTTGTCCAGATATAGATCTTGAATTTGTAGCCACTTGCCAGCATTCTCCTGTTGGCTAACTATGCTAGTGTACTAACTAACTACCACTGTGTATGCTAGCGGATAACTAGTTAGTTTACTAAAGATGAGGTCTATGTCTACCTCATACACAGATGCAGCCTCGCCCTCACCCACTCCTCCCCACGAAGTTCCCCCAACTCTTCTCCCAGTTGAAGAAGGAGGTAATCAGTATGTCAAGATCCTGCCTGTAAACACCAGGCTAAAAGGCATCACAGTTTGATTTCAAGCATTAATTTCACTATAATTTCAATCTCTGACATGACCTTACTCATTCAATATTAAAGATAATGTTATATTTTCACATAATGTTTTTACATTATGTAGAATGATTTTATGTAGAAAACAGTAAATCAAACAAAAAAAATAATAATACTTTAGCTGGGTTTTTACAGGCAGGGTCACAATTATCTATAGTTTATGAAGCTAAATGTTTTTGGATTAAGGTTCCTTATGTAGAGCATTTTTAACATTGTATGCTGTTTGCACATAGATAGCTAGAAAGCATGGCATACAGCTCTTAAGCTAATAGTCACATTTAGCTGAATCTAGTTTTCCTAGTACGATCACGATTGAGAACTGTTGGATACTGCTGAAAATGCTAGTGTTACGGGGTATTCTATGCTAGTGTTACGGGGTATTCTATATACCATTTTAAGATTTGTTTTAAAAAATCTTTTACCAGTGAACCATTTCTATTAATCTAACTGATTAAGTAGTCAAACTCATTCCATATCAGCCATTTCCAGACTATTTGAAACACAGTAAGGCAGCAAATGGTAGAGAAAAGATGAAAAGGGATTGGTTAATTTATAGTGAGAGTACAGATTGCATCTTGATTGCAGATTGGACTTTTTGCATCCCATGTGTTCTTTTCTCATGGGCAGAAAAGACCTTCTCGTAGTCCTTTGAATAGCGACCAGGGGTACAAGATGTGTGATGTTAAGTGGCATTGTATGTATGATAAACTCCCAAACCATGAAAATAACAGGGTTCACACGGACTGCTATTTTAAATGGAAAAACCTGCAGTGGCATCAACATTCAGATGCAGAGAGAGTTACATTCTGAAATCGAGAGAAATAAAGCTCTCTTGCAGAGGCTTCTTGATGTAACTCTGCACTTGGCTTCAAGAAATTTACCTTTCAGGGGTAAAACAAAAGACTTAGGTGATGTCCATAATGAAAATTTCTTAGGCACTCTAGAGCTTTTGTCCCATTATGATCCACTGTTGAAAGACCACTTAGAGAAAGTGAAGGCATCCAAAAAAGAAAACAGGTTAACTCATTATTTGAGCCCAGACATCCAAAATGAGTTCATTGAATTGTGTGGCAAAAGAGTACAGAAAACAATCTTGAAGGAAAGGGAGGATGCCATATATTATGGGATAATTTGTGACGCTACACCTGACATTTCCCACACTGAGCAGAATGTTGTGCTCATACGATATGTGCCTTACAATAAGATTCAAGAAACTTTATTGTCATACCAGCTCACATTTCCATGTTATGGTACGAAATTAGGACTCAGGTCCCGGTTTAAAAGCAAAAGAAGTAGTACAAAGGAAGTGATCCATAATATTACGCCTATAATAAGTAAAAAGTATTGCACTTAGTAAAGAGTATTGCACTTGGGTGGATAAATGTTTTTTGTAGTGCAGGTCAGTGTGTATGTGTGTGTGTGTGCGCATGCGCGTGTTTTGGAAGGGGAGAGGGAGTGCCTACAGAGCATGGCTAAAGTTCAACAGTCTAACAGCTTCAGGAAAGAGCCTGGTGGTCTTACTCCGGATACTCCTCAGCCGCCTGCCTGAGGGGAGGAGTTGGAAGAGTCCGTGTGCGGGGTGAGTGGAGTCCTTCATGATGTGGAGGGCCCTCCCCCTACATCGTGCTGTATAAAGGTCTGTGATGGTGGGAAGCCTGCTCCCCACAGTCCTCTGTGCTGCCCCTACCACCCTCTGCAGAGCCTTCTTCTCAGCAGCAGTACAGCTGCCGTGCCACACAGTGATACAGGTGCAGAGGACACTCTCCACCGTGCAATGATAGAAGCTCCTCAAGACTGAGCTCACAAGTCCAGCTCGCCGCAACTTCCTGAGGAAGTAGAGACGCTGGTGGGCCTTCCTAACCAGCCGAGTGGTGTTGGTTCTCCAGGTAAGGTCCTCTGTTATATACACACCCAGATACCTGAAGCTAGAAACCACTTCCACAGCTGTGGATAAAAATGTGGATGATTGGGAGATTACAGAAAGATTCCTTGAATTCAAGGATTTCTACAAGAAAACAGGAAGTGAAATTGCAGGGATGATAGAGAGTGTGCTTATGGATAGAGGGATAGACATCAGTGATTGCAGGGGGCAAGGGTATGATAATGGGGCAAATATGTCGGGGAAGATCAAGGGAGTCCAAGCCCAAATATTACAAAAAAATAATCTTGCCACATTTTCATCTTGTGCTTCCCATACATTGAATCTTGTGGGTGTGCATGCTGCAGGCTCAAGCCCTGAAGTGTCTAAATTTTTTGGCTACATCAATCGCCTGTACAGTTTTGTAAGTGCCAGTCCAGAGCGATGGGCTATATACAAAGACACTGTAGGCTGCTCTCTGCATAGCTTATCTGACACTCAATGGAGTGCTCGAATTGATGCTGTCAAACCTGTGGCAAAACACTTGCCAGATGTAATAGAGGCCCTTAGTGCCATACTAAGCACATGCAGTCTTTCAAATGAGGCCAGGGCGGAAGCTTTTGGACTCAGAAAGTACTTTAGCTCATTCGATGCTATTGTACTTTTGACCATTTGGGTAAAAGTTTTGCAGTGCATTGATGACAGGAATATAATTCTCCAGTCAGGGAAAATATCCCTCGAGGCTGAGGCAGCTAATGTAAGGGATCTTAAAAATGAGATGCAAAATCTCAGGGATAGTTGGGATGTTCTCCTCTCAGAGGCATCCTT
Source organism: Oxygymnocypris stewartii (assembly GCA_003573665.1). Lineage (NCBI taxonomy): Eukaryota > Metazoa > Chordata > Actinopteri > Cypriniformes > Cyprinidae > Oxygymnocypris > Oxygymnocypris stewartii. Next base: position 393,435 of record QVTF01019794.1, read on the forward strand.
GATTGCCAGTCAGATGGGGCTGCCACCTAAATTTAATAAGGAGCTGGGCCGTGTGAGGAAGAGAAAGAGATTATCTGATGAGACCCCTGGCCCTGAAGAAGGTCAGAAGGACAGTGGTGACAAAGTGTTTCGCAACACTGTTTTTTTCACTGCCATGGACCACATTATCTGTGATTTGGACACACGCTTCCGAACAACTGCAGGTATTGTAGAGGAATTTGCTGCCATAATAAAAGTGGGGCAGTTGAGTGACTGTGATATTGCAACTGTGTGTCAGCCACTTATAAGTAAGTATACCAGGGACCTCACACCTCAGTTTGAGGATGAAATCAGGCACCTCAATGCAATATTTTCAGCAAGTTTCCCCTCTGATTGTTCTCCTCTTGCTCTCCTAAATGCAACTCCAGAGCATTTTTGGAGAGGTGTGCATTACCCTGAGGATCTTTTGCACTCTTCCTGTCACTGTTGCCAGTGGAGAGAGGGTATTTAGCAAGCTTAAATTGATAAAGAGTTACTTGAGATCAACCATGTCTCAGGAGAGGTTGAACAACCTTGCTATACTGTCCATTGAAAGCCAGTTGGCTTTAAGACTGAAATTTAAGGATTTGATTGAGGATTTTGCCAGCAAGAAGGCCAGGCGTTTGGCTTTTGGCATTTAAGTCACTGGCAGGTTAAACAAAAGACCATTTTCTAATTTATTTATATTGTGTCTAATTGATTTTTAAAAGTCACTGTTGCAGTGTATTGCATTTTGCACTCTGTTTATATACGTTTTTTAAATATTTTTGATTGAGGATTTTGCCAGCAAGAAGGCCAGCCATTTGGCTTTTGGTATAAGTCACTGGCAGGTTAAATAAAAGACCATTTTATAATTTATGTTGTGTAATTGATTGTTAAAAGTCACTGTTGCAGTGTATTGCATATTGCACTCTGTTTATATATTTTTGTGTTTAATATAATGTGTTTAATCTTTAAGAATGTTACATTTTATATGAATATTTGATTACTGTACTGTATTTTTCTATTACATTTACATTTGAACAATAAATAATCTGCTAGCTACAGCCATGGTAAGTCTCTGACTAAATACTGATACCTAGTGGTCGAAAGCAATAACAAAAGTAATAGGTCAGTATTATTAAATTGCAGACCTAACCTCATATTCTTTCATAGGGCCCAAAATTGCTAGCGGCGCCCCTGCACTGTAGTATCATCTGCAGATCTGATGATGAACGAGTGCGAGTTCACATGAGAACAGGAGTAGAGTAGAGGACTCAATACACGAGTCAGTGCTGAGCATGTGATGCTGGTGTAGAGCTATATTTGTCTTGCAACATATTTTTGGAACCAGAAACCAGCGTAATGTCAGGCCTTTTATTTTGGTGTTTATGATGTGACGTCATAAGACTGCGCCACTCTCCTGCTTCTGTTGTGATTTAGAAAGGTTTGTGTGTGTTTTTAACTCAGATCCACTTGACACGTTGTTATAAAGATGGCGTTTATTAAAGAGAGTGAAGACATGAAGATTGAAGAAGCATTCAGAGTCAAACATGAAGACACTGAGGAACAAACAAATTAGTTTTCAGTCTCAAACTCTGTCATTTGATCTTTATATTGATATTTTATTGGTCTCCATGCTGACCAGGGGCCTGTACCATGATGGTAGATGAACAAATTCAGAGTTATAGGATAAGTTTTGACACAACCAAACCACTCCAATCTGGCTTTGTTGGTACCATGAAGCTGATCATCAACTCAGGCCTGATCCTGAGTAGGGATGTAACGATTACCGGTTTGGCGATAAATCATGATAAAATTCCCCATGGTTAGTATTACTGTTTCATATTTTAATTATCATTATCATCATTTGAAGTGCCCCCCCCCCCACCCCCCTGATCTAAAATATTTAAGGGCCTTGTTCAAAATTCAGGAGCACATTCTGATCAATAACAAAAATTTGCCTTCCCATTACAAGGTAATATTTGACTCCTTAAAGTGACTTACAGGGAAATGTTTGTTTGTAATGGCATGTTTTCCCAATTGTATTAAAAGTATGTAATTATGTCAAATTCAAAAATCTATATTTATAAGCTTTTCTAAAATGTATAATAAACAAATAGAATGAGAATAGTTATAATAATAATAAAAGTAACATAGTATGTCAAAATAAAGAACCAAGCCTCTGCTTTTAAACAAAATAAAAACTATTTTATTCTATCTTCATGTTTTATCACCACTTGAATGCAGATAGGTTTCATCAGAAATACAATATTTTGGACAAATAACTGATAAAAATGCATTCTTATAAAAGTCAAATACATTCAGCTGTCATATTCTTTCACCTGTAAATAATTTTTTGAAATTGCATCCAATACACAGAATAGACAGACACAGGCTACATATAATAATAATACATTTTATTTGTAATGCACATTTCTTACACTCAAGGCGCTGTGTTTAGCGCTATGCTCTATGCTAGGCCACACACAGATTGATGGGTTTACGGTCTATCCACGACACAGAGATGTTTCTGTTTCTGTAAAGGCATCTCCCTCACTGTTTAAAAAAATATAAATATATTCTAATGCAAATATGTATTTGTGTTGCATTGTTGTTTACACATGATTATTGAAAAAATTAATATATATATATTTATATATTTGTAAGGTCATGACTTAAGCGGTATGTGTTGAAAATGACCATTCACTTGACGCGCGAGCAGGGGTTGAGCAGTTGAGAGAGGGTCTAGCGAGCGCTACACGGCACTGTTCTCGCATTTCTGCATGCGGATTCTGTTCTGTGTGCTTGTGATGCAGAAATGCTACCTTGCAAGGATGGTTTTGCATGCGCGGATACTGTTCTGTGCGCTCATATCATGTGCTCGCGTCTTGTTTTTATGTGCGCGAGATTTGACACTGTTTAAACGCCATATCTTTGAAGCTCCTCTGAGCTCAAACACAAATATCATGATCGAGTTAGTCGCACAGGAGCTTCTAAATACTTTTTGATACGGTTTAGTCATTATCTTAATCATCTGATGCCCCTCCATTGGCTAGTGCCCCAGGGCATTCGCCCAATCCTGTCTATGGATAATCCAGCCCTGGTGTAACTAATGTTTCAGTCATTTAGATATTATATTAGCTTTTGTCTTCACAATAGCCCCAAATAATTAATACTTAATGAGCTATTTATTTTCAAACTTAATGAGCTATTTATTTTCAACCATTTTGTTTTCTAACCTGAAACACGGCCTATCCACTGATCTATAATAGAGAACAGTTGGCCTATCTATATATTGACTGATTCGTTATTATTGTTTAGCAACACTTAACAGGTTCAACATGAAACAACTATGACTGCATTCATTCATCTTTGCATGTTAATTTCAACTTTTAATAATACATTATAAAATCAAAAGTTGTGTCTGCTAATATTGTTCAATGGAGCAAACATTAACTAATATGTATTTTTATTTATCAACATTAATAAAGAATATTGCAATAATTGGCTATTGCACATTGTTGGTTAATGTTAACCTGCTTTAACTAATGTTAACAAATGGGACCTTATTGTAAAGTGTTACCTATTGTTCTTGCATTCATTTAAACAATCGTTTGCCCTCTAATCTTGAAACACTCGTTTACTTTGTTTTGTTTTATATTTTAAATAAAGTATTTCTTTAGTAACATATCTTTAATAAAGTTATTTAACATGTTAGGAGGACAACACTTTTTCACTTCGAAATTATATATTGTGATAAAAAAACACATACCTTGACAAAAGCCTCAATGACTATTGTGAAAATTAACTAATTACATAATTAGCCTATTGAATAGTCTGAAGCAAAATTATTTAAAAACCTTGTGAACTTTCTGTATTCTGATCATTTTATAATTGTGCTTGTAAATATCTCTTTATATCCCCTTATTAAGCTAAAACACATCATTTTAAGTAAATGAATTGCACCCCTACATTTTTCAACGTGCTTCTTGTAAAAAGGGTAAGCGTCATGCCCTCAAACAGCTGTAATTCAGCTTTTCCATATAAAGCGCTACCTGCTGTTAGAGAGTGGATTCACAGAGACTTGCATTCACATCCAGCTTGTGTGCAGTGTCTGTCTGGACAAAACGGGCTGACTTTGCGTAGCCCTGCTGTAGATTTTGACCGGTTGAGGAAAAACAACCGTATGTGGATTCTACACATTTAAACAATTCAGATAAGGTATCTAGAATTATTTATGGAGCAGATAAAATACATATAATCAGAGCAAGTGTGATTCATTTCTCGCGAAAGAGACTGCGAGATTCAAAACTCGTTTGTTAAAGGTTAAGAGATTAAAGAATATGAGGAATTTAAACACATTTCCACCGAAGTACTTGTCCATGAAAGAGGACAAATAAAGGAAATGATCTTGCTCTATCAGTGCAGTCACAAGTGAAACTTGTGAAGTTAGTTTATATAGTTGATAATAGGCTTGTTCGAGATTAACTATACTAGCCTACCACCAGCTGGAGATTTCAAGTCGGACACTTTCTGCTCCCGGTAGTGATGCTCTCACAGTTGATTCATACTCTAATCACAGATGAAGTGAATTAAATTAAATGTTAAATACACAGAAACGTTTTTTTTAAACAACAGAAACACTTATTAATATACTGCTTAACACAGCGCCATCTGTTCAAGAATATAGTTCAGCATAAACATATGGGCTACTAAATACAAAGTTTTTATCAGTGTTTTTGATGAAAATTACTCAAGATAACAGAGCGACTACTCTAAATCTTTACTGTTACAAAAAACAGATTTGTGAGCATCATTGGAAATTAATTGTTAGAATAAACGCACGCAACACACCTGGTGCTTGTCATCACAGAATATAACCAATGAGAATAAAGTGTGTCGTCATCAAGACTTTGGCGGCCGATTTTGAGCAACTGCAGCGCCTGACCTCGGCATCTGGTCTCGTTTTGCTCTTGCGGTACTTTGATGGCACATGTGATCGTAAGGCGGCTGCGGCGCCGATCAAAGTCAGACAAATGTTCTAACCAGAATGCATTGCTTTTGTCAGGTGGCAGTCGATCTTTGCGGCACTGCATGAAGTCGAACAAGTCTAATATGTATTGACAGAGACTCAAACATGCAAGGTCACATGTAGCCAAGTGTTATCTATTGATTCTATCTCTTATTTATATTAAATATTTTCTGTATATATTAAGATTAATTTAACATGAAAGCTTTATAATAATTGTTAAACTAAAAGTGCTTGTGTTTAATGGAGTAAGAATAAAATAAATCATATGTAAATTGTAATTATCAGTTGAACCTAAAAGGGCTTGTGTGTAATAATAATATAAATCATATATAAATTGTAATTATCATTGAAGCCAGACAATTTTGTTGTATTTTTTTAAGGTACTTCATAGTGATCTTTAATTTGTAGAATGAGAAACTGGGGGAGTGACTTTTTTGTGTCAGACATGTCTCTTTGCTCACATCTGATTGGTCCAATTTCAGTTTGAGATCTCTAACTCGGAACATAACCTGCCCCGGAGTGTAAGTTACTATGACAATGAATGCAGCTAAAAGCCAATCCACTTTCATGGTACCTAAAACCCAGAGTTGGTGCAAACTAAACTGAAACTTACCTGGCTAGCCAGCTAATCCGGCTTCATGGTACAGGCCCCTGACGAACACCGGACAAAAACACACAAAATTTTGAATGTCAAAATAACACCTGTTTTTGGCAAATGACTTTATAAATCTTAAAAGAGCTAAAACGTCCTAAATGACTGTAAAGAATAGGGAGAAAATTGGATTTGTGTCAGATCCACATCATGAGCTACAGATTTTAAACAGACAGCACTGCTTTTATGCTGAATTGAAAACTTTAATCAGAGGTTTTCATATCCGATTATTTTCTTTCTTGTTCTTCTGTAAACATTACTTCGTCTCAAGAATAGGTATAGGCATTTTTGGCAATTTCTTATTTTGAGCATCAATAGGTTTCTGTTGACTCGAAAATGAATCTTAAAAATTACATGAAAACCTTTCTATGAAATCATGAACACATTAGAATACTTTTATATTATTATTACTACGATGCAGCTGATTGACTTTATGCCAATAAACTGAAGCCCATTCTATGAGACATCTTATGATAATTTGATAAAAACAAAGGTTTATTATTGTATGTTCTTTTGGCATTTCGTTTATTGTATACCTTTTAAATTTGCTTATCGAAAGAACAACAACAATAGCAGCAGCAGTAGTATGGTGTAACATTTATTTGAAACATGTATTTGGTACTTGCTACCTTATATCTTTACTCTTTGTTTTTATGGCTTCGGAAAAGTTGCATCTGATGTTTGTCTACACCATTGTTTTGCATAACTCAGGGTCATCAACACCAAGCTTAGTTGCAATTTCATTCTAGGAATTGAATGTTTTCTCTGAATCTTTAAAGTCTCTCCGCGAGTGATTGTACAGGTGCGGATATATTTGTGGCAGGTCAGCTATTCGACACAGTGTATTTATGTTGCTAGTTATTTGGAGATGTTGTTTTCCTGCCTGACCTTTTTGAATGAGAAACAAACCAGGGGGGAACCCACCCACCGACCGACCGATTGCATAATCGCCACTGACCGATGGTAGCTCAAAGGTGTTTAGGAGCCAAAACAAACTCCCCCAGAAAGTTTGCTTTGGTGAGCTGTATCAAACTGATTTTGTTCAAAATGACGTCATATCAGTTCATTCTTTGATTTCGTTTGAAGTATATCAGGGCCTTAACTGTAAAGGGACTATTGCAATAGGACAATCAAATGTAAGATAGTACAGTACTAATTACTAAGCTCAAATGAGTTAATGTGTTTCTTATAGCAGTTAAAATATAGTCATTTTAATTCAGTGATTTTTTTTACTTTTAATGCTTTAAAGAGCAATTTTAGATTGTAATTTTCTTATGTTCTGCTATCTGTTCTGAAAACTATAAAAGGTACAGCTGTCATAACTAGAAAGACTGCATGGCCAAAAAAAAAACTAAAAAACTAATATAAAAATGTAATATAGTATGTGAGACAGTCACTGTGTTCCTATTGGTCAGTGTTATAGGAGCTCAGCTTAGCCTGACGGTTAGCCTGCTTTAGGCCAGGTTAGTTTCCCAGCATAAGTTACCACAAATTTGCTTTGTGGAACAAGATCATTTAACAATGAGTCAGACTAAATAAAAAAACCCTGGCTTATTTCGTTTACTTGTTTTATGAAACAAGACTCAAGGCATTATCGAACTGAGTTGTGTTGAATCAAATTTGAAATCGGATCGCACTGCATCGCAATAAGGGGTGAATCCCATTGCATCAGTACCTGCTTCATATGCATCTTTAATGTATCATTGGCTATGCACCGATATGCGTATCGTATCGGTCGGAGTCATGAGATGCACATCCCTACGTGTGTTTGATGAAATGTCTATTTGTTCACACAAAGTATTTGTAGTCAGATAGATTTAAGACCTTAAACTCCGCTAGTGCTTATTGACAAATTTAAAGATGCTGTATGTAAGTTTTGACTCTACTATAGCATGTGTTACGACCAGCTCGTTTCAAATCGCAACATGAAAGAGGGATCACGCAAAACGTTCAATCAATAGAATGTTTATTGATTTAAACATATGCCACAAATAATAATAATAAACAGAAGTCTAGGGATAAAGGAAAACAAAGAAACCTACAAACAACTATGACAAAATTGACGCTACATGTGTAAGGAAAAACATTCGAAAGAGACACTCCGGAGGAGTACTTCCCCAGAGAGTGCTTCCCCAGAGAGTGCCATCCAAATAACGCACAGCACTCTCATATACTCTAACTAATGATCAATTAACACAAAGACAACCAATCAGGAACTCCCACGATCAGCACCAATGGAATCAGGGGGAGGAGACTCAGGGTTGTCACACCTCCCACTCCAGAAGGAGGTTAACCTAAGAACCGAAAAAAATAGTACAAAGGCAAAACAACCTTTTAAAATGTGAATGAACAATAACTTTAATACTCATCTCCATAAATCCAACTCCATTTCACTCCCGGAATCCTGGGCCCTAGAACATCAGAGAGAAGAAAAAGGAGAAAGAAAGAATGGAGAAAAGAAAAGTGAAAGAGAAGGAGAAAGAGAAAAGATGCCAGACACTCTGGTACATCTTACATCCGTGAGAGAGCATCAGCAATTATGTTATCCTTGCCACGTATGTGTTTAATCTGTAAGTGGAAAGGTTGTAAGATAAGGCTCCATCTCATAATTCTTTGATTCTTGCCACGCATTCGATCTAAGAAAGTCAACGGATTATGGTCAGTGTATACAGTAATAGGACCACAGACTGCGCTCAAATAGACCTCGAAATGTTGAATGGCTAGAATAAGGGCTATTGCCTCTTTTTCCACCGTAGAATACACTTGCTGGTGACGATTGAATTTCTTTGAAAAATAACTGACTGGATGTTCGATTCCATTACAATCCTCTTGTAAAAGAACAGCACCAGCCCCATAAGCACTAGCATCAACTGCAAGTAGAAAACGCTTCTCAAAATTAAGGGTAACCAACACAGGAGCATTTGCTAATAGCGATTTGGCATTCTCAAAGGAACACTGACATTTTTCAGACCATTGAAAGGGTCTCTTTGGGCTTAACAGATCAGTCAGAGGGGCAACTACATTTGCGAAATTATGACAAAAACCCCTGTAGTAACCCACCATCCCGAGAAATCATCGTAACTCACGACGGGTAGCTGGCTTGGGAAAACTACAGATCACATTCACTTTAGCGTGAAACGGTTTCACACAACCCCGGCCAACCACCTTACCCAAATATGTCACAGTAGCCTTTCCAAATTCGCACTTAGCAAGGTTTATGGTCAAGTTGGCTTTGGCTAAACGCACAAAAAGCTCTCTAATTTGATCGAGATGTTCAGACCAAGAAGAACTATACAGAACAACATCGTCCAAATAAGCCTCACAACCGCTCATCCCAGACAACACATGATTTACCAACCGCTGAAATGTAGCAGGAGCATTTCGGACCCCAAAAGGCATAACAGTGTACTGCAGGAACCTGTCAGGTGTAACGAAAGCAGATAATTATTTAGCACGGGATGTCAATGGCACTTGCCAATAACCTTTCAGGAGGTCAAATTTGCTAACAAATTTCGCAGAGCCAACACGGTCAACGCAGTCATCGATTTTTGGTAGAGGATAACAATCGGGTTTTGTCAGACAGTTGAGCTTCCTATAGTCAGTGCAAAAACGATATGAATTATCAGGTTTGCTCTCTAAAATACATGGAGAACTCCAAGAACTAAAACTGGGTTCTGCTAAGTTGTGATCAAGTAAATAATCCACCTCTTTCTGAAGTAACTTCCTTTTTATAGGATTGACACGATATGCGTGTTGTTTCACTGGCTGAGCTGTACCAACATCAATGTCATGCTCAATGACAGAAGTTCGGGTGGGAACATCAGAAAAGAGAGAGGGAAATGAGTTTACCAACTTAATTATGTCGGTCTTCTCTAACTCAGACAGGTGAAACAAATGGTGAGCCAAGTTGACAAGCACTTCTGAGTTATTCAGTCGCTCTTCCACTTCTCCTCGAGAAGGACCTTTCATTTCCTCTAGATGGTCATCCACCTCCACAGATGCTTCTGAAACCCTTGAATCTGCAGTTTTAACAACATCAACAGACAAAGAAGGTACGGGAGTCACATAGGATTTAAGTAAATTAACATGACAAACCTGGATTTTCTTTCGCCGATCGGGTGTATTTAATAAATAGTTGTTATTCGAAAGACTCTTCGCAATCGTATACGGTCCAGCAAACCGAGCCTGGAAAGGACTAGTCAAAACAGGTAACAACGCCAGTACTTGATCACCTGCTTGAAAATGTCTGGACTTGACTTTGCGATCGAACAATCTCTGCATTTTCCCCTGAGACTTGGCTAACTTTCGCAGAGCTATTGCTCTAGTTTCATAGAGTCGATAACGGAAACTACTTACATAGTCTAAAACATTCTCAGGAGGGTCAAAATTAGTCCACTCATCTGCCAAGACAGCAATAGGGCCTCTAACAGTGTCCAAACACTAACTCATTAGGGCTAAAACCTATGCTCTCTTGTACAACCTCACGAATAGCCAACAACATCCAAGGAAGTCCTTCCTCCCAGTCACAGTCAAGTTCGACACAATAAGACCTCAAAAGTGACTTAAGAGTCTGATGGAATCTTTCCAGACCTCCTTGACTTTGAGGGTGATAAGCACTTGAGATGTTATGTTTAACTTCAAGTTGTCGCATGACCTTAGAGAAGTTTCGGGACATAAAATTCGAACCCTGATCAGACTGAATGGTTTTTGGAATGCCAAAAATAGACATGAAACTTGTTAAAGCCTTTAAAATAGCTTTGCTAGTGATTGATCTCAGAGGAAAAGCTGCAGGGTAACGTGTAGTCTGACACATTACAGTGAGTAAATAAGCATGTCCAGACTTAGATCGTGGTAAAGGACCAACGCAATCAATCGTCAAGTGTGAAAAAGGAGTGGTAACTGCAGCAATAGGCTGTAAAGGAGCAACTGGAACTTTTTGATTTGGCTTACCTGTCATTTGACAAGTATGGCAGGACCGTATACAGTTAATCACATCTCGCTTACATCTAGGCCAATAAAATTTCCTTAGAACTCTATCATAAGTCTTTCGTACCCCCATATGACCAGCCATGCCCTGATGTGAAAGCTGTAACAGGTCTTGACGAAATTTAAGGGGAACCACGATTTGGATCCTAGGATCGAGTGAAAAATCAGAGCTCATAGGTTGTTGTCTATAAAGCAATCCATCCTGGAGAAAATAGAAGGGAGATGAAGTCTTGTCTCCTACCTCATGAGCTAAAGAGAACAATTTTTGAAGAGTATCATCCGCCTGCTGTGCTTTGATAAGATCATCTCGAGTCACACTATAAAGCGGAGATAAAGAACAAACTTTAACATGTTCATCACAGATAAATGGACTTTCTGACATAGAATCAGACTTATGATCATCAACAGCATGTGACTCATGAACAGGCATCATATCCTCCACATCCGTACATGCAATACAAGGTTCTGGCTGAGAAAAATTTTCAGAAACAAGAAAAGTATTACAAAGAATATTTTCAGTTTCATCTGGCACACTTCTCTCAGCCATCGCCCGAGTTATTGCACATGCAGGGTATAAATCGAGACAATCAGAAGATCCACCTAATTTCTCAACAGCAGAGACCACTATAGGTGGAACACCACCGTCTGACTTTTCCCAGACATTTCGCCCAGCTAAATCATTGCCCAGTATGAAAGTTACACCAGGGACAGGAAGCATAGCACAAACTCCAACTACCACATCCCCTGACACGAGTTTGGAATTAAGATGAATGCGGTGTAGAGGAACTTCAGTGAACCCCATCTCAAGTCCTCTGACCAGCACCTGTGTTCCCGTAGCAGTACGTTCAGACAAGGGCAAAAGTCCTTCCATCAGAAAGGATTGCCCCGCCCCAGTATCTCGAAGGATGCGTACAGGCACAGTCTCATCCGAATTAGGCAAAGCCACAGTCCCTTCAGTGAGAAATGGTGCAAAATCCGCATTATTTTTAACACTCTCCATCTCAGTAACATCCACCCGCTCAATCTGCTGGTTAAATCGAGCAGGAGTATGCTTCACATCTTATGTAGAAATTAAACCAACATGTTTAACCCCTTTCTCTTTCTTTTTGAGAGCAATACAATCAGAAATTTTATGTCCTGGCTTTTTACAATAAAAGCAAACCAGCTCACCTTTCGTACGTGTGACTGAGGTATTATCAGCGAAATTTGACACAGCATTCTGGCGTGCAACCACCCTTTTATTTTTAACAGTAACACTCAACTTAGACCTGCTCAGATCATTTAAGTGACTAACAGAAAGCTGATGAGTAAGAACAAATTCCTCTGCCATAAGAGCAGCATCTGACATTTTACTCACTTTATGCTCATTGAGATACATAGCAACAGCATTTGGAACACAGCTTTTGAACTCCTCTAAAAGAATTAGCTCTCTAAGCTCTTCCTTGGTGGTTACTTTTACTGAGGTACACCAACGGTCAAACAAGTTTTCTTTCTCTCTAGCAAACTCAAGATATGTGCACTTTTCAGCCTTAAAATGACTTCTAAATTTCTGGCGGTATGCTTCAGGTGCCAGCTCAGGCAATGCAAAAAACCACGACGGACGCATCAATGACGGGCTGGGGCGCGGTCTTCGAAGGCAGACCGGCAAGCGGGGAATGGACAGGAGAGTTCCTTTCCTGGCACATAAACTGCCTGGAACTCAGGGCTGTCTTCCTGGCTTTGATGCATTTTCTCCCTGTTCTCGGGGAGCATCATATAATAGTCAGAACGGACAATATGGCGGTAGTGTCCCACATAAACCGTCAGGGGGGTTCACGGTCGCGCACCCTGGACAGGCTTGCGCACCGTCTTCTCCTTTGGTCCCAGGACAAGTTCCTTTCTTTGAAGGCAGTTCACGTTCCGGGAATGCTGAACCTTGCGGCCGATTTTCTGTCGAGACAGAAACTCAGGCCGGGAGAGTGGATCTTGAACCTTCAGACGCTATCCCAGATATGGAATCTGTTTGGCGAAGCGGAAGTGGACCTCTTTGCTTCTCAAGAGTCATTCCAATGCCTGCTCTGGTTCTCCCTAAGCTTCCCGACGACTCTGGGCATAGATGCATTCACCCATCCGTGGCCGAATGTCAGTCTGTATGCGTTTCCGCCAGCAAAGCTGATTCCGGCAGTTCTATGCAGAGTAAAGGTGAGCGGTGCCCGTCTCCTTCTCGTAGCCCCATTTTGGCCCTCCCAGACTTGGTTCTCGGAGCTAACTCCCCTCCTGTATCGGCCCCCTTGGGAGATTCCGATCAGGCGGGACCTGCTGTCCCAGCTTCAGGGCAGGATCTGGCATCCTAAACCAGAGCTCTGGAAGTTGCGGGTATGGCCCATACAGGGCCAAGGGCCTTGATGATTAATCTATCTGTCGAGGTTCAGGAGACCAGTGCCAGGGCCCCCGTTACCAGGAAGCTGTACTCTTACAAGTGGGGTATCTTTGAGTCCTGGTGTTTGGCTCGTGCAATAGATCCAGTTAACTGCCCTGTTGGTCCAGTGCTGGAGTTTTTGCAGGAGAGACTGACAACAGGGGCGGCCGCTACCACCCTAAGGGTTTATGTCGCAGCCATTGCAGCTCGGAGAGAGCTTGATGAGGTCCCCCTGGGGAGGCATCGGATGGTTTCAGCCTTTATGACGGCTTAAGCTGACTCACCCGATGGCAGTTCCTTCTTGGGACTTATCAGTTGTCCTCGAAGGTCTAGTGACCGCCCCTTTTGAGCCCCTAGAGTCAGCTCCAGAGCGGATACTGACTCTTAAGGTTGCTCTTTTGCTGGCGCTTACGTCATTAAAAAGAGTTGGAGATTTGCAGGCCCTCTCTGTCAGCGAGATGTGTATGGACTATCTAGTCAAAGTGACCCTGCGGCCTAGACCTGGTTACATTCCCAAGGTCTTGTCCACATCGTTTCGCTCTCAGGTGTTCACGCTTCACTCTTTCCATCCTCCTCCCTTTGCTTCGAGTGAGGATGAGAAGCTTCATATGTTCTGCCCGGTATGGGCATTGAAGCTGTATGTGGATTGCTCCAAAGTTTGGAGAAAATCCTCCCAATTGCTGGTGTGTTTTGGTGCTGGCCGCCGCAGGCTTGCCACGTCAAAGCAGAGGATTTCTCACTGGGTGAGAGACGCCATTTCGCTGGCTTATGAGGCGAGGAACCTTCACCTTTTAGTCTTCAGGCGCATTCTACTAGGGGCGTAGCCTCCTCTCAAGCTCTTTTTAGAGAGGTACCCCTAGAGGATATTTGTGTGGCGGCAGGATGGTCCTCTCCGCACACTTTTGTCAGGTTTTACAACCTTGATATTGATACGGCTCCAGGTTCTCAGGTCCTATCTGTTTGAACCAACCATACGTTGTTGGTTCGTTATTGGACCAGGTGAGGCAGCGTTTTTAGCTTGGCGTGTTTGGTATATCGTTCCCAAAGCGTGAAAAGCTTCACGCAGCGTTAAGTGAACCTATGATAGAGAATGTCTCGGGTTACTCGCGTAACCCTTGTTCTCTTAATAGGGAACGAGATGCTGCGTTTGCTGCCAAGCTCCTCACGCTGCCGACAGGGTTCTTTTCGGTAGAGATATCTGAAGAGTAGATGGCGCGTTCGCCAGTATAAGCTGACGACGTGAGTGCGTCGGGGGCGGCATTGCACCATCAGCCAATGAATTGGCGTGATTTCTATAAGGGCTTCAGGCAATCGGCATGCCAGAGGAGTTCCCAAAGCGTGAAAAGCTTCACGCAGCGTCTCGATCCCTATTAAGAGAACAAGGGTTACGCGAGTAACCCGAGACGTTTATTATCAGTGTTTTTTATTTAATGTGACTCAATATAACAGTGCAACTATAGAAAATAAAAGTTTTTACCGTTATAATAACAGGTTTGTGAGTGATCATATTTCCAAAAAGTACTTTTGTAGAAAGGGATCTAATATTCAATAAGCCAAGCTTTATCAAGATTACTGTTACAAACATGAACCGTGTCCAAAAGGTAAAGTGGGAGGTGTTGCTACAATTTATAGCAATATTTTCAGTATTTCTCAGAGGTCGGGTTTCAAGTATAATTCGTTTGAAGTAATGGTGCTTCATATAATGTTATCCAAAGAAACAAGTGTTAATGATAAATCCCCTGTGATGTTTGTACTGGCTACTGTATACAGGCCACCAGGGCACCATGCAGACTTTATTCAAGAATTTGGTGATTTTCTATCGGAGTTAGTGCTGACTGCAGATAAAGTCCTAATTGTTGGTGGTTTTAATATCCATGTTAAAAAATGAAAAAGATCTGTTGGGATCAGTATTTATATACATTCTAAACTCTATTGGTGTTAAACAACATGTGTCAGGACCTACTCATTGTCGAAATCATACTCTATATTTAATACTGTCACATGGAATTGATGTCAGTGGCATTGAAATTTTTCAGCAGAGCAATGGTATATCAGATCATTATCTAGTCTCCTGTATATTCCATATACCTAAAGCTGTAAAGCCAACTCTTTGATACAAATATGGTAGAATCATCTACTACAAAAGACTGCTTTATAAGTAATCTTCCTGACTTATCTCAGTAACTCAAGCATATCCAATAACTCAGAACAACTTGATGATGTAACAGAAACTATGAACTCTCTCTTCTCTAGCACTTCAGATACGGTTGCTCCTTTATGCTTAAGGAAGATTAAGGATAAGAGTTCAACACCATGGTATAATGAGCACACTCGCGCCCTAAAGAGAACAGCCCGGAAAATGGAGCGCCCCATTTTCCGGGGAAATAAATAACCCCCGGTATTTATTCAAAACAGTGACTAAATTAACGAAAAATAAAGCATCAACATGTGTTGGCATTTCCCAAGAGCACAGCAGTAATGACTTTATGAACTACTTTACTTCCAAGATCAGTACTATCAGAGATACAATTGTAAACATTCAGCTGTCAGTTACAGTATCGCATCAGATAATGCTGTAAGAATCTATTGTCTGCCTCGACCCAGATTCCACTCCACAATATATCATGCTCATTTCCCAAAATGGCTTAATTATTATAGAGAAGAAAATCAACAATTCTGTTGTTTGTAGACCATTTGGGATGATCACATCCTGAGCAAATGGTCACCAATTGTAGAATAGGAGCGGGTGTGAGACATCGAGAACCACCTCAGACAAAGGTGTGTCAGAACCGGATACACTTCCAGTGGCGCTGCTGAGTTCAGACGCCTGTGAATTAGCTCCGCTCAGAATTGTGCTCTTTTTGTGTTTTTTTTAACCTATTTTTCACTTTTTTACTTCTCTTTTTATACGTGTATCGTCTGCAATGATTATGTACGACAAAAGAACACTTTTGGACATTGGACAGTGTTACACTAACCTGATTCAGGACACTTTAACCACGGACCCAGCGTGGCCATCGGAGATACTTCGGAGCACCGAAGTCGACAAAGGCCGCCTCAATAATACCATGAGGCAAAAGAAACACTGCGGGAAACGTGCTGGAATATGCAACAGACTGAGAAAAAGGGCTCACAGTCCTCCTCTACCGAGTATTCTGCTCGCTAATGTCCGATCCTTGGATAATAAAATGGACGATCTTAGAGCCAGGATAAGTTTCCAACGGGACATTAGGGACTGTAACATCCTTTGTTTGACCGAAACATGGCTCACGCCGACGGTCCCGGACACCGCTGTAACGCCATCTGATAACTTTTCTGTTTTACGGATGGACAGAACAGCCGAGGCCGGCAAAACCAAAGGTGGTGGAGTGTGTTTCTTTATTAACCCTTTAAGAATCCTGTAAAATTAGCCTAAAACGCATAAAAAAGGCATACCCAAAGTAAATTGCATGCTGTTCTTGGACCCTTTGGATGATATGCATGGTGTTGGTCTCCTTTGAAAGGTGACACTCTGAGGTTTGTTTCTCAACAGTCAGAATCACTGTAAGTCTTACTGATATTGAGTAATAGCACTTTGAACACACACACAAAAAAAAATCCGCCTACATTTTTTTGTAAATAGAAGCCTGCAGATGACTGTAGCTGGGAGGTATAAACTGGAAAATACATTGGGATCACAGAGTAAAGCCTTACCAAGCCAAATCTACCATTTGATAAACAATATATTCGAAAATTAGTGTTTTACACATGTTTATCTAAGTATATGTCTAGGCGCTTTCTAAAAAAGGACACTTGGAGACTCCAAATGACCCTTTGTAACCAACGACACATACAATGCTGTAATTCTTGAATGCTTTAATCTACAGTCATAATGTTGGGCTCTAATGAAAGGTTACACTTAGAGCTATTCGATTTCTCATCCAGATTCACTGTCAATAATTGCTGACACATAGTAACTGAAGCATAAACACATTATAGTGACATTTATACATAGAATCCAAAATGTGTACACTTTTAAAATGACACATTTACAATATAATTACATTTTTTTCTATTTCTGTACATAGTACATTATTTAATTTCCTTTTTTCTTATATTGGTGTTATATTCCATTCCTTCTGTTATTCCCATGTATGTATGCACTATCATGCATGTCTGCATTATGTCTGTACTTTCTTCTGAACTGGAAGCTCCCGTCATCAGGACAAACTCCTTGTGTGTAAACAAACTTGTAACAATGCTCTTCTGATTCTGCTTGTAGTGTTTTGATGAATTTTTGCAGTCATGTCCCTTTTTGCTGCCTGGTTCCCAGACTTCATTCGAATCAATGTTAGATGCTTGTTTGTGATATAAAATAGTTAGAAGTTAGCAGGAATACACCAAAACACAAACATGTATAAAACACACACATACATGTGTTTATGGTGTATGGGGACTTTCCATAGAGGTAAAGATTTATATACTGTGAAAACTGTATGTGTTATTGTCCTACACGTACACCATTTATACTCAACCCCCCCCCCCCCCCCCCCCCCCACCCCAGAAAACTCACTCTGTATGATTTATAAGCATTTTGAATTATGGGGACACTGAAAATGTCCTCATAAATCACTTTATCCTTGTAATACTTGTCATACCCATGTCATTATACAAATTTGTTACCTCATAAATCAATATAACAGGCACGCCACGATGCAAACAAAGAAACTCACACCGGAAGTAAGCGAAACAATATCAAAACAAACTAATACTTCAACATATACTGTGAAATATGTATAAGATACATATTTATATGTATGATATATATATAAATATAATTATAAAATACTTACTTTTGAACGTAATAGTCGCCTGGACCATCTATCCAAACACATAACGTTACCCTGTCCTTCAATGGAGGAAAAGTCGCTCTTTTTGTCAAAAAAGTAATCTCTGTCATGCCTGAGCAAATTTTCAACAACTTCTTAGTGTTCAACGAGGTTCAATAACGTTCTCGTTCTCTTTATTCGCCATAAATAAGCCTATAATGTTCGTTTACATGTAAGCTCTCCCGGAGCGCATGATTATGCAATCGGACACACGTTTCCATAAGGTCTCTGCGCACACACATTAGAGCACGCTAGCTAAAAACGACCCCCTAATGCGTCATACCCCTCTGTTCAGAAGCTCATTGGCTATCAGAAATGACAGTCATTTGCAGACTCTAATGCAATTGGGTCGATTTACTGTCATTCAAAGTGAGGTGGTCCCATCGCCAATCCAGGATACTCGTTGGCTGTCAATCTATGTAGACCCCTCTAAGATGCACTTATTGGCTCAAACCATGTGTCAATCAAAAGGCCAAAGTTCAGCGGCCATTTTAAGACCAGAAAATCCGATTGTTTACATGTTTTTCCAAGTTACATTATAGAAAACTCAGAAGAATTGATAGCTCCGTTGGCTAATTTGAAATTATACAACTACACTCCGTGGATGATTATCAACGAATGCATGTGTTATGGACTAAACATTGCATGGAATTGGATAGCCTGGACCCTTTACAGTGAAACAACACCATGTTTGTCAAACTTTTATGGAACAGTGGACTAAAAGGAAGCTATAGAGGTGAGCTCCTTCAGTTTTGTTGTTGTTATTTAGTTGTTGGTGGTCTGACAAAGACATTGATTGTACCTGCTGTGTTTATTGTATCTTAAAATGGTTTACATCGTTGGAATCACAAGAATCTCAGCTTTCCGAGGATATATGACATGGTCGGCTTTTTTTCTTTTTTTTGTGACTGACGACTTCTGATGGTCGTCAGTCACAAAATGATGAACAAGAAATGGTGTGATCCCAGAAATATCTCCATTTTGTCGCATTCCTGCTCGCCTCATCTAGAAAATCTCTCCATTATCTGCCGCCCATTCTATCTGCCCTGGGAATTTTCATCAAACGTCGTCAATGCCGTCTATATACCACCACAGGCAGATACCCTGTCCAAACTCCACGACGAACTCAGCGGATATATCAACATACATCCTGACGCTGCCTTCATCATCGCCGGGGACTTTAACAAAGCCAACCTCAAAAAGGTCTTGCCAAACTTTTATCAGCATATATCCTGTCCAACCAGAGGACTGAATACACTCGATCATTGCTACACTCAAAAATGCTTACAAAGCCCACTCACTGCCGGCTTTTGGCAAATCAGATCATGCCGCCATCTTCCTCACACCGGAATACAAACAAAGGATCGTTCATGAACCGCCGGTGGACAGGGAAGTGACGCGCTGGTCCTCCCACTCTGAAGCTATGCTACAGTCGTCTCTTGATGACGTCGACTGGGACATGTTCCGGGCGAGTTCATCTGACGTCAGCGAATTCACGGATGTAGCATTAAGCTTCGTAAACACACTAACCGCACAGGCCACTGAAACGGTAACAATAAGGACTTTTTCTAATCAGAAACCGCGGGTGGACAGATCAATCCGTAACTGCGGTTAACCATCGTACTGCCGCATACAACGCCGGTCTGTTGTCAGGGAACATGAGCGAGTACAAAACATCTTGCTATGCTCTCCGTCGTGCGGTAAGAGCCGCTAAACTCAGATACAGTGAGAGAATTGAGTCACATTTCCAGCTCAATGACTCTTGACGCATGTGGCAGGGACTGAAGACCATATGTTCCTCTGGAAATAACTCCTCCACAGAGGTGAGAGCAGATCCGTTACTGGCCGAAGAGCTAAACACCTTCTACAGCCGCTTTGAATGTAATGGCGGCGCGACTCTGCCGATCAGCGCGTCAGAAAGCAGCAGACAGAGCAGCGATGATTATGCTATCACCTTTTCAGAGGACGACGTTCGGAGGGAACTAAAGAGAGTGAACGTCAGGAAAGCAGCAGGACCCGATGGGATTACTGGCCGCGTTCTGAGGTCCTGTGCTGATCAGCTTGCTGGTTTGTTTACTTCCATCTTTAATGAGTCCCTTGCTACCTCTGTTGTTCCCACCTCAAAAAATCTGTCATAATCCCTGTGCCTAAGAACAGTAAACCCTCTTGCCTGAATGACTATCGTCCAGTTGCCCTCACATCGACAGTCATGAAGGTTTTTGAGAGACTTTTAAAGAAACACATTTGCTCCTCCATCCCTGCTACTTTGGACCCACTTCAGTTTGCCTATCGGCCAAATAGGTCTACTGATGATGCCATCTCTCAGGTACTGCACTCCTCCCTCACTCACATCGACAGCAAAAATGGCAACTATGTCAGGCTGCTATTCATTGACTATAGCTCAGCTTTCAACACTATAGTCCCCACCAAGCTAGCTGTCAAACTCTCAGACCTCGGCCTTAACACTTCACTCTGTGACTGGATTCAAGATTTCCTCACCACCAGACCACAAGTGGTGAAAGTCGGCCAGTTCACCTCCAACTCCATCACCCTGAACATAGGAGCCCCACAGGGCTGTGTCCTGAGCCCCCTGCTCTACTCTCTGTACACCCACGACTGCGTGTCCTCTCACAGCTCTACTTCT
Organism: Oxygymnocypris stewartii; assembly: GCA_003573665.1. NCBI lineage: Eukaryota > Metazoa > Chordata > Actinopteri > Cypriniformes > Cyprinidae > Oxygymnocypris > Oxygymnocypris stewartii. The sequence goes on from QVTF01019794.1 coordinate 414,015, forward strand.
ATTGTCAAATTTGCAGATGATACTGTGGTTCTGGGCCTCATTAACAACGATGACGAGGCCGCATACTTGGATGAGGTGGAGAGGCTCAGATCATGGTGCCAGGACAACTGTCTCTCTCTGAACGTGAGCAAAACCAAAGAGCTGATCGTGGACTTCAGGAAGAGACAGCAGCGGCCCTATACCCCTCTTATGATCAGTGGGACCCCTGTGGAGAGGGCGAGCAGCTTCAAGTACCTCGGTGTAAACATCTCCGAGGACCTGACATGGACTACACACATTCAGACTCAGGTTAAGAAATCCAGGCAAAGACTGTACCATCTGCGACAGCTGAGGAAATTCGGGGTCTCACCAGCAATCCTGAAAACTTTCTATTCAGGGGCCATAGAAAGTGTACTGACTCAGTGCATCTCAGTGTGGTATGGTAATTCCTCAAACCAGGACTGCAAAGCTCTACAGAGAGTCGTGCGCTTAGCCGAGCGCATCTCAGGGTCGGCTCTCCCCTCTCTGCAGGGCATCTACCTCAAACGCTGCAAAAGCAGAGCTGCTAAAATCATCAAAGACTCAACTCACCCCGGCAACCATCATTTCTGTTTACTGCCATCTGGCAAGAGCTTCAGGAGCATGTTGGCAAAAACTGAGAGACTGAGGAGGAGCTTCTTCCCTCAGGCCATCAGGCTCCTCAACACAAACCCAGTCTCATAAACATTTACAAGACATGTTAACTGTAATCATCCATATTCTCATCACTCGTATTGCTGCTTGTGTACATACCCCTGAACATCCCGTCTGCACATCCCTCTTATTCATATTACTATTTATTAAGTCCCAGTACACTGTTCTTTGCACATCTTATCGTTTTGCACATCTTATTGTTTTGCACTTTGTATTCCATTGCACATTTTACTCTTTCTCTTCTTTTACCATTTATATGCTCTTGTGTTGTGTTACTTTATAGAATATTTATTTTTTATTTGTATTTTTTTTGCACTGTCCAATGAGCAGACCAGATTTGATTTACATTTCACTTCTAATTATACCCTGTATAATTTATTATGTGACAAATAAAGAAACCTTGAACCTTGAACTTCATTAACATACAGACTACAGCTGTTACGACAGGAGAAACTTAATTTACATGAAGGGTAGTAAACTGAAAATGTATAAAAGGTTAGGACTTAGGATGTTCTGGGTTCATTCCAACTCCGTTGAATCCAAGGTACAATGTACTTTGTCACTGCTTTGCTATAATAAACATCTTCATCAAGATCTTCAACGTCCTCATCATTTTTTCTTAGAGTGCTCTATAGATCCCCTGAGGAACAATTCTACACATTCTCTACTATAGGAGTGGAAGAATTGTATAAACTTGTTAAATCATCTAAACCAACAACATGTATGTTAGATCCTATTCCATCTAAACTACTAAAAGAGCTGCTTCCAGAAGTCATAGATCTTCTTTTGGCTATTATTAATTCATCATTGTCATTAGGATATATCCCCAAAACCTTCAAATTGTCTGTTATTAAGCCTCTCATTAAAAAAAACACAACTTGACCCCAAAGATCTAGTTAATTACAAAGCGATCTCAAATCTACCTTTTCTGTCAACAATACTAGAAAAGGTAGTATCCTCACACCGCCATCAGTTCGTAGCAGTGAATGAAGAGGTATCATATCGATCACAAGTGCAGTATGGAGTATCTCAAGGCTCAGTACTAGGGCCGGTTCTTTTCACGCTTTACGTTACCCTTGGGAGTGTAAGGCCCGGGTCGATCGACCCAATGACGGCAGTCGTTCAGCGGGTGAAGGCCTTTGCGTATTACAGTCTTTCCTTTTCATGACACAACAAGATTAAAATGGAACACTTTTTCTTATATATTTTGTCTCGTTATTTCATCTGACTCCATAAATGAAAAGGTTTTAATGATATCTGTGCATCATTAAAATATGAACGAATGATTGATTATTCTTTTCAGCCCTTTTTAATACTTTATCCGCCCAGATGTAGGGAAACTATATCGCTCAGAGGCCCTGTTTTTCACAGGTTTCACGGACACAATCTCGTCAGGCCCGGTCATCAATCAGAGGTAAATTATGGTTATGTATCTAAGATTTGCCGTTAATTCACACGTACACAATCAGAGACATCGAATAACCCCCTTGGAGCCCCCTCAGAACTTTAGTTCAATCGTTTACTTCAGTAAAGGTTTTTGGCCACTATCAGATATGTTAGCAGATCAATGTACCACACTCGTTATAGCTTTGGATTGGTCCAGTCCTTGTTTAAAGTAACATTATATCAAAAGTCAGAGGTATAGGCGTACCCGAGTTTAGTCTGACCAGACGGCGTTCGCCGTCCCTAAACGGAATTATAACCCGCCTCTGCACCCAAGTAGACTTGAAAAGATCCCGGATATTAGCCGTCGCTAAAACTGACGCAGGCTTGCGGAAATATACGAATCCACCAATCTAATAGGGAGAAAGCAATCTTAGAGGCATTTAGAATAGAATCAAACGTTACAATTTATTGACCAGGTAATCGAAGCAATAACTCAAAACTCCAATGTTACAAGAATAGAATCATCAGTTAACCATACCTGGCAATGAAAATTACACACAGTGGTTGTGTGGGAAGTCAACCTACAGACGCCCAGAAATTTGTGTCCCCTTTCCTTATAAACCAAGATAATTCAATAAGCCCACCAAATGGTGGTATTATAATTAGACTTTAGAATTTGCAACCAAATGGCTTCTTGATCTCCTGTGGCAGAGAATACTTATTTACATACAGGAAGTGGTTTGACTAGAAGAATCAGGGGGAGGGCACACCTTTAAGTTGTAGAACTTCTCATACTTTAGAACTTCTTTTAGCTTTTCATTATGATTGGGAGAATGAGACCATTTTACCAGGCGCACTGAGACATTTCAAATGATATCAAAACATGTATAGTTACTTTTTTGTACATATTACATTGCATAGGTTTTCAGTGAATTCTAGGTGATGAGGAGAGGGGGGGAGATGATGAGTACCGTCAGTACTGGGTGTGAACCACCCGGTGTGTTGCGTCTTGGATGCTGCTGTTACATATGCAAGAGATAGTTCCTGTTGATTCTTAGGAGGGCCTTTTGTCCTCTCGAGGGGGGGGGGGGGGGGGCAGACATACTGGCACCAGGCTTACAGTTATATAATCAGGAAATGCGGTGTTAGCTTTCACGGTTATGCTGATGATACTGCAGCCCGGTGAAACACACCAAATTGAGAAACTAACGGAATGCATAGTCGATATAAAAAAACTGGATGATGAGTAATTTCTTACTGCTAAATTCTGAAAAAAAACAGAGGTGTTAATTATCTGACCTAAAAACCTCACATGTAATAACCTAGAACACTATCTAACACTTGACAGCTGCTTTGTCAATTCTTCTTCATCAATTAGTAGGGCCCTATGATTCCCGCGATGCAGAAAACTTGGACGGAATCGTGGAATCCAGTCATAAAAACGGAATTTACAGTTTAACGCGGAATGTCAAGAAATGTGTCAAAGTTTGGATGAATGAATCAAAAGTAGGTCATTACACTTAAATCAAATCACGATATGGACTAGTATTTGTAAGCATTACACCGCAAAAGTCAATTTAAATATGAATCCTGCATGTTCTGCGTGACTCTTTTAATGGAGCAGACGCACGGTTTTGTTTTTGCGTGCGTGGCACTCGTCTGCAGTCTCAATGAGTACATAAATATATGAACAATAGCTCAAGAACTGTTCTGAGTCAGTTGGAGGGTCGGAGAACTCTCAGATTCCATGAAAAATATCTTAATTTGTGTTCCAAAGATAAACGGAGGCCCCAGGTATTTACTTTACTTTACTTTTAGTCATTTAGCAGACACTTTTATCCAAAGCGACTTACAAATAAGAAAAAGCAATTACAATTAAAAGTTACAACTATAAATATTATATATACACATTTAAGAAAATAAAGAAATTAAATAAAATGACAAATGCATACAACATTTCAAACTAAACATTTAAATGAAAACAAAAAAAACCTAATCTAAATACAAGTCAAAATATTAAATCAAGAAAGGGTATGAGTATAATAATAATTCTAACATAACACTAAAGGCCTAAGATACTGATTTTTTACATAGTAAGAATTGGTTATAAAAACTAAAACAGAAGTGAAACAAGTAGTAGGAAAGAGGATAAATAAAAAGCGATACATATTTCCCTTGCCGGTGGAGTCGCACGGTAGAGTCGATGGTCTTTACACTCTTCGGTCTTCTCATAGGGAGGGCATCACACGATGGCTGCCGCGGTAAATTAACCTTTTTAAACCCCTCTAACAAATCTCTTTTAATTCAGCTGAATATACTTTCCTGTTTATCACAACAAATGGCCAAGCAAGCGCAGACACTGACAAGAGACGCGATACAGCACCAATATATTATTTTATAATTATATTTGCACCAAAATAAAGGCTATTTTCACCACTTGATACAGGAAGTGCCCACGTGCAACTTATTTGACACAACCTACATAGGCTTTCTGTGGACAATGCATTTTTGAGAAAGTTAAGTGGGCGGGATTACACACGTCGCGGACAAGAGCTGAGCGTCCTCCTGAAATACTTTTTCATTCCGCATTGCCCCATCAAGCTCTTGCTGGATTCGCTTCTTGGCTTTCAATGAGAGGAAAGTCTAGTTTCTCAACAGACCACGATACAGCTATTTTTTGGTTGTTCAAGGTGTGCTTGTCCAAAACAATAAAGTTCATTAAAAAAAAAAAGTTTTTTTCCGATGCTTCACAAGCTCTGCTGCTTTGAATCTAGCAGGTCTGGCATTTCGTGTAGCACGTTCAATGATACAGGTAGTGATGATTCTCTCCAGCCAATCAGCAGGGTTTACACATCACATTTTGGTAATGGTATGGCTCGCTTGGAACCTCAGCCGAGGTGGTTCTGAAAAAAGTACCAGGTACTGTACCCAGTGGAAAAGATCCCAAAAGGTAGCTTTACCGAAACGAATCGTGTTGTACCATGCATTGGAAATGTGCCAATAGCTTACTAGAGTGTACTATTTAAAGACAGTATAAACATGTAGCTAAGTATCATATAAAGGGAATGTTAACATAATTACAATACATTTCAAATTAATTATTTAATCGATATAGGCAATACATTATGAATACATATATATATATATATATATATATTAATCTTATATTAAAAAAATGTATGTGTATTTTAATATGTATGATGAGTATATTTAAAACTGTATGAAAGATGGTTTCAGTTGTACTACAAGTGAAAAATAACATTTTTTTACAGATTTTTTAAAAGATGTATGTTAAAAGCTCATTTTAGTTCATATTCATGGTGTCCCAAAACAGCACAGTTGAGTACACTTAGTTTCTCTGAAGTTTATCTTAAGTACTAAATAATAATTCTTAGTATATTAAGTGGAAAATTAATTAAGAAGCAATTTAAATGGGTCATCGGATGCAGTTGTTTGGACATAAATGTGTGTTGGAAGTGTGTACACATCCATCGTATAATAAAAATCAAATCAGTGTTTTTTTTTTTAAATCCCCATTTTAACATCCCCTTTCTCAAATCAGGCTGTTCTGAGATTCCTATCAGAATAACGTAGTTCTGTATAGGCCGCTCCCATGATAGTTAACCTGTCTTACCTTAGACCCGCCCTGAGTGAGCTGAAAGCTGTCCGCCATTGTGTGCAGGGGAAGACAAGATGTCTCTGATTGAAGTGTTTAGTTGTTGGATGTAATAATGAATATAGCAGTCGTCATTAACTCCCAACAACTGAGCCTCTGAAGACAGAAGATTAACGTTACTTTCATTTTGAAGGGAATGCTATGATCTCCGATCTGCCTAAAAATGATCCAGCTTCATCTACAGAAGAAGTGAGTATAAGGGTTTCAATGAATCTTTGCAAATCGCCTTTCCTAATAATGTGCTAGTTTCGCGGCTGAAGTTTACTCTGCTTGTCACTCCGTGGAAAAGAGGGGCGGGGTGAGTAGAGCTCATTAGCATTAAAAGCAACATTGACTGTAATGTCTTGTTGAAAATAGAGCTGATTTTGACAGGGTAAAGAAGGTGTTTTTTACACTACCATTAAGTAATTTTAACCAAAGTATATTATAGACTTTTCATTAAGACCCTTAAAAAATAAAATCAACTTGTGTAAAATGGGCATCCGATGACCCCTTTAAGTAGATTATGATAGTGCACTTAAATAAAGTGTATTTTACTGCACTTTTTTCACCTGGATAACTCAAAGGGAGCAGAAAGGGGTTTCCCAAGGTTGTTGATTGGCTGGAGGTACTGTAATGCAGACTCAGAGACACGGCTTTGCAGCAAAACTTAACTCAGAATGCGAAACTCTCAGCGAAAAAGTAAAGAAACTAAAGTAAAAGAAAGAGAGGAAGAGTGTGACAAGTCTAGATGGAATTTCTGCTCATGGTTTTAGAGGAGCAGCTGGCATGTGAGCCAGAGCATGCTCAAAGAGTGCTAAAAAGCAGCCGTAAAAAGGCGAAAAGCAAAAATGTATCGGTGTCCTGAGTTTTTAAACTATTTAAACATCTCAAGACACCATTTGGGATGTTTAAAAAGTTTAAAAACTCAAGACATTATCTTTGCTCGGGTTGTTACTATGTTTCTCCTCCCAATATATAAATCAACATCTTATCTTTTTAGTCACATGGTCCAAATTTTCCTGCTCTTGCAGAGAATAATTTGAACAAAGGTTTCTATAACAAGAATCTGATACACTTGACAAAGTAATAATTGGAGGAAATGTTTCAAGCTAGAATATTCAAACACTTGCATACCAAATAAGACTATAAACCTAAAAAATATTCAACAGTTATTAGGGGTATAACGATACATGTATTCGTACCGAACCATCAATGTATGGACATCTCGGTTCGGTGCATGAGGCCTTACAACAAATACAGGCAATTCACCCTCAATCCAGAAGGGGCGCCCGAAGTAATGCAACGCTGTTTGATTTGACAGCAGAAGAACAGTGAATGCCATGAGTTGGTTACTTGAAAACAAAGCCTACTAGACCGTGACCATGTGCTGATTCTGAACATGTCTCTCATTGACAAAGGAGTATACTTTAAAGGCTTGAGCACTCAACTGTTTGCAAAATGGAGCTTTGTGCTCATATATCCTACCTTGCATTCAGCACAAATCCAAATATTTCATAATATTTCCATATTTGCGATGTATCTGAATGCAAAACTATCATTTATTATGTAAATTAGAGGCTTTGTACTTCAGTCGCATTCCAACGGTGACACAGAGGCGGGCTCGCTGATGTTTAGGTCAACTGTATTTTATTTTAATAAAGTACCATCTGCGCTGTTAATTTGTACTACTGTCTGTTCAAAATAAATGAAAAGAATCATAGGATAGTACATTTGTTGTTTTTTTCTTGTTGTACCAAAATCGTATCGAAGCGTGACCCCCGAACCGAGGTACGTACCAATCTGTGTACCGCTACACCCCTAATAATTATTCAAAGTGACATACACAATGAGTGATTAGGACATGATAGTCAAATGTGTGGGTTGCATACATGATATAGTTATGTATAGGAATGATATTTGCTCATAAGACCTTTTAAGTCCTTCATAAGTCATTTTAGCATCATTTTCACGATTTCACACTTACATCTACTAGCACGATAAACGTAATGCGTATTTGGCGTGTATGCTAATACGTTGTAGGCGTGCTGTCCTGGGGGAGGGCTCCTAGCCGGGAATGGCCCGAACCCAGTGACCCCCCCCGTGTGATTAGAATTCTAGTGATATTGGTGGAGAAGGGGTGGTGGAGGGATGCTGCTTAACCATCAACTAGATGGAGGTAAGACAGCTGTATTTATGCCCCAGGATTGATTACCTAGATTATGTACCACCTGTGCTAATTAGCCTGAGTATCTGACGTGCTTCTCCCGAACTTAGTTTATGAACTTTGTTTCTAAACTTCATTTCACGATTTCACACTTACATCTACTAGCACGATAAACGTAATGCATATTTGGCGTGTATGGTAATACGTTGTAGGCGTGCTGTCCTGGGGGAGGGCTCCTAGCCGGGAATGGCCCGAACCCAGTGAACCCCCAAAAACAATATAATGTAGGACAGCCGCCAGACTAAGATTCCCCCCCCAAATACGCGTTTGAGATCTGGCGGGAGCTAGTTTCAAGGAGTAACTTGTGTGGCAGGCCGGGGGGGGTCTACGTGCTCTGAGGGAGCGGTTTGGCATGCATGAGTGGGCCCCACTGACCGCCGGAGTAAACTTCATGGTTTTGGGGCGACCGGTCGGGGCGGGCTCAACCGAGGCCCAGCGATGGAGGAGCAGCGTGGTTGGAACCCTGGCCAGGAGGACCCGAGTTGCCTGCAGTGGGATAGTTCACGGAGTCGGCGTACCGGCCCTACTGGCCATCAGCCCCTGCTAATCAGAGGACAGAGGGCGGTATCTGGCCGAGAGGATCCATGAAGCCTCCGATAGGGCACAATACCCCTCCGACGGACGGATGGGTCCTATCGGCTAGGCAGATAAAAAGAGTTTGGGACGCCCGACAAGGAGGCTCTCACAACATCCGACAGGAGATCGAGACTCACGGCATCGAATGGATGAGCGTCGCATGCGGACGGCAAGCATAGGAGCCCACCGGGAGACCGCGTCAACGTCTTGACATGAGACCAAGGCTACGCTGCCAGACGGATAGTCTCGCCGGCGAGTAGAGAGAAGACAAACCCGGATCTGGGGAAGGCTCTCGCAGCATCCGATGGGAGATTGTAAGACTTAGGACACCGGACAGGTAAGCCTCGCCAGGCGGGGGGAAAAGGTTTGAGGATAGCAGAGACAGTTGAATGGTGTTCGGCGGGCGGACGAGGACCGCAGCGACGGCTAGGCCTCGTCGCCCGTCGGACGGAAAAAATAGGTGGGTGACTGAGACTGACGCCGAACTCTACGGGAGGCCAATACTCACTGAGTCTAACGGTTTAGTCTCGTCTGCCAAGGGGGAAGCGGTAAGACGTCTCGCTGCGAGGCTCACGTCGATGCCCAACGGGGGCACAATACCCTCTGTGTTGGACGGGTAAGTGTCGCCAGCGTGGGACTAGAAAAGGTAAGGTTGTCTGGCCAGGAGCACCTCGCCGGCGTCCGATGGGAGATCAAGACTCACTGCGTCGGACAGGTGAAGATGGAAAGGTAAAGTTTGTTCGGGATGCTTAGCCGACATCCAACTGGTGGGTGTGCCCGCCTGTTTGATGGGTTAGCTTTGCTGACGAAGGAGGAAAAGGTGAGGTTGTCCAGCCGGGAGGCTCTTGCGGCATCTGACGTGAGATTGATAATTGTCAGCCTGGTGGTCGAACCTCGCCGGTGGTGGACTGAAAGCTAAGATTGCCAAAACGGCCGGGTATGTCGCGTTCGACGGGGTTCGATATTTTTGGTGCGAGCAGACGGAAGAGCGTTTGTCTGGCCGGGAGCACCTCGCCGGCGTCCAACGGGAGATTGAGACTTGCTGTGTTGGACAGGTAAAGACAGGAAAAGTAAGATTGTCTGGCCGGGAGCACCTCGCCGGCGTCCAACGGGAGATTACGACTTGCTGTGTTGGACAGGTGAAGACAGAGAAAGTAAGATTGTCTGGCCGGGAGCACCTCGCCGGCGTCCAACGGGAGATCAAGACTCGCTGCGTTGGACAGGTAAAGACAGAGTAGTAAGATTGTCTGGCCGGGAGCACCTCGCCGGCGTCCAACGGGAGATCAAGACTCGCTGCGTTGGACAGGTAAAGACATAACAATGTAAGATGTGTGGCCGGGAGGCTCTCGCCGACATCCGACGGGAGGAAAATACTCGCGGTCTGGATGGGTAAGTCTCGCCGGCCGTGGGGTGGAAAAGGTAAGGTTGTCTGGCCGGGAGGCTCTCGCCGGCGTCCGATGGGAGTCTGATGGGAGATCAAGACTCACTGTCGGACAGGTAAAGACGGAAAGGTAAAGTTGGGTGGCCGGGAGGCACTCGCCGTGACCTGACTGGAGATGGCAGCTCGCAGCCTGGATGGGTGAGACTCTCCGGCCGCAGGGTGGAAAAGGCAAGTTTTTTGCTGGGAGGCTCTGGTCGTAAGTGATAGTCCGTGGTGTCAGCAGGGGGAGCCTCGCCAAGCGTGTGATTTGAAGGAAGTAAAAGCCAGGAAAGCTCGCACCGATTTTTATGAAACAAGAGTTTGGTGGGCTGATTTAATGTGAGACTGGTCCGTTCTGATGTAGCTTTGGAAAGCTTCTGAAGACCATCGCCCTAGGGTTTGGATCTGGGGTTTAGTGAGGCCTTTTTGGGCCGCTGACGTTGCTGCCCCGATGCGAAAAGAGTGGCTGGAAAAATTTCTTGCTGAGATGCCTGCTGATAGCAGGACAACTTTGAGATGTTTTTGGAACCAGGTGCGACTGGCTGGTTTCCCGGCATGGTCTAAAAATAAGGGTTCGAGGTGGGATCTAGCTTGGAAAATTCTGATACTCGCGAACGGCTTGGTAAGGTTGGAGAGGCGAAGGAAGATTAAAAATTTAAACGAAGTGACCTTTCTTGACTTGGTCTGTTTTACTTTGTTTGATCAAAAAAGGAGATGGTTTCGCTATTGAGGATAGTTAGGTCCGAGATGGTGGGGTTAGTGGCTGGGTCAAATTTGGAGGAGATGGCTAGCTCGGAGCATCTCAGAAAACCAAAAAGGCTAAAATGAACATGGTGTCGAGTGTACGGGCTGTACTGGGGGTCTGGTAACCTGTGCGGAGGGTGTGGATGCACTTGGTGAGGATGTCTAAGGTAATGGGTAGCCTGGAGTTGGGACGAGTAGGTCGGGTTCGCTGAATTCCTCTTATCAACATGGCAGTTTGAGAATTGCTAATATCGGGTGACGGAGCGCTGTACAACAGCTTGTGGAAGAATTGGATACCGCTTATGTAACCTTTGGTGGAGCTGACTTGGAGGCATTTAATGCTGTTGAGAAAAGAGATAAAAGAGGTTATTGAGAGTAGAGAAAATTCAGGGAACGGAATATTATGAGAGAGATAGAACAACTTGAAGCATTCCCATGCTGTCACGTATGTTTGGAGTGTTCTGGGGGAGACAGCCTGGAGGATGGTGTCGAGTGATTGTCTAGGAGGGGTTTTTATGGGTGGCTTATGGAAATATTAATTCTGAACATGGTGGTACTGGGGTTGGGAATTTGTCTGCCTCTGGAGCCAACTTCTTGAATTTCTGCTAAAATCTGTGCTCGAACGTTGTGAGCCGCTTGCGGGGGCTCTGTGGCAATGGCATTTGCTGGGACCGTCATTGGTGTAGCGGTGAAGAGCGAGTATTGCGGTTTTGCTTGGAGGAGAGTGTTGTAAGCGGCTGGAGGCACTGTATTTTGCGGCCCTGAGCTGAGAGGGGTAGGCTGAGGGATTGGGTTGGGAGGCCACTGCAGCCATGTGCTAGCTTGGGCTACGGGCCCTGGGCCGGGTTGTGGGGCTACGTAAGCCGGCTACTGCGGCCAAGCGTTTACTTGGGCTGCGGGCTCTGGGCAGAAGGGGGTGGGCTGTTGAGCCAGAACTGGAGGTGGAGTTGGCTGGAAGCCCGTTTGAGTTATGGGTATTTCTGACTGGAAAGCCGTGCCGGACGGCTGAGCTGCAGCCGGGCCCTCTGCGGGCCTTGCATCTGCGAAATCGGGGGCGTGGCCTTGGTCTCTGGTCGTGAACCCTTGTTTAATTTGCGCCGCCTATAGGGGAAAGCCTTGCTTTGACTGCCGTAGCTGTAGGCCACAGGAAGGTGTCCTGAAGAGCTACCGTAGCCTGCTCTGCTAATGGAGGTAACCTCACGCCAGTGTCTGCTACGGGAGCTGGAAGCCACTGTAAAGGAAAAAGAGAGTTATTCATAGCGAAAGGAAAAAGACTGAGATGTGTGGGGCTGTGTTGCAAGCGGAGGCAGCTTCGAGCTTGCGCCTGCGGCTGTAGCTGTATAGGCCATGGAAAAATGGTTGTGACGTTTAACAGGGCCGCTGGTGGTCAGTAACTTAGTAGCTTATTATGCTACCATATTTAAGTACATTTCTAATACCTGTAGTTTCTGGAGTCGTTTATTTAGTAACTTTACTGCGTTCCAAATATTGCACTTTACTTCGCTACGTATCGTGAAACATACCGTTACTCTTAATTATGTATATAATGTGCTCTGGGGCGTAGGAGCAGTGTCTGATTCATGAACAAGCTGATTATTTTGTAAAGAACCTGTAAAATTAATTCGCAAATTGCTCCAACGCTTCCTTCGCAAGTTGGAATGATCCGATAGTAGCTGTTCTCTAGTCGACGATTCAAATGATCAGTTTAGAGTGATGTTCCCAGTGGAATTAAATGCACAAGAGAGAACCGGGAGGTCTTGGGGATACGTGCGCAACTGATGCTGCAAGATAATTTATTACTGTCAAAATTTGGATTAATTATGTAACTGAAATTCATATTTGGGTCAAAACTGACAGTTGGTTGGGAACTAAATCTGTTGTGAAGGGGCTCTATTAAGCCCTCTGAAATGCATATGCAAATCAGGGTCAGTGTCTCTATGATTTAGGTCGAAAACAAAACATTAATATAGCACAGGTTGAATGAGAATACCTCGTGCACGTTCATTTTACTGTTGGTCCGCGGTGATCAAGAGTGTATTCGTAAAGCACATTTATCTCATCCAGCTTATCTGTCTAAGGAATGCTATGCCAATTAAATGCTGGTAAAAATACGGAGGTTTAAGTACGTCCGGTATATATTCTGGGCATGGTGTCATGGTTACATAGTGACGTTAACATCCAATGTCTTCGCGAGGTCTTTTAACGATTTTTATCAACAAATACCTGCCTTTGTAGATTTCCCCTAATAATTATTGGCAACATTGGTTGTTGCATGCTGAAGGAGGCCGCTTCGCATTAGCATCTGAAATTAGAAGCTAGAGGCCCGGCTAAATACTTGCGCTGCAGTGAAGCGAGTGAAGCTTTGCTGCGGTGAAACCTGGGGCGTGGCCCAGGCTCGTTGAAGGCCTGCTGTTGCGACCTCCGGCCGGTGGAGGAGAGCGTGTGGCTGGTTGAGCAGAGAGCAGCGGTCGTGACGAAGCCCGGAGCTCGGCGTCCGTGTCTGGTGAAAAAAAAAAAAAAAAAAAAATAGACGATCCTGGGGCCGGCAGATTGACCGGAGGGTTACGAAAACCCCATCATGGGTCTCGTTGTTTGGACGGAAAATGTTGAGTCTGTGATGTAAATGTAAATGGTGCTACCGAATGCTGCTTAACCGTCAACTAGATGGAGGTAAGACAGCTGTATTTATGCCCCAGGATTGATTACCTAGATTGTATACCACCTGTGCTAATTAGCCTGAGTATCTGACGTGCTCCTCCCGAACTTAGTTTATAAACTTCATTTCTAAACTTCATTTAGTGCATATATGTGTGTGTGTGTGTGTAAAGGCAGTCTCTGTGCCATTCTTTGAATGTGAGGATGTGTTCTGTGAGGAACAAAGGTCAAAAGGGTTTAGAAGGTATCTCAGTCTAGTCCTTGTCTGCTAGGTGGGGGAAGTCAATCCGAGGAAGTCTTTAGCTCATGATTTCCATCATGGATTTACATGTGATGGTCTCTTTGACCATTAATCTTGGTTACTTGCCCCAAATTTGATAATCTCTTTCCTGAGTTAGAATCATCAATAAGTATTGTTTTGTTTTAATGTTGCAAGCTTTTCAAAGCTGTGAGAGAGTTGGTTGGTTAGGCTTGCTTCCGGCTGGCTAGCGCTAGGATCTGATTTACGATCATCCATGTTGTCTTGGGCCTCTTTGTGGAATTTGGCTCTTTGGGTTGTTTCAACACTGTTCTGATTGAATCTTAAATTGTCTGATTCGCACTGATATGCTACAGGGAGTAACAATATTGTAATGCATTACTTTTAAAATTAACTTTCCCCAACACCGATTACATCATCCAGCTTGTTCTGGATACTAGGTATCATCTCTTAGGATGTTGATTGTCGCGCTTCTCGCATATTCTCAGTCACGCTCTGGGAACCCCTGTAACTTGAGATTCCATTCAAAGGAGTGCAGTGGCATTTCGTAATAAAAAATATTTTAGACATTTTCAGCCCACAGTTCCTTAACCTCCTTTTCGAGTTCTTGACGATCTTGATAGCGTGCATCTTGACCTCTCCACTCGTATGGGAGACTTTCTCAGATATTTTATCGAGTTATACACAAGAATCAATGGAGATCACCTTGTCATGCATTTCATTCACTTTAGCAGTCAGCTTCTGGATCGGATTAAGGAGTGTAGATAAAGAAACTGTGTTCATGCCTTTTGCTCTCACTAGATTCTTGGATGGAGTAAAGCAAATAGGCATTGCAAAAACCTCCTAATTGGCACCGATTTCTGTCTCAAGATTACTATTTTCCATGTCGGATGATTCCATACATCCTCTTCCATGAGATGTCCAGCCAGTATAGCGCTTTCTTGAAGGGACTGATTTTTCCTTTTTTCCCCATTATATCACGTCCGAAGTTAACCCTTTCAGTGGTGAGTTTAAAATATTCTAACGTTCCCCCCAGAGTGAGTTTAAGGCCATCGTTATATTAGAAAGTTTGACCTAACTATTTCCATGGCGAAGCATCATGATGACATCACATGACACACCTCGGCCACGATAACACTGTATGACAGATGGATCACTTTTATTTAATTTTTCCTTAATATATTCACAAACTTGTTTACCATGCTATGGACAATCGGATATTCTGATTCACACATGTGTAAATGAGTGTGTTTTGTCATTTAAACACCTTTATAAATGATCTTGATCGTGATCTGTAACGTGAGACGGGCACCGCCATGTTTGTTCGCGCAGCAGTTCAGAGAGTCCTGTCAGTCAGAGTGAAGGTGCGTTCACACCAGACGCAAATGAAGTGAATAAATCGTGCGAATGTGGACGCTTGAACATTTTGAGTTTACTCGCTTCATTCATGCGTGAAATTCACTTCATTCGCGCGTGAAATTCACTACACAACAGACGCGAATTCGCGTCATGGGAGGGGCTTCTGCCAGGCAGCTCCAGTGTAAAATAAACACATTACCTCATCAGTGAGAAAATAGTTATAAAATATGGCAAATAAGTTAAATTTGCCGGCTTTAGCTAGCTTGTCATCTCAATATATATATAGCTCAAATATATATAGAGCGTTTTTTACAACTTACCAGATTGTCCGACCTCCTCACTCACTTTCTTCCAAGCAAGATCCTTTTTATTCCTGTTTTTGTAAAAGTACGAAGTAGTATCGTACAGCTCCGGGTACCCACATACAACCAGGATTAATTTGTCCTCCATTGTTGTTTCGGATTTTCTGCCTCCGCTCGTAATCACGTCACTGCAAGAGCAAGCTCCTGATTGGTTAACGCGAATATCCGCCAAAGTTCAGATTTTTCAACTCGCGCAATTCGTGTGTCAAACACCCCAAACGCTCAATTCGCGCTGCCTCATTCGCACGAATAGCGCCACAGGATTGTCTATCGCGTCTTTGCATTGACTTAACATGTAAATAATTTGTGCGTAACGCTTCATTTGCGTCTGGTGTGAACGAACCTTTACAGCATGTGAATTCATTAATTTCTCACGAAATACATGCAAGTAAGTGGCTGGTGAACAGGGTGAAGAATAGAGTGAACTTTATAGTTACTTACACTATGTGTGTCTGATATAAATAAAACACATTGGCAAATCAAATTTGAATGGATTGTTAATGTTGCTTCCATAGACATCTGTGTGTATTTTGCAAGCTCCAAATGTATTGTTTTACTAGTACATATGTGTATTTAAATGTCTGAAACCTAAAATATGCATTATGCGGTTAAGAACACTGTATGTGATAATATGACAATCGCAGTGCATGTTTATCTCTGGTTAAGTGCCAGCCAACACACGAAACCACAGTTTGAATTTGGCAGTTATGTGACGTCACCGCATATGTGGGACCATACCGCTCGAAAGGTTAAGTATTACCCAAAAAATATAGAATTAAACATTAGTTATCACAGTCTGAACTTTAAACCTAACAAGCTGAGATTCAAGTATATAAACTCCTCACTTCTACTTGGATGCTAAAAAACGTGACTGTTCACTCCGCTGCCATCTTGGCTCCCTGCTTTCTTTGGGAACGGGAGCTTCTAACAACAGCTGCAGTGACGCAATGGCTTTACCAATTAGTGATTGGCTCTTTCATTTAGAAGGTGGGACTATTCGGCCATATAGCGGATCATATTTGAACCACTGTATATACACAATTGTTCAAGCAATGCAGTATTTAAGCAAAACATTGAGCAAAAACACTTAAAATCCATATTGTCACCTGGTGTAAAAAAATTAAAATCATCTGTAATGCCATGATGTAGCCACTACATGCTTGTGTTATGTATTACCTAGTTCAAGCGTCTCCAACTTGCTAATTGAGAACTAGCGTTTGGCAGATTGATGCAACATTAGTTATTAACACCTTCTGTTTGTCACGATTCAGCTGCTACTGTGTAGGAACGAGGGAGTGCAGAGACGAAGGAGGTCAATAATAAACAGTCTTTATTTATCCAAATAAAGCATCACAAGGAACACACACGCAGCACTTGGGGTAGACGAACAATACCGGACACGGGACATGGAAAGACACAGGGCTTAAATAGAAGGAGAGTAAACGAGGAAGAACTGAAACAGATGAGGAGTAATTAAACACAGGTGTGATTCATGGGACTAAAAAAAAGAACGAACTGGAAAACCAAATATGGGCATAAGGAAACATGAGGGAGGAAAAACACAGGACACGGGATCACAGGGCTGACCCTGTTAACAAGAGGAATCACTGCAGGAAAGAGGAACAACAAGAAGAGACAAGCAGAAGCACAACAACTACAATGGACTTATAGCCACACAGCCTTAGAGGAGATCAACTGAAATAAAAGAAGACATTGAATCTTACAATATCCCAGCAAAGGATGATTAAACAGCTCCAAAACAGCATTACCATCTTCACTTATTACAAACTTATTACAGCAGTTTGACTTTTTGTTTTCATACATCTACAAAAGTACTTGAGAATAAAGAGAGTTTTAAAAAGGTGACGTTTTGAACATTTCACTTGAAGTCACCATTATGGTTGTTGGTGTTTCCTTTAGTTGAGCACTTTTTATTATTTAGCAGAATGAAACAGATTAACAGCAACAACTTGACGTAATGACCTACACAAAAGCTGAGAGCAATGACAGTAGAGCACTTGACACAACTTTTGTTAAATTAATTCTCTTTTATAAATTGTAATAGCACTTTACCAAAAGCACTTGTGTATTATCATGAGAAACAGATCAGCTTAAGTTAAATGTTTTTGACTTTCAGTGAACTGATACATTGGATTAATGACTAATAACTCAATGCAATGATAACACACACAAATCATACTCTAAAAATACACAAAACAGATGAAGTAAAAAAAAAATAGCAAAAAACAAACAAACATTTTGTGTGTTGTATTTCACTTTTCAAGTGGATTAAATCCACTGCTTATTTTGAACTATATCATGCGTTCTTCCTTGAACCTAAAGGTTTTATTGTTTCTGCAAGTCTTTCTACAGTGAGGAACAGTAAAGGCTTCTCTCTGGTGTTATTACATGATTCCTACCTGTGAAACTTTCCACAGATCCACACTGATGACATAAATACAGTTATTTCATATGTGAGAACTCATGTGGTGTTTAAGGGCTGCTTTATATCTGAAACACTTTCCGCAGTGACCACATATAAATGGCTTCTCTCCTTTGTGAACTCTCATGTGCCTGTTAAGGCTTTCTTCCCAGCTGAAACATTTTCCACATTGCTGGCAGGTGAAAGGCTTCTCTCTTGTGTGAATTCTCATGTGGTCTTCAAAGTTTTGTTTAGAACTGAAACTCTTTCCACACTGAGGGCATGTGTAAGGCTGCTCTCCATTGTGAATTATCATGTGTTTGTTAAAACTTGCTTTTTGAGGGAAACTTATCCCACACTGTTGGCAGATGAAAAGACTCTCTTCAGTGTGAACTGTCATATGGCAAATAAGATTTATTTTCCGGTTGAAACTTCTTCCACATTGTTGGCAGGCATAAGGCTTCTCTCCAGTGTGAACACGCATGTGGCCTCCAAGGTTTCTAGGATGAGTGAAACTCTTTCCACACTGAGAGCATACGTAAGGCCTCTCTCCAGTGTGAATTCTAATATGTCTTTTAAGAGTTGCTTTTTGACTGAAACAATTTCCACAGTGTTGGCAGGCATAAGACTTTTCTCCAGTGTGAACTCTCATGTGTCTTTTAATACCTGTTCTACTGAAACACTTTCCACACTGTTGGCAGGTGCAATAACTACTCCTTTCTGTCTTTTGATCCATTTTTCTTGAGGAAATTATTTCAGTCTGTGAGTTACTAAAAGATTTTTCTCCAGTTATAAAATCTTGTTGATTTTTCTCTTCCATTTCGTTTAGTTTTTGGCTCTCCTCTTTCAGCACCATCAGGTCTAAGTTGAAAAAAGACAAATACAAATTCAAGATGTTTGAGATGTAGTTTGACCAATGTTTGTATACATGACAACCAATGATGGCATGCAAGAAGGCGGGACATAAAGAGAAAGGTCAAAGCAATGCAAAAACTCAGACAATGAATGGCGACTGTAGAAAGCAAAAGGTGAATCCCGGACATTTTGGGCGATTTAGAAATCCCAGCCAGATGCATTTTTTTAGGTCCAAAAAGAGGACATGTCTGGGGAAAAGAGGACATATGGTCACCCTTGGTGTTGATCTGATTAAATCTCTAGGAACAGTTTGTTAAAAATACAATGCCTGCTATGGCAAAAACGACACAAAATGTTCAGAGAATATTCAAAATAAATGACTTCCTTTTTGTTTTAGATTTTTCTCCAAGAGACGTTTTTGTAGGTATTGAGACATTACATTGTCTACAGAATTTCGTACATATTTGTGCAAGACTTTATGATCAGATAAGAGTCATTATCAATGTAGACGGGTCCCTGCAGCACTTGACTGGCAATAGGCTAGAGACTGCGTTCAGGGTATAGTTACGCTGTTATTTGTAAATGCTACTGCTTATTTTAGCTTTTAATATATGGTTTTGTCCTGATTAAAGCTGTAATACAGCAGAATACATGATTGCGTTGTAGCTTTTTTGTAAAGTAATTTTTACTTTGTAACAGCAAAGGTCTTTGCACAGAGTCCGAAATTTTTGTGCGAAATGTTCGCACGTTGAAAAATAAATACGACCTCACATTATGTAAATCACGTTTAAACACTGCCTCCGAAATTTTCGACCATCATAAAAAAAATCCGGATTGGGTTCAACTATTTGCATTTTTCGCATTCGTGACAAGCATTTTGAGAGGTGTTTTGACAGTTCAGAGCCACCATACAAGCGAACACCAAAATCCAGAATGGCGATTGTCAAATTCATCCACTTCAGTCTCGCAGAACAAAGCACATATAGATCCTTGCACACTGAGTTCACAGAAACTGGGGGTCTTTCTTTTAATATGTGGCTCTAGTACAAAGCATCAAACTGAGCCACTGACATCCTGAAGTAAACTTTGAATCACCCGTGATAATCCCGCTGCTCCTTGATAAGGAGGGGGAACTCTCCATCCTCTCTATATCTCAGGATTGGATGGACTCAATATTTCCTTTCTTTTGTCTTTTTTTAAGAAGCGAGAGGACCACAAAATCATCCTCAATGCTTGAAGACATTTTGTATCGTTTTGTGAATTTTTTTGCAACGGATTAATTAATACGCATCGGACTCAGTGTGCAAGGTTTCTATGCGTGACGGATTTTCAAGATTACGAATACGAAAAAACGAATGCGAAAAGTTCAGACTCAGTGTGCAGAGACCTTAAGAACCACTGCTTTAGAACACTGATTTTGAAACTTGTGAATCCATTAGAAGACAGAATCGCGATTCATAGATTTTTTTGTGCACACCTAGTTTTGATGGCATGGCAACAACTCTTTCTCTTCTCTAAAGCAACTCAACATGGCCTCGCCCCATTTGTTGCATGTTCCTGGGGGCAGGGTTGTAAATGTAAATTTCAGGGTTTATGATGTCACCAACCCGGAAAGTAGCTCGTTGTAGTCCCTATCAGCTGTAATTGTTGGCATTAAACTGTCATAATTTTAAAAGACAAAATCTCCGTTTGCATAGAACTTTTAGCATCGCTTTGCAGATTTTGTTTATGCTCAAACAGCAACATTACACACTAACTAAAGTTAAAAAAGTGAAATCACAAGCAACCACTCTTTTAATTGCATGTGCATTTCATTTTATTTAAACTTAGAGTAAATTTTTAATTAATCCACAATCTAGGGGTTCTCAAAGTCTGCATTCAAGGGTCCAAATCTGAATTTTCATCAGTATCAAAGGTCCGGACCGGAACAATTGGTTATTACAAAACTTGTTTTTAATAAACATATAGTAGCCTACATAACATGCATAACAAATAAACACAATTTTTTTGAAAAAATAAAGAGCAAGAGCAAAAGTGGCAATACAATTAATTTAAGTGTCTGTAATAGAGGTCGACCAACAAGGGTTTTTCTCTGGCTGATGCCGATATTTAGAAATGAGAGCAGCTGATGGCCGATATTAGATGCTGATTTTTTCTGGTACTTTTGGCCGATTTTATTATTATTTTTTTCTCATAAAAGAGAGTTTGAGTGAATGTTTATTGCAGGGCACAAGATGGTAATAGAAGTAGTAGTAGTAGTCTAATTTATAATAATAATACATGGGTCAAAACTTAAGCACCTTCTCAAAACAGTTCTGAAGCTTTTTGTTTATGTTTGCAGACAGACACCAGTGTTTCCAGACTTCCAAATGCAAATTAATTATCTGCCAGCAGGAGGCGCTGTTATAGTGGGTGATATAGCGGCTTTCCCGGTAACGACTGTGATCAAAGTAATGCGCTCAAATGCTACTTTATCAGGCATTACAGGAAAAACAAAATGAAAATGACACCGAAGCTTTTCAGAAGATGGTCGGTTCTTTTCAAAAATACATTCATGTAAAAACACCCACGCTGCATTTCAATTTTGAAACGTGCAGTGCACAGTTTATTCAACCAATTATAATCCTTTTGGAAAATCTATTTGTGGCGGTCAGTTTTAATATTGTGACGGGCGCCACTAATAAATCAATGAATGGGAAACACTGGACACTGCTATAAGTCAAATGGCCATAATCTAAGTGATAACAACAATAATAATAATAATAAAAAAAATACTAATTTGCAGTGAAATGTCGGCCAATTATCAAACATCACAAGCTTACAGGATGTCATGATAACAAATGTCATGAAAGAAAAGTTTAATCGCCTGCGCTTTTATTTCGGACCATCTCCCAACAGACATTTAAAAACTAAGCAAATGATTTACAAGTTTAACATGCGTTTATCAAAGTAGAAAATTCAATTAGTGTTCTTGAAATAGGTGGGTCCGGTTTGAATTCCCTCCGGGTCCGGATGCGGGCCGTAGTCTGGACTTTGAGAAGCACTGCCATAATCTGTATTTAAATCTGAGATTAAATTTATGGTGCAACAGAATTAAAATTAATCTTAAATAAAACGTAAATCTAGGATCAAAATGATGGGTTCAATGTAAACCCAGCAATGTAAAGTTTTAAAGTTGTGCTACATAATTATTACATAAACCTTAATTTAATTTATTCAAGTTAGATTCAAGATTAATTCTTGCAAAATCAATCAACTCTATGTGAAGGAGATGTGTTGCACTGCGTGAGGCAAATGGTGGTCACACCAGATACTGACTGGTTTTCGAACCCCCCAAAAACACTAAAACTGCACATTTTAGAGTTGCCTTTTATTGCCTAAGGCACACCTGTGCAATAATCATGCTGTCTAATCAGCATCTTGATATGCCACACCTGTGAAGTGGATGGATTATCTCAGCAAAGGGAAAGTGCTCACTAACACAATTTAGACAGATTTGTGAACAATATTTGAGAGAAATAGGCCTTGTGTGTACATAGAAAACGTCTTTGATCTTTGAGTTCAGCTCATGAAAAATGGGGACAAAAACAAAAGTGTTGCGTTCATAATTTTGGTCAGTGTAAGAACGATGTCAAATAAGAGTTCTGTGCGGACCACAAATTTATCCCCGACTGGGTTAGAGGTGTGCTGAATGGCGATGGCCATGGCGGATCTGGGGATTTGGGTGGCCATGGCGGATCTGGGGACTCGGGCGGCCATGGCGGAGCAGGCTTTGGTGTGGACGGCGTGACGTGAGCAGGCTCTGGCATGGACGGCGTGACGTGAGCAGGCTCTGGCGTGGACGGCGTGACATGAGCAGGCTCTGGCGTGGACGGCGTGACGTGAGCAGGCTCTGGCGTGGACGGCGTGACGTGAGCAGGCTCTGGCGTGGCCGGCGTGACGTGAGCAGGCTCTGGCGTGGCCGGCGTGACGTGAGCAGGCTCTGGCGTGGCCGGCGTGACGTGAGCAGGCTCTGGCGTGGCCGGCGTGACGTGAGGTGAGCTAGACGGGGCCAGCGGAGATGAAGGTGAGCTGGGCAGGACCAGCGGAGACGAAGGTGAGCTGGACGGGACCAACTCTAGGGGACGCTCTGGTAGCGCTGACTCTCGGGGCGCTCTGGTGAGCTGGACGGAACCAGCAGGAGCACCGGAGTGCTGGACGGACCCGGCAGGAGCACCGGAGTGCCGGACGGAACCAGCAGGGGCTCTGGAGAGCAGGACTCTGGAGTGGACTCTGTGAGCTCCTGGAATGGAACGGGCTCTGGAGCGGACTCTGTGAGCTGCTGGAACGGAGCGGGCTCTGGAAGATCGGACAAGATGTGACGAGGCTCTGGCTGATCAGCCATGACGTGGCTAGACTCTGGCAGATCAGTTGAGATGTGACTAGATTCTGGAAGGTCAGCTGTGACGTGACTAGACTCTGGCAGATCATCTGAGACAGGACGAGACTCTGGCAGATCAGCGGAGACGTGATGAGACTCTGGATGACCAGCTATGATGGGAAGAGACTTTGGCAGATCAGCGGAGACGTGACTTGACTCGTAACGATTACCCATGACTGAGCTTGAGTCTGGATGCTTAGTTGTGACATGACTTGACTCACGACGATCAGCAGCATATTGGTTTGATTTAGGATTGGCAGGAGTGGCAGAACGGGATGTTGTTGTGTCCGCCATCTCATTCACAGACGCGATGTCGCGTTCTTCTTCCGTGACACCCACAGTAAATGAAGAGCCAGCAACCATCAAAGCGTAGTCCATGAAATCTTTTAAACTGACATTGAACTTTCCTTCAGATAACCATGATTTTACGGGCTCACTTAGTCTTGAGTGAACAACGAAAAATGTCTTTTAAGAAAACCTCATTAAAAGGTACCTTGTCAGATAAGACCAGAAATTGAGTGACGTACTCCTCAATGGATCGGCTTCCTTGACGCAGATCAAGCAGCTGGTTGAATGGGTCCGTACCTGACCAAGATCCGTTAGAAAAGCCGCTGGATCCTCGTGTGGCCGAGTATTCTGTAACGGGGCCGACAAGACGAGAGGCTTAAGTAAGCTGTGTGATCAGTGCAATCAGCTGTGTGTGTTCAGAGCAATCAGCTGTGTTCAGTGCGTGTATCGTCAGTGCAATGGGATATGGGAATTGTAGTCTGAGGTGGAGTGCAACAGTGAGTGTAGTGCAAGAGTCCATGTGGTGAGCGGATGACCTCTGGTGGTGAGTGGGCGTAAGATCGTGAACCGGATCGTGACAATATGTCTCTCTCTCTCTCCATTTATGGGCGTGTAACACTAGCCTAATAACGTGACGTGCGTGCATGCATACAGGTAAGGGGTGTTATTTTCGAATAATTGAATAATATTCGAATAATTCCCAGTGATTTTCAAATAGTACTTTTGCTTGAAATGCCCATCCCTAATTAATAGCAATTTTCTTTTCTGAAATTAATCACGATTAATCCCACCTAACATTAAAGTTTATTTTAAATACTTTTACATTGCAATAATTTCTCATTCAATTTTCAAATTAATGCAGAAACATAAAGACAGTATATTTTTTATATTTGTATAATGGCATCTTTTTTTTATGACTGAAGGCCAGTATCACGCGTGCAACCGTTTCCGCACACGTTTGACTCGCTCCTGGCGCTGAAGAGAAGTTGGAGCGCACATCTGAAAAGTCTCGTTTGATGTGGTCATAAAGTCGTTCTGCTTTTAAATAAACGATGTTTCTTGTCATGAACAAATTTATTTTTTTAACACGTTAAACTGAAAAAAAATTAATCGCCTGCGTTAACACGCTAATATTAAAGGCATTTACCCCCTCCCTCTCTCTCACACACACACACACACACACACACAAAAGACGCTGCACCATGACTCTCTCTCTCACACACACACACATACACACAAACAACGCTGCGGTGTGACTCTATCTCTCTCACACACACACACACACACTTGCATGATGCGCAAAACTAGGTTCACGAAACGGTCGTCCATTAAATGCATTTGTGATAACATCTGGGATGTGCCTTTCTGTTGTAATTAATCTTAATGATTACTAAATGCATTTACTTTCGGAAGACCAAATAAAGTGCTTTTGCTTTCACCTAGAAACGCACAGCGTCTCCCTGAGAGGCCCCTTCAACACTACTGCGATTACTGAAACCACGCCTTTTTTCTTTGCGTGAACATTTGGGCTGCATTATTACAATTATTCCACATCGTGACGTAGACATATGGGGGTGTTTGAATGAGCCATTTTAGGGGGGCGTGGCAGAGTCTTAACTTTGATAAAGAATATCTATTTGGTTTTGAGACTTTAGTCTTTGCATCTTCAGGAATCTTATCTATGCACAATCAGCTTGTAACACTCCAAAGACAAATTAAAACGTGAAATTGCATCATATGACCCCTTTAAAACACATTATTTCACCAAAGTCTGTAACATGTGGAGAGGTTTGTCAGTGTGACTGCAATACTTCTTTAATGGTTCTGTATTCCAGCCTGGCCACTGATTCACATGTATTTTTCAGAGATGCTTAGATTGGCTTCAGTTATGTTGGTTTTATACACAGAGTTTCCTTTCGAAATTAAATTAGAGCTAAATTTGCAAAAGACCTGAAAAGAAAGTGCTTTTTGATTTAATTCAAAGATCGTTTATTTGTTGTTCCAATTGTGAACACAGTAGAATCTGACTAAGGAACTGAAAGGTCTAAAATAGATGCCTGTGTGTACCCAGGCATGGTGTGTATAATATATATTTTGTGTGTGTAATATTTGACCTTTTGTGTATAATAACTGACTGTAGTTAATGCATACTAACTAGGCCTATATTTCAGGATGCCTTCAAAGAAATGTCAGTGTTAGCATTACATTATAGCTATTGCTGTTATATAGGCATTGAAAACATTTGACAGTGAATTACATAATGGCTCAGCATTTTTTGAATTGTATACTATAATAAATCTGAATTTAATATCACATTATTTCTGTCAAGGTCATTGTTTTTGAAATAACATACACACAGACACACACATACAAATTACCACATACTGTATTCTTTACAGTTAATATTTGTCATATTGAAAGTGCTGTGCAAACCTGTCATAATTCGCTCTGCTCCAATACTTTTCTATTACCACACACAAAATAAAACAAAGGAAAAAAACGCATAAGGCATCTAATGGTAAATTTCAGTGATAGTGTACAACGAAACCTGCTGTGGTAATCCATATATTCTGCTTGTTTTTATTGTAAAATATTTTAACAGTTGATGACAGCTTGGCATTTTATCATACATTAATTCTGATCTTATAGACAGAACTATAGCTACAGAACTGTAGCTACTATAATATCTGAATAAATATAATATAAATAACTGTTATAATATAATATTTGTATTATTTAAGGCTAGCCTTCAAAAGATCACATTACTGCAATTGATACTATCCTACAGCATTATATTTCTGCCAGTTAGATGTCATTGTTTTGGAAATACCACGCAAAACTCCTAAGCACATAATTTCAAAAACACTTCCAAACGGTCATTGGCTAAGGGGTTCGCGTACGCGGGATTGTGGACGCTGCACCCCACCCACCCGAAATTTTTGGGGGACCGGCTGGCGCCCCCCGCCAATGCTCCCCGGCCGCCCGATGACCCCGGGTGGGTTTTTGCGCATTCCCGATTCCCCCCGTACCATGAACCCACTATTTGTCCACTGACCCACTTAAGTGGGCAAATGACCTGCGGACCCCCGCTGACCATTGCCAAGCCACGCCCCCATCCCACAAACCCACTATTTGTCCAATTACCAACTAAAGTGTGCAATGAGCCCCGGACCCCCACTGACCACTCCCAAGCCATACCCCCATCCCACAGACCAACTTTTTGTCCAATTACCCACTAAAGTGTGCAATGACCCCCAGAACCCCGTGTCCATTTGCCATTTATTCACTGGATCGCTATAATAGGTTAGTGGGATGATTGTCCATTTGCCATTAAATAAACTGCAAGTGGGATGTGTGTCCAATTGCCATTTATTCAATGGGATTGGTTTAATAGGTTAGTTGAATGAGTGTCTAACAGCCTAGTACACCGGTCTCATTGAATAAATTGGAAGTGGGTCAGGTGTCCATTTCCAACTTATTCAATGGGCTCCAGATAGGAGGTTTGTGGACAGTTCAATATTAAATAACATTCATATCGAAATATCACAGTGCCAAAATCCTCAGTTTTTGGGAAGACCTTTAAGCAAAATCAGTCAAAATATTCATGGAAAAATACAGACATGTGCATGGTCCTTTTCTGGCCTTTGACTTCTAAATGAGGTCTTAGGGTCACCAAATTTTCCGCCCAATCGAGGGGGGTCCCCTGTAGGTGAAAATTTCAATTTAGGCACGATCGTACCACTCCTGGTCTTTCCAGTAAAAACATCCCAATTGCAATTTATTCAGTGGGCTCCTCATAGCAGTTCCGTGGACAGAAGCTAATAAAGTGTATTTTTCATAAGTATGAGCAATATTGTTGATGAAACCATCTCTACTGTACCCAGCACACTGAACAGAACCCATTCATGCAACTTTCAGGTCATAAAATAGTGTAATTTGCATAAAAAAGGAATGTCCATGGAATCACTATGGATGACCTGCTGAATAAATTGAAAATGGGATGTTTCTTTATGTTTGATTAAAAATAACATTCATATTGGGGCTAGGCCCTAGGGGCTTCGAATGCTTGTCTGTGGGGCCCTGACGTACGACATGGACGATCTTAAAAAAGGCAAACATATTCAGTGAAAAATACAGACATTTGCTCGCTCCTTTTGCCCTCTAAACAAGGTCATAGGGCCACTAAACTTTTCCGCCCGCTCCAGGAGGATCCCTTGAGACAAAGATTTCAAATTCGGCTCGATACGACCTTTTCGAGCCATGTCCACGAACCCTCAACAGCAGGGGTCACTAACCTTTTTGTGAGTGAGGGCTCCCTGAAGGGATAAAATAGTCTCAAGGGCTACTTGTTTGTTATATTCCTATATATATATATATATATATATATATAATACATCTTGATATCTTGCCATTAATAAACATTAATTATTTCTCACAAGCATCAAACCAGGAAAATATTTCAGAAAAATTAAGAAAAAATAGGCTATCACAACAATTTGTTTCCATATCATACAATATTTATATTTATAATGATATTCATTTACCATTAATGGGTAAGGAAATTCTTTCCACATGTTTGTTAGACCTTGAAATTAAGGTAAAAATAAATTTGTTCACAATTAAATTCCACATTTTAATTTAGGGTCCCAAGAAATGCATTTTATTTCCCCCTAAATTCTGTGTTTTTTTATGATTCAGTACAAATTTATCATAAAAAAAGGTGTCTAGTGAAATGAATGAATAAAACTAACAATTTAATCAATCTTTTAAAGTGTAATCAAATGAAAATGAATTTACAACAAAACATTTTATCAGAAGATGCTGCACAACAAAACTGTATAAATTAATGATAATAAAAATTAACTTGATTGTATGGTATTCCTTAAAAACAATATTATTATTATAAATTTTAAAATTGCATTTTAGTATACAGTAGTAATATATTCGGTCATAATTTCAAGTTAAACCAGACTTTTATTTTGACGCTTGTGACGGTCTTTCAGTTTTAGTTTCAGCGTGTTTTTGACGGCAATCTTTCTCAAATGAAACTGCATATAGCTAGTGAATTGATTCAGAACAGCTCTGGAGATGAAGTTCATGTGTTCTTCATCCTCATATATTGAGACAGATGTTGAAAATACTGCGAGTCACATGTGTTTAGGTTTGTGTATCAGACGAAACCACGCCATGCATTCACACAGAAACACACAGAACATGCAGACTTATTATTAGCGAAATGCACTGACTGGCTGCTGTAACATTTATTTCTGTTGTGTGATAGGATGTTAGATTAATCCATATTGAATTTTTAGGAAGGTCCCACAGGGCCCAAATCGCACAGAGAGTTGTGTCAGAAGTCCCGGAGCGACATGCTAAATGGGCCTGGGATACCAAAAAGTATTTTTCCTCATTTTCCCTCCATTTCTCTGTCTGCCATTGAAGTCAAAGAGAGGCCTTGAAACAGGCCCGATTTCAGTGAGATGCGCGGCCGGACTTAAAAGGCTTAGGAAGTGGCCAGAACGGGACGCCTAAGATGGCGGTGCATGCTGAATTACGAGGCCCAGTGAATTCCGTCTCCATACGGGAGATGTCCAACTTCCCTTCAAATGTGTAACTGTTTCTTGGATGCGCAGCCCCTTTTTTGACCTTTTGACCCCTGAATAAGTTCGTAGGGTCACCAAACTTCTTCCGCCCACTAAAAGGACCCCTGACGATGCACAAGTAGAGCCCTCTAGTTGAACAGCCCTTTCGGTGCTGCGTCCACAAAACTGGTAAGCCAAACCAATTCAAATAAGTGAAAAGTGGAATTTATTTAGAAAGGTCCCAGGGGCCCCAAATTTTGCACCGTGGCTTCTAGGGTCCCCCCGAGCGACATACTGAGGGCCCCTGTTCCTAAAGTAGAATACATTGTTTTGGGGGCCTTTGCACAAAATCTGTGCTGCATCCCTCTCTATGTTATACCCACTCAGAGCCTTTTGAGTGATTTTTTTGGTCGGGAGAGGAGTAGTGTTGAGCGATATGGTTATTTTTCATATCGCCAGCCCGTGAGATCGCCGATACACGTTATTTTCGTGCGTGGGTGGGTAGGGGCAAGAGAGAGACTCTCTGTACTTGTCATAGGCTATTTCATAATTATTCATGTCCTACTGTGACAAGTTTGCCGCATCAGTGCGGAAGTTATCAGTCTAAACATCAGTCAAGGTGAAAATCAAAAATAGATTTATTTTAAAGAGCAACAGTTTAACACTAAATAAATTTGACATAAACGAACATGTTAAAGATACAAGTATTTTTTCAAGTAAGTTCATATTTTTGATATGGAGTAAAGTTATATTAAACTGATAGGCTACATCAGTCATACAGCGCTCCGAGTCCGGAACGCGCGCCCCATGACGAGCCAAAAACTGCATATTTTTTATAATAACAATGATGAAGAATAAGCATCAATGTGTTTTGTTGATGTTCTGTAAAGAAAACGAAATGCTGCCAGTGTGGTTTCGTCATGTTCATTCATAGCTCGAAGCTGTTGCTCTGAAAAGAGCAAGCCTCCCTCCACCCATCCTCACCATCTTCTACAGGGGTACCATTGAGAGCGTGCTGACCAGCTTCATCACTGTCTGGTACGGGAACTGTAGTGCAGCAGACCACAAGACCCTCCAGCGGACAGTGAACACCGCTGCAAAAATCATTGGTGCCCCTCTCCCCTCCATCCTAGATATTTTCCTTACACGATGCTCCAGCAAAGCAAAAAGTATCGTGAAGGACCCCACCCATCCCTCCCACAGTCTCTTCCAGCTCCTACCCTCAGGTAGACGGTACCGGAGTATCAGAGCCCGCTCCGCCAGACTGCTCAACAGCTTTTTCCCCCAGGCTGTGAGAGCCCTGAACTCACATCACACCACCCCTCTCTGAAACCCCCCCCCCCACACCACAGGAAAAAAAACAGTAAAACCTTTATTGAGCGGGCCTGCACAAGCTGCCTGGAGCAACACACTCTCCTCTGCATGCACTAGACACTTTCACACACCATTGTGTGTCCATAATCCCACAAAAGACTGATTGCAATACACGACTGTAATGTATGTATGTTTACTGGCTCATGCACCACAAATCACCTTATACTGTTCCCCAGCCAGCTGCTTGAATGTCTCTCTTTTTGCACATGTACAGTATTTGAAGTCATCTGCACAGTTGTACAGTTTGTATTTTTTATTTTGTTTATGTATAGGTAACCACTTTTATATATAGCATATGTATAGTCAATGCTGACAGTAGTTTAGTTGTGTGTAGGTTTATACTGTTTTACTTCGTGTTGTATATTTGTATTTATGTAGCACCGTGGTCCTGTGAGGCACGACATCTCGTCCCACTATATGTCCACACATGTAGCGGAATGACAATAAAGCTCAACTTGAACTTGAACTGTTCAAGAAGATATCTAAAAGATGTCTCTTTTTGGACTCTTGTCCTAATTTTTTTATAAAGATTATCACCCTGCAGTTCAATTTTGACATAGGTTTAGTTTTATGAGAAGGAGAAGCCTAAAGGCCCAGGTATACTTCACTTTCTTCGTTCCGTTCCGTCTCGCAGCTTTCAAAGTATACTCAGCCGCAGAAGAGTGCGGACGAACCATCCGCACGGTCTCGAATTGCCGGACGGGGTGCGCAGCTGTCTGCGAGCCGCCTTGATGATGAAAATGACGTAATGCGGACAGTGCGCGGATGCGAGCGGCCGAAGTATACTTTGGCCTTAATCATTTGTGCGTGTGTGTGAAGTGCGGCACTGAGGTGAAATAGCGGGGCAATTTAATAGCCCAATAATAATAGGCCGCCTAATAAGGATAACAATAATTGTATACATTAATAGGAGAATGAGCCTAATTTAGTCTTGACTATCGACAAAGACATTTGCTATCGTCGATATCTCTGACTATCATTGATACACGATACTATCGTCTATCGGCACAACCCTAGAGAGGAGCTTTTTTTGGAAGGTCCTACGTCCTTAAGCTTCGGGGCTGTGATTGAGGGACCCCTGAGAAGCGAGAGTCTCGAATTTCGGGGCCCTATGTCCTATGGTCTCCAAACGGGGATGTCCTTCTCGGGGAATATGTGATCCTATGATTGATGATTACCTGTCCATCACTTTAGAGAGGTTATCAAAGAACTCCCCCACGTTGTGTCTATTAAAGGCAGTAGCTCTTCCAAGAGAGGTTGCTTCAGGAGTGCGGCATGATAAGTGGTGGCGTGCTTTAAAGGCTGTAAACCAATCGGGTCCTAGAAAAGGTTAATAGTGTATTAGCGTAAAGGGTATCTCTTTATTTATCTTTCATTGAATCATTTCAGTTTACATTCAGATTTTACATAAGGTAAAGCTATATGCTCTAAATAAGTAGCCTACCCAATTTTGCTTCTCTGTAGGATGTGCATGGTGATAACTGATAATGAGCCATGTTCTGGGAAAATAATTATCAATGTTCCCTATAACTTTTCCTTAATAAATGCACCCTTAACCTAACCTGCTTTTTTCTCTCTGATCCAGCTGCCAGGGATATCAATGCCATTTCTTCATGCATACTCAAAAGCCAGCTCACGACATTTCATGGCACTTATGCCGTGAAACATTGCTGCTAGTGCCTTTATATGATCTGCCAGCTCTGTCTCCATGTTTTCTCTGACGACTTGGTTGGCAAGTCCTGTTCTCTTATACCCTGTCTTTGTTACTTCTATCTTTTTCTTCTCCATTAATCTTTTCAAGGTCATCCTGCAGATCTTCATCTCCCTTGCCACCTGACGTATGGTCTTTCCCTGATGCACCTCTTTCACTGCTCTGTCCAACTCCACAAGAGGAGTTGAAGCCCTGTCTGTCTTCCGTTTATAAGTGCGTGGCATGATGGGTTTTGGTCTAAAATTAAGACTGTCACATAGTTTAAGTGCTAAAATGTAAGAGTACAATGTACAATTACAAATTAATAATATGTTGAAAATAATCATAAGTGGGGGTGAGTTGTGCCACTGGTACAACTTAACCCAGGCCCTTTGGCACAAATCACCCCAGACCCAGAAGTTTGAAAAACTAGCATGATCCAGCAGTTAAGAGCTAACATCAAGCTAACTGTATAGACTCATTTTGTAGCCTGCTAAAGCACTAAAACATGTGTGAAATGTTTTCAAACTTGTCTATAATTGTTCAGACACTACAATCAAAAAACCTTGATCATAGAAATTTTACTTTGAAAGGAAAAATAAAGTGTGTTGAGCTAAAATGTGCTTACCTCTCATGCCATGTGCCTCTCTTCTTTGGAGGATGAGTAAAATGGATGGCTTTTCAAAATGATGTGGTCACATGACCAATTTCTTCTATGGTTTTCCAGAAACAAGGGGTGGAACTACTTCCCCCCTCGCACAAATCACCCCACTCTCCCCTACGCTATTTCTGCGTCATTTCACATGCGCAGTTCTTTCATTTTCGGTTTTCAATCTGATCAAGTGTTTACATGCATGCTCAATCGAATTAGAAAAGGAATAAACCACCCCCCTCAAATAGATCAAAATTTCTGTCCGATCGAGCTCAATCTGATCGATTAAGGTGTTTACATGAAGCCTTTTCAGTCCGATTGAGCCATCAATCTGATTACAAACAGATTATTTGGTTGCATGTAAATGTAGCCAGTGACTTCTCTTATAAAACAGCTTTTTTTCGTGGTAAACTCTAAAAATAATTAAATCCAAAATTATTGTTTAATATAAAACAAGTTGAAGATTAGCAGATAGAAAAAATTGCCTCTGGTCTCCTTTTCCCACGTACTGCCAAACCAGAAGCGTTAGCTTTAGCTGTTACGTTTTTTTCGGCTAATGGTTGGCTTTGCCTGTGGTATTCCTCATATCTGGTCAGTAATACTCAGATTCATCTGAAAATCTGCAGTGTATACGGGAGTGTACTGGTCTGTATACACCTGTATTTTCCTATGAAACTCAGTACAGGTATATGTCATTTCAA
The DNA here is from genome assembly GCA_003573665.1 of Oxygymnocypris stewartii. Classification (NCBI taxonomy): domain Eukaryota; kingdom Metazoa; phylum Chordata; class Actinopteri; order Cypriniformes; family Cyprinidae; genus Oxygymnocypris; species Oxygymnocypris stewartii. The sequence continues at coordinate 447,314 of QVTF01019794.1, forward strand.
AGTGTTTAATTTTACACAAACATTTCAAGTTGCTGTTATTGGTTCAATTAATTCTGTGTTCTGTTTTGTTAACTTGTTACATTTGAGATTCATACTGCAGGGCAATGGAAAAATATTAGAGGAAACAGAAGGAGGGCCTTTCCCTAAACATGAATTTGTACTCCAAGCTTATCTGCACTTTGAGGCCATGACAGAACTAGAATGCAATTCCAATTGTGTAACTTGTGGGTTCTACCACAGTGTAGTCATGGAGCGAGCCTTCAGCATACCTGGTATGTTTAGCATTATTTATTTATTTATTATTAATTTGAATGTTATTCAATAATTTTTATTTAAATTAATCAAAATAAATTGATATTGACCCCTTCCTCAAGATTATGAAGGCCATGTTGACATTGAGAAGTTTTGGAAGGCTATTAACATAGAAATGATAAGCCGGGTTTTTTTACACAAGTATGCGTTACATCAGTTTAAAATGTACAATCTTGTAACTAGGTTAGATCTGTACTGCATTTAACATGTTTTTTTATTTTATCAATAATTAAATCTCCTGCACGAGGTAGACACTCATTTATTAAAACTTTTACAGCTCTTCATGGCAGGTGCCACCAAAGATAAAAAAATATTAAATATTTTTGTAAGCGGCAGCCAAGCCTGCTTTAACCAGTTACCGGGCAGATAATTAACAACCAAGAGAACATTTCACTGAGCTCATGTCAGTGAAATGTTCTCTTGGTTGTTAATAGTTAATAGTCAAAAATGTTTATTTGTGATTGGACCAGTGTTGTGGTGTAGTGTAATGAGAATGCAGCAAGGAGACAGGGATTGCTTTTGGGGGCTGTCTCCATTTATCATTTGAAAACAAGAAAACTATAACCATCCAAACTTGATTAAAAAATGATTAAAAGATTTACAAGAGTTAAGGATGAAAAAAGATAGCAATATTTAAAAGAGAGGTTGAAAAGATATGATTATTTACAATATGCAAATGGTGAAAAAAAAGGATAGGAATATTTACAAGAGCTAAACAAAGGACATAAACAGCACAGAATATAATAATCTAAAACTATTCAGTCGGTTGCCACGGGACTCCTCCACTAAGCAGTCCCAGATTGCAGTCACCACGTCAGGGACAACCTTGCAGACTGTGGAGACTCCAACACGGAAGCTGCTGCAGAAGCCCCTCCCATGACGCGAATTCACATCTGTTGTTAAGTGATTTTCACGAGCGAATGAAGCGAGTAAACTCAAAATGTTCAAGCGTCCAACTATGCGCGAATAGTGCAACTTATTCGCACAAGTCGCATCTGGTGTGAACGCACTACAACTCGGTAGAATCAGGATGTGCCACCTGTACATTGCAGTTTTTTCTCAGTTGCTCTGATCAAACATTTTATTATATTGGTACAACACATTTTAAGCTCAGGAATAAGGCTGCCAGCTGTGTCTAGGAACTTTTTAATGTATTAGAAATCATATGACACTTGCTTGCTGTAACAGGGCGAACGAGACGTGCGGATCCATATGCAAGGCTTTATTTACAAAGGCGTGGTCAAGAAACAGGCAAGGGTCAGATAACACAGGTACATCACAGGCAAAGAAAATTCCTATGCTAGCATGGGTCTACGATCAGCGAACAATATCCAGAGGGCCTGACATAAAGGGTAATCCACATAACACAAGCAATAGTCAATGCGCGGTGCAAACACAGTCTGAAACAGCAGGCAAATGGTTAATCCAAGATATACAGGCAGAAGATCGGAACCCAGACACGAAATGACTAGACTTAAACTTAGAGCTAGAAACTAGGACTGGAAACTCGGAAAGGCTCCGTAAAGCAACTATCATTAGGTGAGTGATAAACACAGAACAATACTCGGCGGTGAGAGAGAGGAAGTCCATGGCTTATGTAGGGTGTGTGATTGGTTACAGCTGTGGGTGAAATCAGTACAATGTAGTGCAATGATGATGGGAAATGTAGTCCATGTTATAGTGTAACAGTCTGTGTAGTGTGAGAGTCCATGTGGATAGTGGGTGACCTCTGGTGGTGAGTGAACGGAAGTTCATAGACCAGATTCATGACACTTGCATTGATAGACATCTTTAAATAGAGCAGCTACACCTCCACCTCTCCTAACATATCTGCATTCACTAATAAAAGTAAAGTTAGGAGTGGCTATTTCATTTAGAACTGTTGCACTGGAGATGTCTTCTAGCCACATTTCATGTAGAAACATAAAATCCAAGTTGTCTCTGATCAGAAATGATTTATTTTTAAGTGAGTGAATGTTTAAAAATGCTAACTTGATGGCATAACTTTATGTCCGCACGGCAATCTTAGTTTGGTGAAGCTTGCTCGCTCACATTGGCTAGCTCGCAGCCTGATCAAGAGTTGTAAATATCAAACATGTTCAATGTTATGATTTGGAATCAGAGAGACTTCCACTTGATCGGAAATAATACAATTATCATAATGACACCACTAGTCACACTCTGTGTTGGCGAGGAACGATGGAGATGAGGAATATCGAAGACAATCTTTAATACAATCCAAACACGGTATATCCACACTGTAAACGGCAGGAAACACACAAACATAAAGAGTAGACCCGACAAACACTTACTGAACAGACTGGGGCTTATAAACACAGGATAATGAGGGACAGACAGGTGCAGGGAATAAACTAATAACCAAACTAAATGATGACAGGAACATAACCAAATAAGGACAAACAGGAACAGAAACGGGCAAAACATGACACAGACAGCCCAGAATCCTGACATTGCGCCCCCTCTCGGAAAGCGTATCCTCGCGCCATAGAAATTACATGGGGAGGGGCAGGTGGGAACTTGGGAGGAGGCTCAGGAGGCAGACGGACACCCTGGAGGGGGTCCTGCGAATGATTTACATACAGACAGAGTCCATGGGGGTGATGAAGGTGGGAGGAGGCAGGAGGGACTTGGAGCAGGAGAAGCCAAGATGGACCCAGGCCACAGCCATAACAGTGGCCCACGGTGGAGCTGACGGAGGGAGGAGCCATGGAGGAGGAATGGCCGCTGACTCCAGGGTGGTGGAGCAGGTGGTGGAGGAGCCCGAGGCTGAGATGGAGAGCCAACGAGCCAGGAGGATCCGGGGGGCCAGGGTGGAGCCGAGGGCTCTGGCAACCGAGTGAATTTTGTTCCCATTTCATGGTCTTTTGGACATTGATTTGCAGAAAGTTTTCTGTGGGAGTTAGTGTTAGGGGTTCGAATACAGGGGGGATCCAACACTGATCTTGCATACCCCTCAGCAAATGTGCAGTACCATGGTAACCAGGACACCTCAACCAGACCAGATCAACTGCACGACCTAAATTTAGAGAGAATCTCCCCCGCTACTTAATTTCCTCTAAAACAGACATATACTGCCATAGGAAAGACCCATACTGCCCATAAAAAGGACTCTTCTCTAATTAATTAATAGAAAAACCTTTCTTTGAATGAACACACATATCCTCAGGTCATTGTGTATATTATTACTGTTCTTGTGTATTTTCTTTTGTATAGTATACTGTTTTATGCATGCTTATGATAGAATCACTCATTAGTCATGCTCATGTAATCTCACCTATACCATGTTTAGTATCTATGAATCGGTCTTCTGATTATCTAAATGTACCTATGCAACATATTAGTGCTCCAAGTATCTTTAATAGTTTTTGCATGAACACCCAATCCAGTTACATATGCAAAATACCGAAGATAAAGTGTCGTAAACTTTCTCTCTGAAAGTACAAGACACCATTGGTTCTTTAAACCCCATAGAACTTAAAAGGCCTCACATCAGTGACCCGCCTGCTCTTTAGCCTCTTCACTCATCTCTCATCACCTTCCCGTCTTCTGGTTGCTAAGTCCCAGAGCTGGCGCAGCCTTGCCTGGCAGGCCTTGACTACATCTTTTAAATGTAAAGTCGGCAACACCAAAGCTCCATAAGTTAAAAAAAATATTTAAAAAACGTTTTCATAGTGTGTGACGTTTCGAGCGCGCAGGCTCTTCATCAGACAAATGAACAACACTGATGTGCCACTCTTTATACCTCCAGGTGATCAAAGGTCACATGACCTAACACTTTATCATAATAAGAATACATCAGCAAGTAAACCAAAACAATATAATTTTAAATCAAGAAAAAGAAAAAGGAAAACAGGACATGTAAAATACACTTATCAATATGCAATTCAACAGCATTAATTGATGCCTGCCTACGTACATAAATTCAACTAGTACCACCGAAACCTTTATTAGAGTTGTAAAAAAGCTATATATGTATATAGATAGATATTTTATATTTAAAGAAATGGACAAATGTCAAAGTCCTCATTTAATCATCTCGGGGAGATCTAATGTAAAAATCCAAAAGGCCTCACGTTGTAAAAGTAATTTATTGATATCACCACCGCGCCGTGGACACTTGACTACCTCTATACCTATGTACTGAAGAGTGGAATCTGAGTGTCTCGAATTTGCAAAATGCTGTTCTACCGGACTTTTTGGATCGCGATGTCTAATTGCACACCGATGTTCAAAAAATATGGATTTTAGTCTGCTAGTCTTACCAACATAACATAAACCACAAGGGGGCTACGCAATACATAACATTAGCCGTCTAACACAAAATAGTACCTCGAATTTGAAAGGTTTTTGCCATGTGAGGATGTGTAAAGGTCACCGTCTTATATGTGAAATTGCACTGTCGACAATTACCACATCTGTAATTCCTTCTGATTCTGAAGTTGAAAGTGGCATAAAGGTGTGGTTGTGGAAATCAGGAGCGCTACCACCGTCTGCTGACCAAGAGTGAGCTTTGCCAATAAATACGTTAAGCACACCAAAACATATTTTCAGCAGAGGTCAAAGTAAGAATTTTTTTTAGAATATTTTTTTAGATTTGTAAAGATAACATATAGTCCCTTTCAGAGTGTTAAATTATGATCAGTATTAACCCTTTACGATTCCTGTAAAATTAGCCTTAAAATGCCTAAAAAAGGCATACCCAAAGTAAATTGCATGCTGTTCTTGAGCCATTTGGATGATATGCATGGTGTTGGTCTCCTTTGAAAGGTGACACTGAGGTTTGTTTCTCAACAGTCAGAATCACTGTAAGTCTTACTGATATTGAGTAATAGCACTTTGAATACACTAAAATAAAATATATATATAATTCCGCCTGCATTTATTTTTGTAAATAGAAGCCTGCAGATGACTATAGCTGGGAGGTATGAACTGGAAAATACATTTGGATCACAGAATGAAGCCTTACCAAGCCAAATTTACCATTTTATAAACAATATATTAGAAAATTAGTGTTTTACACGTTTATCTAATTTTATGTCTAGACGCTTCCAAAAAATGTACACATGGGAGACTCCAAACGACCCTTTGTAACCAACGACACATACAATGCTGTAATTCTTGAATGCTTTAATGTACAGTCATCATTTTGGGCTCTAATGAAAGGTTACACTTAGAGCTATTCAATTTCTCATCCAGATTCACTGTGAATAATTGTTGACATAGAGTAACTGAAGCATAAACACATTATAGTGACATTTATTTATAGAATCCAAAATGTGTACACTTTTAAAACTACATATATATTTATAATTTATAATCTAAATACATTGTTTTCCTATATTTCTATTTCTGTACACAGTACATTATTTAATTTGTGTTTTTTTTCTTATATTGGTGTTATATTGCATCCCTACTGTGTTATTCCTATGTATGTCTGTACTATTATGCATGTCTGCATTATGTCAACAAAAAGTGGTCTGATAAAGACACAGATTGTACATGCTGTGTTTATTGTATCTTAAAATGGTTTACATAGTTGAAATCACAAGAATCTCAGCTTTCCGTGGATATATGACATGAAAAAAAAGAATCTTTTTTTTTTTTTTGACGACTTTACCCTGTTACTACTAGGCGTCCGTCCCGCCGGCGGTACGCTGGATTCTTAAAGGGCTGAATTGGATGTTTTCAATTTTGTATTTAATAAATCCATTGATTTGAAATCCTTTTGACATACTGTATAGTTTTGACAATACAGACATTAGTTTTGTGGTGACTGCATCCATTTCAGATGTATCATAACTGTTTTTCCCAAAGACTTAAGTTATAGGAGCTACAAAGTATTTATAGTGAAACAGATTTATTGTTGTAGATTAATAGTGTTGGCCTAGTGAGGGCTTCATGTGGGCTGCCCGTGCAGGGCCAGCACTAAGGGGCCAACGTTTTGCCAATAAGCAAAGTCTCAGTGGCCCTGTGCTGGCAGCCTGCTGGAGGCCCTTAGCTTAGCACTAAGTGGGCCCGTAAAGGGCGAGCGCAGGTTTGTTTGCAGGGATTCCATGTAATTAATTTTTAAACATCCCTTTATGATTAACTTCCAAGTAAATTGCGCAAGCTGAAGTTTCTGATTACAGAAACGTTCAGGTTCTCATGAAGACCCACCCACTTTAAAAAGCTATAAAATGAGTGCTGAAAACAGGATGATTGTTTTAATCCCATCCTGATCAAAGATGGATCTGGAGATCTGTTTTTCTTCTGTTCTTGCTTTTTACTGCAGGTACAAAGACAAAGTGTTTTTAATGTTACTGGGTACAAATATAGATCTGTATGTCTCACTGTCTCGGTCTTGCATTACTAAAGGACACTCTCTCAGCTGTTACAAGTGCAATCCGATGAGTTCTTGTGCAGATCAAAAGGTAGAAACATGTCCCAGTGGATCTTACAAGTGCTATACTGCAACAGCAGTGATACAAGTTGGTAAGTCTAATATGATGGATTCAAATTTAAAATGTAATTTCATTGGTGCTGCTTCACTGGAAATTACTTCTCACAGAGCTTCTAACTTTTGCTATAGGTAAATAACTACTGCACTTTGTTATGCTAAACAGTAAAACTAATTAAACTACAAAAAAGCTACTCTTTTTTTTTGCAGGTTCCAATCAGCTGACCAGCACATTTAAAGGGTGTGCACCTCCTGACTGTAAACCTGTGACCGAAGAGATAATAATCGGGACTGTATCTTCCCAGTGCTGTGACTCTGACCTTTGCAATGCAGCAGGTATTGCCTTTTATTTGACTGTCTGATTTTGTCCACAGTGACTTAAAAATACAAACAATACTACAAACACAAGTGATTGTTCAAAGGAGCATAATATCACATTTCAAGAGAAGTCCTGAATAGTGTAAAGCTTGTGTGGTAAGAAAAAGGGAGAATCGTATAAATTCAATAAAGTCAAAAGCTTTCAGATAGTTTTTTTTAATTGTTTTTAGAAAACTGTAATTAAGTGTATCACCAATGAATAAGCATTTTTAATTGCTAATATATGTCGTAGTAACATTAATTAACAGTTGTTTCCTTATTGTCTTGATTAGATGGGATGTATAAAGGAAGCTTCCTCCTGCTGTTGTCTCCTCTGTTCTTCTACTTCCTGTTTCAGTGAGTCCAGCTGCACTTCAGAATCTACAACTGCAGCAAAAACTGAATGTCACACACATTTCTGTTCATACTTTACTAAATAAAGTGTGCATGTTCTGCTGTTCTTTGGTATCATGATTTGAGGAATGAAAATCTGTATTTAATTAAACAAATACTAACCAAAATCCTGCACCAACAATGTAAAAGACAAAAAAAAACCTGCACTAGCCAAATCATGACAGTCCAGCATACGAGAAACTAATCCAATCGCATGTGAATAAATGCAAATATTTTTGAAAAACATCCAGTGTTTCATTTATAGGCTACTCGAAGCCGGATGGAGTCACAACCTGCAAGAATCCAGCTATTGCTGTAGCTAAGCTGAATAAAAAGAAATGTGAAGACAGTAATGACATGATTGCGACAATATGATTTATGTGTGTTTTTCAAGTCATCTCCAGGTAGGCTAATAAAAAAGCATTTGATTCTGAATAATGCAGTGCTTATTGATAGCATTTATTACACTTGGCAATAGACAGGCTACTAGGCTATAAAATATATATTCTGCCTTATTCTGTGATAAAAATGGGGGGGAAATGTAGTATATGTTAAACAAATAATAAAATTGTCATTAGGAAAATACAGGAAAAATATTATAATTTATTGGTTATTGTCAAGCAGTGTATTTGATTTCTCAGCCAATTAAAAGCAAGAGGAAATAATACATAAATAATAATAATAGTAATAAAACCTGTCAATTTCACAAAAAAGTTATTATATTTGACATTTCTGTCCCCCTCACTTCTGAAATGATTGAGAATCACGATTGTTTTGTTTGTTTCAAATAGAGATCACAATTCTGAACAGGCAACTAAACAAAATAGTATGCAATTTACTAGGGGTTCTGACAAAATGTCAGTAGTTGCAGTCTATTTACGGACGAGCTTAACACTTTTTATGCTCGTTTTGAGGCTGACAACACCGCCCATACAGAGAGCGCTCCCGCAACTGCTGCAGAAGAGGTGAGTCCACTCTCGCTTTCTGTTGCGGATGTAACCCGATCCTTCAAACGGGTGAACATCCACAAAGCTGTGGGTCCGGATGGCATCCCAGGCCATGTGCTCAAAAAAATCCACCATTGTGCCCATACCAAAGAAAAATAAAATCACATACTTGAATGACTGGAGGCCCGTTGATCTGACCCCCATCTTCAGCAAGTGTTTTGAGAAACTCATCAGAGACTACATCTGCTCTGTGCTGCCTGCCTCACTGGACCCATTACAATTTGCATACCGCAGTAACCGTTCCACAGATGATGCTATTGCCTTCACCCTGCACACTGCTCTCTCCCACCTGGAAAATAAGAACACCTATGTGAGGATGCTGTTCGTGGATTATAGTTCAGCATTTAACACCATAGTGCCTGCCACACTGGTTGCGAAGCTCCAGACTCTAGGACTGAACAGATCTCTGTGCAGCTGGATCCTGGACTTCCTGACAGGCAGAAGTCAGGTGGTCAGAATGGGCAACAACACATCATCCCCCCTGATCCTCAACACTGGTGCTCCGCAGGGCTGCGTCCTCAGCCCACTCCTGTACTCCCTGTACACACACGACTGTACAGCAACACACAGCTCCAATGTCATTGTCATATTTGCTGATGACACAACGGTGATAGGCCTGATCACCGACAACGATGAGACGGCCTACAGAGAGGAGGTGAGTACCCTGACTAAATGGTGCCAGGAGAACCACCTCTCACTCAACATCGACAAGACCAAGGAGCTGGTGGTGGATTACAGGAGACAGAGCAGAGAACACACACCCATCACCATCGACAACACACCTGTGGAGCGGGTAAACAGCTGTAAGTTCCTCGGCGTCCACATCACCGAGGATCTCACATGGTCTGCTCACACAGATGCAGTGCTGAAGAAGGCACATCAGCGTCTCTTCTTCCTGAGACGGCTGAGGAAGTTTGGAACGAGCCCCAGAATCCTCAGATCCTTCTACACCTGCACTGTGGAGAGCATCCTGACCGGCTGTATCACCGCCTGGTTTGGAAACAGCACCGCTGGCAACCGCAGGGCTTTGCAAAGGGTCGTGCGAACTGCCCGCCACATTGTTGGAGGTGAGCTTCCCTCCCTCCAGGATATCTACACCAGGCAGTGTACAAGGAAAGCCCGGAGGATTATCAAAGACTCCAGCCACCCGTCCCACAGACTGCTCTCTCTGTTGCCCTCAGGGAGACGTCTCCGCAGCATCCGATCCCGCACTAGCCGACTGAGGGATAGCTTTTTCTATCAGGCTAATGAACAGTCAGAACTAATTCACCCTACATCACACTCCCACTCACACAACATGCCATGCACTGCACTTTAACACAGTTCAACTGGACTACACGCACACACTGCGCTAACACAACCTATCTGCTATCACTGGATACCATACAATGCACATCCACGACATTGCATATGTATAATCTGTTGCACCTTTGCACAACTATCTCTTGCACAACTAATCTGTTCTATAATGTAATCTGTTGCACCTTCACATATTACTATGTATAGATTTGTACATAATGTAGAATGTGTACATACGGTGTATAATGTGTATTGATAAGTAATATGTCTTTATAGTACACTGTGTGTACTGAGTATATGCACATTGTCTTCTGTACAGTCTGTAAGTATGTACTGTCTATATGCAAATAGTTGTTTTGCACTGTCTGGAGCATGCTCTCAAGAATGTCACTCACCAAGGCACTTGTGCTGTGGTGATGTGACAATAAAAAAGTGTTTGATAGAATCATATATGGAACAGATAAAATATATACAATCATTTATTAATCAATTATCATTTTGACTTAACCCTATTCTTTATTTTAAGGCTGAAATGTGAGGTTTGCCTTTTTAATGAAACTTTTTCACAGCTTTATTTGAAGATTTACATTAGATATTTGGAAATACTATTAAACTGTTGTCGGTCAAGTTGTCATATACAATCCATACATAATTGGTAATGTTATTGTTTTAGTGATTATGCAAACAAAAAGTAATTTTATTTGTTGATTTAAATATAAAACTTGGTGAATTGATTTATTTGTCGGTAGTTTTTGATCATCTCCAGCACATTTGAACAATACCATGATAATACTGATAACCATGATAATTTTGGTTACTATAATCATGATAAGAAATGTGCATACCGTTACATCCCTACACTGTAAATTTGGCAATTAGATGTTTTAGTAATGAAAATTATATACATTAACAAATTGTGTGCTCAAACTAGATTTTTAACCCTATTTTGAAGTAATGGTACTCTGCTTTTGCATTGTCAGCAAAAGGTGAGAAGTCACACCAAGGCAACAGTAACTTCCACATTATCAAAATTTGGTTGCTGATCACTATTTAAAAAATCATTACAGTAACACTGTATTCAATCTACTGATCATGGGCTATCTCATATTGGCTATTGCATATAGTAATGTGACTGTATTAATGTTATTTTTTTTACCGTAACAAGCAGACTAAAAGTAAAACATGACCGTTTTGCAACCAATTTATTTGCTATGCTCAGTAACGTAAAATAATGTTAGACAGGAAAATTGCTTTTATATTGACTTGAATGAAATAGTCTAACCAAAAATAACTTGGATTTGTTAAAGCCAGCAAGCAGGAATAATGCTCATGGATTGATTTTTTCGGGTTACAAGAATAGGTAGGTTATGGATTTAATAAGCAAACGTAGTGATGAACTTCCACTATCGCCAGAAGTTGGGATACCAATTTTCGGTTTTCATTCGCATCGCCCAGAATGTCAGTATTTACTAGATGTCTCCCGAATGAACATGTCGCTAACTAGCTTAGCCGCTAGATGCCGAAATAACACAAGATTAAACTAATTCTGCATCTAACTCGATATATTGCATTGGAATCCCTTGTTTTGCTTGCATATTGGAGCAGGGGACCAGGCATTAATGATACGATGGACATCGCTGATTCTTACTTGGCAGATCTCGGAGACATCTAGTAAATACTGACATTTTGGGCGACGTGAATGAAAACCGGAAACTGATATCTAGACTTCTGGTAATAGCGGAAGTTCGTCGCTAAGCTTGTGCACAGAATCTATTGTGAACTGTTAGTAGGCTACAGATTATATGATTGATCATGCTACATGCTACAGCATTCGAGTCCACACACGTCCAACTAGAAGTGACAGACTGGTAAATAATCTGCATTATAAAAAGGAAAAAAAAAATCTTTAAAGTTTATTCACGATTACGTATTGCTGCCAAAGCTATCTAGTCTTTACAGTGCTTTGTTATATGGAGCTGTTTGGTAGATCGCGATCTATTTAATTTGTTTGTCTACACCGTAATTAAAATGCTGCAGACTTTAATGGACAGTAAAAAAGAAGGCATAACACCGTATAACTCTAAGCCGTAACCGTAACTTCATATTGACTCGTGGCTGAACAAAGGCAGAATGCCTTAACTCAAATTGAGCATTCCAAACAAAGCAAAGAGCCGTCACTGGTGTTCTGCCTTGGTTTCCCTGGGGCTTTTTGAAGTTACGGTTGAGTCCACTCATTATTTTCTCGGAAAAACCCCCCTGAAACCCCTGAGAATCCCCCTCAGAGCAAGTTAGAGTAGTAGAACCGGTGGTTACATTGGTGCCATGACCCTGACTGGAATGAGGTTTAAGGGGGAGAGTGTAACGGAGGCAACCAGGTAAGAGGTGTGTGGGAAAACCCAGATTTCAGGAGCCATACAAGTGACTTATGCTAGAAGCTAGAGTCTTACATTCTTGTTAGAGCACATACCACCAATGCTGGAAACGCTGGTTCAAATCCTGCTCAGAACGAGTGAGGGGAGAAGAACCAGCAGGGTTACATTGGTGCCATGACCCAGATGAGAACCGTAAAGTCATGTGCCAACTAATTTATTTTATGAATCTACCTGACTTTATACCTGGGAATAAGGCACACAATCGCCTCCTAGAGTTGTGGAGCAAAATGACCCCATTAAAAAAAATCAGGGTAACAGTCATTCATTCACCTAATGTTACAATATCTACAATGCTCTGATCAGATGCTTTCACAAATGCCATTTTATCACCTCATTTACTTTATTTAAAGGAAAACATGAAGCACATATTTACATATTAACCAAGTTTACACCTGGAATTAAGATCTAATCGTAAATAACTTTAAATACAGGCGCAAATGTTTGAGCTTGTCCACTTTCAACCACTTCCAGAGGTAGTGGAAAACACAATTGACCGGATTTGCTTTTGTAGTGTAAACAGTTGTGTGGTCAAATGTATTCACAAAAGACTGCCTACTCTCTGCCCACTGATCTATTGTGTAAACATAATGGGAAACATCTTTCCAGATGGGATACAAACTTTGTCAGCTGAAGTTTGAAGTGTGGTTTGAAGATGAAAAAACCTACCAAGCACAATGTTCTCCACCAATCCTCACTTCTAACAGGCATCCACAACATTTGGTGTGGATTTGCAGCTATCCGTTTTTGCAGCTATCAGCAAACAAAAGCTGCTGCCTTCCTTATCTTTTTCCATTGTCTCATTTCACATTTGTGCGTAAATTGCATGAATATATTTTATCCGTTTGATCAAAAAATCTGAAAAATAATATGCATTTACCTGCCCATTGAGAGTGGTTGAAAGTGGACAAAAGAGACAGTGATACAGAGAAAGCATATTTGTGATTAGTGATTGAAAGTTCGGATCATTTTACCAACTCAGACCTTTGAGTTTTGTTCAGCAAAATGAGCGAATCTTTTTTCGAGTCATTTCGTTCTTTTTAGCAAAGCATAATTCAAATGTTACGTGTTACTTCCCTAACACATCTACTACTTATACAAATGTTGATCACACTAAAAACAATACAAAACTATAATGCTATAAGAAACAGAAAATATTAATTCATTGTTTACCTGGGTCTTTAGTCTAGGATTAGCTCACCTCAACTCTTTTCTGACATGTCTTCGGGTTTCGTTTGTTCGTTCATCACGTGACAGCCTCATAAGCTAAACCTATGCAGAATGAGCCGGAAAGAGAATTGATTAGTTCACCTTTTGAGTCTTTCGAGTCGTTCGTTCTTTTGTCACATGATGTGACAGCATAGATAAATTATTTAGTTTGCAAGCTTCCTTACAAACGGGCGCATAGTTATTATCATTATTATAATTATTATTTACTCTTACAGTTAGGTGATGCGTTTCTGGTCTCAAATTGTAGCTTTTTATTTCTTACAGTTTATAAATGTGTGAATATCTGTCATGATGGTTCTTTTCCATAACATTGAATGTGGTAATAAAGGTAATAAAGAGTTGTTTATTATTATTAAGTATTTTTCCCTTAGACTCCATAGGTTTAGCTTACGTGATGAACGACTCAAACCCGAAGACTCAAAAGGTGAACTAATCAATTCTCTTTCTGGCTCATACTGCATTAGTCACGTGATGAATGAACGACTCGGAAAAACCCGAAGACTCAAAACAGGTGAACTAATTCCAGTACAGAACCTATAGGATGGTGCGCATGCACGACTGAACAAATCTTTCAAGAACGATCCATCACTATTTGTGATCCTATCAAACAAACGAGGGCTAATGCTGCCTTCACGTGCTATCGTAAATATGAGTTTCCTAATCGGAAATTGGACGTGAACGGACTCTCAAGTTGTATTGACTACTTGGAAATTCGGAAATAATTTTGATACCCAAGTTTCCGAGTTGGGCGGGTCATAAACTTTAAACATGGTGGAGGGGACAACCATTGCTGCAGTCAATGCTGTTCTCACAACAACTACATGACTTTGTCTTGTGGCTAAAGTATTGTATTTATATGCTAGATATGAACGATCATTCGAAGCATATTTTATGTTTTATAAGCACTGAAATAAGCATGTATTTGACCAAAATTCCAGAATTGTCAGCAAACTGCATGTATAGCGCGGTGAATATTTATATGATTCTCAACCAATGGGATGCTACATTTTATCATTCCGACATTAAAGCACTTGAATACGACAAGCTTGAAAATCACGACTTCATAAGTGGGAAATAGGACATTTCCGATAGCACGTGAAGGCAGCATAAATCCACTGCTCGGGTATTTTGAACTATATCAGGGGTGCTTCCTTGAACCTAAAGGTGTTATTGTTTCTTCAAGTCTTTCTACAGTGAGGAACAGTAAAGGCTTCTCTCTGGTGTTATTACATGATTCCTACCTGTGAAACTTTCCACAGGTCCACACTGATGACATAAATAGTTCTTTCATATGTGAGAACTCATGTGGTGTTTAAGGGCTACTTTATATCTGAAACACTTTCCGCAGTGACCACATATAAATGGCTTCTCTCCTTTGTGAACTCTCATGTGCCTGTTAAGGCTTTCTTTCCGGCTGAAACATTTTCCACATTGCTGGCAGGTGAAAGGCTTCTCTCCTGTGTGAATTTTCATGTGGTCTTCAAAGTTTTGTTTAGAACTGAAACTCTTTCCACACTGAGGGCATGTGTAGGGTTTCTCTCTATGAGTTCTCATATGGACCTCAAGGTTTTCGTGTTGATCAAAACTCTTACCATACTGATCACATGTGTAAGGCTGCTCTCCATTGTGAATTCTCATGTGTTTGTTAAAACTTACTTTTTGAGCAAAACTTATCCCACACTGTTGGCAGATGAAAAGACTCTCTTCAGTGTGAACTGTCATATGGGAAATAAGATTTATTTTCCGGTTGAAACTTCTTCCACATTGTTGGCAGGCATAAGGCTTCTCTCCAGTGTGAACCCTAATGTGGCCTCCAAGGTTTCCAGGATGAGTGAAACTCTTTCCACACTGAGGGCATACGTAAGGCCTCTCTCCAGTGTGAATTCTAATATGTCTTTTAAGAGTTGCTTTTTGACTGAAACACTTTCCACAGTGTTGGCAGGCAAAAGGCTTTTCTCCAGTGTGAACACGCATGTGGCCTCCAAGGTTTCTAGGATGAGTGAAACTCTTTCCACACTGAGAGCATACGTAAGGCCTCTCTCCAGTGTGAATTCTAATGTGGCTTTTAAGAGTTACGTTTTGACTGAAACACTTTCCACACTGTTGGCAGGCATAAGGCTTCTCTCCTGTGTGAACTCTCATGTGTATTTTAATACCTGATCGACTGAAACACTTTCCACACTGTTGGCAGGTGCAATAACTACTCCTTCCTATCTTTTGATCCATTTTTCTTGAGGAAGTTATTTCAGTCTGTGAGCAACTAAAAGATTTTTCTCCAGTTATAAAATCGTGTTGATTTTTCTCTTCCATTTTGTTTAGTTCTTGACTCTCCTCTTTCAGCACCATCAGGTCTAAGATGAAAAAAGACATACAAATTTAAACAGTTTGAGCCAACCAATGATGGCATGCAAGAACGCGGGACATAAAGAGAAAGGTCAACGCAATGCAAAAACTCATACAATGAATGGCGACTGTAGAAAGCAAAATGTGAATCCCGGACATTTTGGGCGATTTAGAAATCCCTGCCAGATGCATGTTTTAGGTCCAAAAAGAGGATATGTCTGGGGAAAAGAGGACATATGGTCACCCTTGGTGTTGATCTGATTAAATCTCTAGGAACAGTTTGTTAAAATACAATGCCTGATATGGCAAAAACTACACAAAATGTCAGAGAAAATTCAAAATAAATGACTTCCTGTTGCGTTTTAGATTTTGCACCAAGAGACGTTTTTGTAGGTATTGAGACATTACATTGTCTACCAAATTTCGTACATGTTCGTGTAAGACTTTTTGATCAGATAAGAATCATTATTACTCTAGACGGGTCCCTGCAGCACTTGACTGGCTAGAGACTGCGTTCAGGGTATAGTTACGCTGTTATTTGTAAATTATACAACTTATGTTAGCTTTTAATAAACGGTTTTATCCTGATTAAGGCTGTAATACACCAGAATACATGATTGCGTTGTAGCATTTGTGTAAAGTAATTGTTTACTTTGTAACAGTAAACTTCTTTGCACAGAGTCCGAAATGTTCGCACGTAGAAAAATAAATACAACCTCACATTGTGTCAAATCACGTTTACACACTGCATCTGAAAATTTAATCCGTCATAAAAAAAATCAGATCAGGTTGGACTTTCTGCATTTTCGCATTCATAGCAAGCATTTTGATAGGAAAGGATGACAAATAAGATGTAATGTAATTGTAATTATTACATAAACCTTGATTTAATTTAGATTTAAGATCCATTCTTGCAAAATTGAACATTAATCTGAGGTGGGCAAACAGCAATAATGCTCAATAATGAAGTGTAGCTTTCACCAAATTTACATTGTATATGTAACTATAAAATTCACTCCCTCTTCAACAGGTATTTAGTTGCATGTCAGTTTTATTTCTTTCAGGATAAATTAACGAATTCACGTGTTGTAAATAATATCTGCATAATGCACATAGCCCCTAAATTTACTGAAAAAATACGCACATTAACATATACAGGGTTCTTACACCGTTTCCAAATTCAAGCACTTTTCAACCACATTCAAGGTGCATTTTCAAGCTTTTCCAGCACTTTAAAGTGTGGTAAATTACATGTTTAAACAAACACACACTTGAGTTTTTCACTTTAAATCAGATGTTGTTGTGCTATCCGAAATTTTCATCCGTAAAAAAAAAAAATTCGGATTGGGTTCGATTTTTTGCGTTTTTCGCATCCGTGGAAAGCATTTTGAGAGGTGTTTTGACAGTTCAGAGCCACCGTACAAGCGAACGCCAATATCCAGAATGGCGATTGTCAAATTCATCCACTTCATCTTACAGCACAAAAAGCACACTGAGTTCACAGAAATTGGTGTTTTTTTAATATGTGGCTATAATATAGCTACCATCAAACTGAGCCAATGGCATCCTTAAATCGCCCGTTATAATCCCGCTGATCCTTTATAAGGTGGCAGAACTCTCCGTCCTCTCTATGTTTTAGGATTGGATGGCCCCCATACAGGTGTATCTCAATAAATTAGAATGTCGTAGAAAAAGTTTATTTATTTCAGTAATTCAACTCAAATTGTGAAACTAGTGTATTAAATAAATTCAATGCATACAAACTGAAGTAGCTTAAGTCTTTGGTTCTTTTAATTGTGATGATTTAAATGTACCTGTACTTTTCTTTTTCTTTAAGAAGCAAGAGGACAACAAAATCATCATCAATGCTTGAAGACTCGATTTAGTAGGCTACTGTTTTGCGAATGTTTTCACAACGGATTAATTAATACACATCGGACTCTGTGTGCAAGGCTTCTGTGCGTGATTAATTTTTTTGATTACGAATACGAAAAAAACCCGCATGCGAACATTTCGGACTCAGTGTGCAGAGACCTTCAGACTATGATTAAGTTTCTACCATGTAAACAGATATTTTGATTACCTTAATCCAGCTAAAGTCATACTCGATATTCCTATTTGAGTCACATTATTGAAGTGCAGAATACATGTATAGACCTTAATCACACAATTACCGTCGCATGGGTCTTTTCGCTGCATTTTGCGACAGGACACACAAGTGGCCAACTGTTTGACGGCAACTCAAACTCATGTAAACCCCTTAAACATATTACGGTCTTATTTAGAATAAGGCAAATAATTGGATTACTGATGCCCATGTAAATGTAATCATTCATTGACCTCAAAGATGGCTTATCACCTGAAATATGTTAATCTAGAAATATGTGCTGTTCAAGTGTCTGTGTGAAGTGTAGATGCTGAAGAGTAGCACGCTCACTGCAGGACAGATGGAGGCGGCAGTGTGTCACTTGCTCTTAAAATACGCCATCATTTTTGCTTATACAGATAAGAGTAATACATTTTTCAAATCTGTAAATAACAGCAAAACATTGCGCTTTTGTAAAACAATGAAAGCAAACCGGATGTGCTCTCTGCTGTCTCAGTCTGTGTGAACTTGAGCGAAACTCCAAAAACCAGTGTATGTTGCCTTACAGACATGAAAATATATCTTATAAAAAAATGTGGAAACTGGATAAAATATGTCTACTTTCAAATGAACCCATTCAAATGGAAAACAACTATTTTGAGATTATGTAATCCATATGAAACTGAAACATGAAACACTACTGAGGAGATGATGAGGCCGTGTCGCCGACATCTCTTAAACCGAAAAAAAAGAAAGCACTAGTTTATTAATCAATTATGTTATATATTAGTACTATCAATCGAATAAAAAAATAACTAATTAATAGTAGGGATGGGTCATGATTTTTGAGTATTCGATTAGTCAATTTATTCATAGAATTTCAAATAGGTTGTGCAATTATATTTGTCTAAAGATTCCCCATGTTTTCGGTGCTGATGCGTAAGCAAAGGTTAGCGTTGCCAATAAAGCACCTAAAAGCTGTCAAAGACAACAGAAGAACACTCTCTCGCGCGCGAACGCTGTAGACTTGCAACTACACGTACCAAAATTATACATTTTGATTTGTATATGACAGCGTGTTCCAGTTCCTGCCAATATCCAGCAACTTCGCACAGCCATTGAAGAGGAGTGGACCAACATTACACAGGCCACATCAACAACCTGATCAACTCTATGCAAAGGAGATGTGTTTCACTGTGTGAGGTAAATGGTGGTCACACCAGATACTGACTGGTTTTCGGACCCCCCCCCCAATACAGTAAAACTGCACATTTCAGAGTGGTCTTTTATTGTGGCCAGCCTAAGACACACCTGTGCAATAATCATGCTGTCTAATCAGCATCTTGATATGCCACACCTGTGAGGTGGAGAAGTGCTTACTAACACAGATTTAGACGGGGGCCTTTTGTGTACATAGAAAAAGTATTCGATCTTTGAGTTCAGCTCATGAAAATTGGGGACGAAAACAAAAGTGTTGTGTTTATAATTTTGGTCAGTGTACGAACGATGTCAAATAAGAGTTTTGTGCGGTATGGTTAGCCGCATGCTAGCGATAGCCTGTTACATTACAGTACATGCAGTTTCACTTACCAGCAACAGAGTGGGACGATGGTGAATAATTTGTAGATCCTGAGCACCACCGACAAACATCTAATCTTGTAAACTGTGTGGTAAGTACTGCCGCTCCATAGTATAAACGTGATCGCGAATCTCCAAAGTGAAAGTAAAATGGTCGCACACACACGCATTCAAAGGCATTTTCAGTGCCCCTCATATTAATAACGGCTCACTGATGCCCGCAGTTAATATACAGTATATTTACGCAACGATATAATTGCTAGAGAAAGTATTGGAATATATTTTTTGAGCAGTTTAATATCTTATGATTAGTTGATTTATGCTAATGGATGGACTGCTATGTTAATAAGTGCTGCCATTCTGTTACTTTATTATATTAATATGTTTCAGCATGTCACAATCATGATATGGCTTGAGTCAAGATAGCCTATCTTTAAATAAATTAAACAGTTTGTTATCATACAGATTAAAAGTGTGAATGGTCTCTCTCTCTCCATTTATGGGTGTGTAACACTAGCCTAATAACGTGACATGCGTGCATGCATACAGGGAAGGGGTACTATTTTCGAATGATCGAATAATAATTGAATAATTCCCAGCGATTTTCGAATATTACTTTTGCTTGAAATGCCCATCCCTAATTAATAGCTAATTTTTTTCTGAAATCACAATTAATCCCACCTAACATGAACTTTAAAAAAAAAACTTTTACATTGCAATAATTTCATATTTAATTTTCAAAATTAATGCAGAAACATAAAGACAGTATATTTTTAATATTTGTATAATGGCATCTTTTTTTATGACTGAAGGCCAGTATCACGCGTGCAACCGTTTCCACACACGTTTGACTCGCTGCTGGCGCTGAAGAGAAGTTGGAGCGCACATCTGAAAAGTCTCCTGTTTGATGTGGTCATAAAGACGTTCTGCATTTAAATAAACAATGTTTCTTGTCACGAAAAAAGAGACAGAAGCAGCAATTGTGAGTGGGGTGGTCAACCATAGCCCCGCCCCTGCGTTAACGGCATTAAATATTTTTTACACGTTAAACTGAAACAAATTAATCGCCTGGTTTAACACGCTAATTTTGACAGCACTAATATTTATATAAATTCTATTTTTAATGCAGCCTCCTTACTTTTTCCCCCTGACTCATTCATAATCAATACTTCTGCGGTGCGCTGTGACAAGCTTTATACGTGTGCTTAAGCACTTATTAGGCCAGTGGTTCCCAAACCTGTCCTGGAGGACCCCCTGCCCTGCACATTTTGTGTCTCCCTGATCAGACACACCCAATTTAGTTCTTGGGTCTCATTTAGAAATATTATATATATTCAATATGCGTAAGCAATTTTCCACGCACAGGATTTATAAAAAATAAACTTGGCATAAATATGTACTCCCCGTACGAACATTCTAGACCATACGTACGGACACTTTTGGAGTGAGAAGTAAACGATTTTAAACTTTGTTTGCAATAATAATAATTGTAATATTGCATTTACAATAAATATTCCACTCTTATTAATAGAGCTAAGCACTGAAATTACTAAATGTCATTATGCAGAAGTTAAACAAAAATGTAATTTAGACATTTAGTGGATGCATTTGATCACTTTTCATGTGGCATCCTATGTTTTAATGACAGTGAGGAGTGCTATAGGCGCACAATCATTTATTTTTAAACTAAACCGTCGTGGCCTAATGGATAGAGCGTTGGACCCGAGGTAACCCAAGGTTGTGGGTTTGAATCCCGGCTCTGGCAGGAAGTGTCCACGACTGAGGTGAGACCCTTGAGCAAGGCACCGAACCCCCAACTGCTCCCCGGCCGCCGCACAGTCGGCTGCCCACTGCTCCACTTGGATGGGTTAAATGCAGAGAACACATTTCACTCCTCATTATACTCTGTATAATTGTGTATGTGATGAATAAAGCTCATCTGAGCTTAATAAAAAAAAAGAAAAAACTGCAAATCTCATGTTACGAGGATTTTTTTTTTTTTTTTTGCAAGAACAATGATCCCGATGTGCACTTACTTCGATATTATGGTGGACACAGCTGGATACGGCGGTCGAACGGTCAGTCCATTGTCCGGTTTGAATAGGACCAATGATAATATCTAACTGTACAACCCACTGTACTGCACAAACGCGTTAAGGCATCTCCAAAACATTATAAAAAATACCACTGTATTTTAATTAAATTACAACGGTAAGATTTGCACATTCCCTTTTTAAAATATTTTCAGTAATTCGTTGAGTCAGACAATTGTATTTACACTGCAAAAAATATAGGCCAATTATATCAGCGGTTTCCACTAAGAATAGATGTTCAGCTTATGTTCACCTTATCGGCAAAACTGCATACATTTTATTTGATTTGTTTAAAGCAATTCAAATATTATATGACCGGTGTAAAAAAATTAAATCAACTATTTTAAACTGTTTTGTTTTCATGGATATTTTCATTATAAAACGGAACAAAGATACTGGATAATTTTAGCAATTAAATTAGTGGTCCAAAGGGAATTACAGTCAGGATCTCATATTTCCTTCATGTCTTACACCTTTGATGGTGTTAAACATGTGTCGTGTGGATGGGAATCTGCATGCCTTTTGCGTAGGAAGTACCTTTTTCAGGGCAGGTTTTGTTTTGTTATTTAAATAAGTATCAAATGAGTTTTGAGTGTACAAAAACAGAACAAAATATTCAGCTTTGAGGATGAAAACCAACCTGTTTGTTTCTCAGTATCTTCTTGTTTGACTCTGAATGCTTCTTCAATCTTCATGTCTTTATTCTCCTCTTTAATAAACATAATCTCTGTTTGTTCCTCAGTATCTTCATGTTTGACTCTGAATGTTTCCTCAATCTTCATGTGTTCACTCTCCTCTTTAATAAACGCCATCTTATAAGTGTCACGTGGATCTCAGCTGTTTCTTCAGGAGATTTTCTGTGTGTTTGGACACTTTGTCCTGTTTAGGAAGAGAATAATTAACAGAAAAAAGTTATAAATCCAAACTAAATCTCTAGTTTAGCAGTCAATGCACTGATAAGGGAGTCTGTCAGAGTGAATGGATTTAAATTGCAAACAAAACAACCAATAACTAGCACTCAAATTAATAAAAAAGACAATACATAAGGTTCACATTTGTATTAAGATTTCTATTTAATATTTACTAAGATGTAAATTATTCAACAGACTCCACTTTCATGAAAACATTTGCAGTTGGTTTGTAAACGTGTTCAACATGTTTGTTTTCGTTGCCTTTACACTGTTTTAAGCAGCAGGAGTCGTCAGCGTGCGGCGATTCAAAACAGTGAATCATTTTATTCGGACTTTCGAAAAGATCCGTTTCTATCACTACTATTTGCCAGTGACAAAATTATTTTAAGGTAAAACGATTAACTATATAAGGACTGCAATGTCACTAAATAAAGCATTACATTTCACAGTTTATATGCAATTCTCCAACGAGTTTTAAACACTTAAATGATTAAAGACACACACCTTTCTTCATCAGAATCACAAACGCGGGAGCGCGGCACAGCTTATGACGTCACATCACGAGACCAAAATAAAAGTGTTAAAATCCATTTAATTTTTACATTAGAAAACAAATATACCTAGGATGAATTTAAGGGTTGAACTGCAGAGCTATTCAAATATAAAAGCTATTTGACACTAATTATATCCAATTTTATTTTATAAACACACACAGTCATGTTTTTCGTATCAGAACATAATAATAATAATAAAAAAAGAAATATGGTCCTGGACTGATCTTAAAATATGGAAAATAAAACCTCAGATGAACAATAACACATGATAACTTGCACCTTGTCATTATTTATTTAATTAACAAAAATAAAGCCAAAATGGAAAAGCCATGTGTGACAAAGTTAGGACACTTTTACTGTTAACAATGTAATTAAGAGGGTAAGTAGCAGTCAGGTCTTTGATTAACTGATCATCAGCAAGTGTGAGCACCTCTATAAAAGCAGTACAAAAGGTTTGGCAGTTTGCTGGTCTGGAGTCTGAAGCAATTGCTGCTGCCATCAATCTGAGAAATGGCAGACAATCCAATAACTTCACAGCAGACTCTACGGGCCTCAGTTTACATGTGAAATGATAAAGTTCATGACAGTACAATTATACAATTATGGGACAAGTATGACATGTTTGGAAAGATTGCCAGAAAAAATAATCTTCTCAAAAAAAAAACCTTGGGGCAGCAAGGTTTGCAAAATTGGAATTAAATAGTCTTAACTTTTTCATATGACTTTGTGTGTTTATATTATTATTATTATTAAATTGATAAACTACAGAACATTTGTGATATTTTCAATCAAGAATAAACTCCAGTATCTTGGTATTAAAATTACAGGACTGGAAATAACTTCTGAATACTTCAAACTCTAAAACAATTTATTTAAATTTGTGTGTTGCATAGAGATTTAACTATTTAATGTATTAACTGAAACTGAATCCTCATGACAATGTATTCATCTTATTCCATCTCAGTTTCTCCACAGAACATAAAGACAATAAATCAAATTTCAGCTTTATTTGGTTAAAGTGGATTTCATTAAAAGTCCATGAGTGTACTGCAGTGATGCCTGTTCCTGGAGATCTATGCCGTTTCTCAAATGCAAGGCTGCATCCTCCAGAGGTCGCATTTGCAGGCTGCATACGGCATCAAGCCTGGTTTATTTCTGAGCATTAACTGAGCATTACATTCACGAGTAATAAGCATATTACAACAATTTACGGTTAACTAAGAATACTGGTCGAATACTGGTCATTCTTACAAAAAGATCATATTTATGAAAATGGTTGATTTTTAGCATTATATGTGTTTTTATTGTGGACTGTGTTGAATGTAAATTTTTGAGCACATTGTTTGAACAATGTAATATTGACGTTGCGGGTTGCAGTGTTTGTAAACATTCACTGTTATAATTTATATCGTTAGAATAACAAGATTCCTTTATGACCTATTGTGTAATTCAGTTTTTTTTTCCCTCTGTGACGAATAAGGAGAGGATTCATGATACTAAGAGATTAGATGGCGAGCCAACCCAGACTGCAGCTTTGATCTTCACTTAACTTAGTTTCATCTGCAAAGAGACCAATCCCACGCACTGGATTGTTGGTAAACTCACCGGATCACGGATTGAACAGGACATCAACCTTTCTCTTCTATTTTTTCCCGGGAACATTTTTTCTTTTTATTTCAGTTTTTTAATTCTTTTTTTTTATATTGAATTGAACTGAACTACACACAATTGAACTGAGCTACATCACAACTGAATAGAAAGTGCTACAGACATTTAGACAACCCGTCTGCACATCCCTCTTATTCACATTACTATTTATTAAGTCCCAGTACACTGTTTTTCTTTTTTTGTACATCTTATTGTTTTTTGTACATCTTATTGTTTTTTGCACATCTTGTTGTTTTTTGCACATCTTGTTGTTTTTTGTACATCTTATTGTTTTTTGCACATCTTGTTGTTTTTTGCACATCTTATTGTTTTTTGCACATCTTGTTGTTTTTTGCACATCTTGTTGTTTTTTGTACATCTTATTGTTTTTTGCACATCTGGTTGTTTTTTGCACATCTTTATGAGGCGCCGCCTAGGATTTAAATCAAACTTCGCTTATCAACACACAAAAAACACGTGCATATACACCTATAAACACTCGCACATACATATAAACTTCCATGCATATACACCTATAAACACTCGCACATACATATACACTTCTAAACACTCGCACATACATATAAACTTCCATGCATATACACCTATAAATACGCGCACATACATATAAACTTCCATGCATATACACTTCTAAACACGCGCACATACATATAAACTTCCATGCATATACACTTCTAAACACGCGCACATACATATAAACTTCCATGCATATACACTTCTAAACACGCGCACATACATATAAACTTCCATGCATACACACTTCTAAACACGCGCACATACATATAAACTTCCATGCATATACACCTATAAACACTGGCACATACATATAAACTTCCATGCATATACACTTCTAAACACGCGCACATACATATAAACTTCCATGCATATACACTTCTAAACACGCGCACATACATATAAACTTCCATGCATATACACCTATAAACACTCGCACATACATATACACTTCCATGCATATACACTTCTAAACACGCGCACATACATATAAACTTCCATGCATATACACCTATAAACACTCGCACATACATATACACTTCTATGCATACACACTTCTAAACACGCGCACATACATATAAACTTCCATGCATATACACTTCTAAACACGCGCACATACATATAAACTTCCATGCATATACACCTATAAACACGCGCACATACATATAAACTTCCATGCATATACACCTATAAACACTGGCACATACATATAAACTTCCATGCATATACACCTATAAACACGCGCACATACATATAAACTTCCATGCATACACACTTCTAAACACGCGCACATACATATAAACTTCCATGCATATACACCTATAAACACGCGCACATACATATAAACTTCCATGCATACACACTTCTAAACACGCGCACATACATATAAACTTCCATGCATATACACCTATAAACACTGGCACATACATATAAACTTCCATGCATATACACTTCTAAACACGCGCACATACATATAAACTTCCATGCATATACACCTATAAACACTGGCACATACATATAAACTTCCATGCATATACACTTCTAAACACGCGCACATACATATAAACTTCCATGCATATACACTTCTAAACACGCGCACATACATATAAACTTCCATGCATATACACTTCTAAACACGCGCACATACATATAAACTTCCATGCATATACACTTCTAAACACGCGCACATACATATAAACTTCCATGCATATACACTTCTAAACACGCGCACATACATATAAACTTCCATGCATATACACTTCTAAACACGCGCACATACATATTCTCGTTTGGCTGTCAACAGAGGTAGTCGCTTAGATTTCACTCCCCGCCCTACCCTTTTTTCCTCCCTGCTGGCTTCTGCTGTCTCGTCTCATCTATTGAAGAGACTCCTTCTGCACGGCTCTCCAAACTAGAAAATTATGGATTTGATCAACTGGTCTCTCAGCGCGATTGACACCATCTTCTCAACGAGAAGTCTGGGTTCTGGGGAACCTGTTTGTCCTGACGGGACGTTCGCGGCCGGATATACGAGGGATGCGTGGGAGAGGTGGCAAATCGTATGTCTGGCGGCTCTTTCCGTGGAGGACGCTGAGGATATCTACCTTTTCGGCACCATGATAACAGGTATTCTGCTGATTGGATTAGGCCTTACCCTGGGTTATCGAAAAATTCAGAAGACGGGAACAGCTGTTCAAAGTCTCACAAGGCTGTCCGTTTTGATTGAAGCTGTGGGAAGAGCGGTCAGCAATGAGACTGAGACTATAAACCGGAATATGGATACCATCATGATGAAACTCGCAGCTTTGGAAGTGAAACTTGGTGATTTCAGAGATCAGAATGGACAAAGAGAATGAGCTGTGGAAATTTTGCAGCTGTTCGCCCCAAAAGTCACAACAATTTAATCTTATCTTTTCTGGCTCCCCGTACCGGCGCCTTGGCCAAGGCCGTCTGGATAACCACCCTGAGAGAGCGATGCAGTGGGGACTCTCTTGCTCCCTTCCCCCATTACAGACATTACTCCCCTCCCCCATTCAACTGCCTCTGAAATGCTTTGTACCGCCACTAGGGCGAGCAGGTCTGAGACCGGCGCCGCAAATGGCACTGGACCGGATGGCTGCTTGCCAGAGCTGGATATGTTTCCCCTGTTGCAATGTCATGTGTTTATGGTATATGTGCTTTTGTGCTGAGGTGTTTTTTTTTTTTTTTTTCTGTTCTCAGACTGTACTCCAAATGGAGCATAGTCTGGGGGTTAAAAAATTTTTTTTCCTCCTCTCTCTCCTCATGTAAAAGCTGTATTTTCTAAATACCCTGTCTCCTGTTCTGTCTACCCCGTTGTCATATGTATGTTGTGTATGTATGGACAGGTTGATGGCTAATTTCGCTGGTACTTGTACTAGTGACAATAAAGGGCTACTACTATAAACTTCCATGCATATACACTTCTAAACACGCGCACATACATATAAACTTCCATGCATATACACTTCTAAACACTTGCACATACATATAAACTTCCATGCATATACACTTCTAAACACGCGCACATACATATAAACTTCCATGCATATACACCTATAAACACGCGCACATACATATAAACTTCCATGCATATACACTTCTAAACACGCGCACGCGCACACGCGCACGTAACGCAATTTCAATTCTCTGTATGTATGTACTGTACATGTGGAAGAATTGACAATAAAGCTAGACTTGACTTGACTTGACTTATGTTGTGATGCACTTCGGTGTACTTCACATTGGGACATAGCTAATGACACTATTTTCTGCCTTCATAGTTGAATTTCATAACTAATTCAATTTACAGTTAGCTTCAACTGATCAAATAATTTCAAAGATGAATTTCATATTCACAAAGGTGCATCTTGTGACAAATAAAAATTTAATTGACAATCAAATACAGCAAAAAAGTACAACTGAAACTGTGAAAAATCCAATTGATCTTGAAGGTGGACAATCAGATTTAGGCCACATTCAGCTGCATTATCGCAGCTTTAATTTCACACATATACGCAGTTTCACATCTGCATAACTTTTCAGGTGTATGTTAGTGTGATGGCAAAATAAATGTTTTATTACACTGGTCACAATTAAACTGCCTTCCTCCAGAGCGAACGTGCTTTTGATTTTTCAAACTGCTCCTTTTTCTAGGCCTCTTTTTTCGCAGAGCACTGCGGTTTCTTTTCAGAATGTGTTTGTAAATGACGTTTCAGGTCAATTTTAAGCATGTTTATGTTTGTACAACATTATACTGTCCTGCAAATGTTATTTTATAGCATTTTATTCTTCTTAATTTTTTTTCTTATATTTTTTAATATGCTCCCGAAATGCAATCTGTGTGACTCCAAAATATATTTGGGAGCATTTGTGCGAGTGCAAATAATTGTTGTGGTACGGCCTCTACAGTTCTATTCTAAACGTTCGCGAATTACTGCACAGCATGTGCCATGTGACGGGAAGCTAAAGCAGGTTAAGCTTTTCATTCGCGCGCTGGTCTTTTTGTGAGCCTTTGCACCCGAAACACGCAAACTAAAAAGCCTGTCTAACAGCGCCTGATTACTCAACTAAGTTATCTATAGAACTAATACTGTCAAAACACACAAGGTTTTCATATAGACTCAGTTGGTTAGGTCTAAAATGAAAGTAAACAGCTGAGAGGAATGGATGTGTGCCTGTATATTAGATGTGTGCAGCTCTTAAAGGGACAGAACTAAACATGCAGCCGACTGTCATTAAAGGGATAGTTCACCCTAAAATTTTATTTTAGTGACTGAAAACTATACATTCACCTCAAAACAGATTCATCCGCGCTGGAGCCGTGTAGGAACACCGACTCACAACCCCCACGCAAGCTAGATAATTCTGCAAGAACCTGTAATTCCAGGTTTTCAAACATAGAGGGTGACAAAGAGGTAAAAGTTACGGACTGCAGCTTTAAGGCCTATATAGCATTTTCAAAGGATGTTTCTTTATGGAACCCTATAAAAAGTGTTCTACTGTTGTTGCAAGCTGAAGAACCCTTTTCTGGTACTATTAGATACATTTAGAACCATTTATCTTAAGAGTGCATGTGAAAGATCTCTCTCGAGAATGAATATTTTCATGCCAGTTAAGACATCTCTTGTCTGTAAATCTCTGTCCACACTGATGATAGTTAAAACAGTTCTCTCTTGAGTGATGCCTCATGTTATAAGTAAGAGTTGTTTCATGTGTAGTTTTTGTGTGAGCCTTAAGATTTCCTTTTTGTGAGAAGCTCTTTCCACACAGCAGGTTTAACTATTGGTGACTTTTCATGTGTGAATCAAAGGTTGCTTTATGGCTGAAACTCTATCCACACTGATCACATGAAAATGGCTTCTCTCCAGAGTGAACGACCAAGTGAATCTTAAGAGATCTTTTGCGTGAATAACTACTCCCACACAGTTTGCAGGTAAAAGGTTTCTCTCCAGTGTGACTTTTCTTGTGGAAATTAAATTGTGCTTTATGTGTGAAGCTCTTCCTACACAGATTGCAGGTAAAAGGTTTCTCTCCAGTGTGAAGCCTTGTGTGAATCCGAAGGCTTACGTTCTGACTGAAACTCTTTCCACAGTGAGTGCAGGTGAAAGGTTTCTCTCCAGTGTGGATTCTCATGTGAACCTTGAGGTTTCCTTTAAATCGGAAACTCTTTCCACAGTCATGGCACGTGGAAGATCGAGAGTGAATTTTTTCATGCCAGTTAAGGTGTCTCTTATCTGGGAATCTCTGTCCACACTGATGACAATTAAAAAAGTTCTCTCTTGAGTGAATCCTCATGTGGTGAGTAAGGGTTATTTCACGTGTAAAACATTTTCCACACTGAGCACACATGAAAGGCTTCTCTCCTGTATGAGTTATTATGTGAGTCTTAAGATTACCTTTTTTGAGAAGCTCTTCCCACACATTTTGCAGGTGAAGGGCCTCTCTCCTGTGTGATTTCTCATGTGGGCATTAAGGGTTGATTTATTTGAGAAGCTCATCCTACACAGTTTGCAGATGTAAGGATTCTCTCCAGTGTGGATTTTCTTGTGTGAATCAAGGGTTGCTTTATGTCTGAAAGATTTTCCACACTGATCACATGAAAATGGCTTCTCTACAGTGTGAACGACCATGTGAATCTTAAGAGATCCTTTGCATGAGAAGCTCTTCCCACACAATTTGCAAGTGAAGGGTCTCTCTCCTGTGTGATTTCTCATGCCAAGTCAAGTCACCTTTATTTATATAGCGTTTTTAACAATACAAA
This sequence comes from Oxygymnocypris stewartii, assembly GCA_003573665.1. Taxonomy (NCBI): domain Eukaryota; kingdom Metazoa; phylum Chordata; class Actinopteri; order Cypriniformes; family Cyprinidae; genus Oxygymnocypris; species Oxygymnocypris stewartii. The sequence goes on from QVTF01019794.1 coordinate 477,825, forward strand.
TTGTAACAAAGCACTGCACAATATAAAAATAGGCAAATTGTGTCAAAAATGTAAAATGACAGGATTTAACACTCAATTATCAGCTGAATGCATTTCATTATTGAATTTAGTAATTGCATTGTCCAGCTTAGTTCAGTTTAAATAATATCTGTACAATCAAGTCCATGATTGTGCTGGAAATGAAGTGTCCCCAACTGAGCAAGCCAGAGGCGACAGCGGCAAGGAACGAAAACTCCATCGGTGACAGAATGGAGAAAAAACCTTGGGAGAAACCAGGCTCAGTCGGGGGGCCAGTTCCCCTCCGGCCAGACGAATCAGTAGTTTGTTCCAACTGCAGCAAAGTCAGAGTGTAAGTGGTCCACTGGTTCCAGGGGTCTTTCCCCGATGGATGTCTAGGTGACGAGGTCCTCACTGGAGATCTGTCTCTGGGGCTCATCTATGTGTCCTAGACTCCACTGACGTTCAGGGCTGTAGGGGCTGTCTCCAGGTGCTGATCCTCCATTTATGGCAAACTTTGGTTAAGTCAGTATAATCGCTGATGGTTGGCTTCCTCTGAGGTCCTCCGAGGGGTTGTCATCGTCTCTTCTCGGGTCATCGTCATCTCAGATCATTTAAGGGTTGGATCCAGACTGAAGCTTGTGTAATTCCTAGCAGAAACATAGAAACAAACATAGAAACAGTAAGACAATTAGCGTAGCAGTTGTTCCATCCAGGAATAACCCTGGATGAAATTATCAGTATAACCCAAGCTAAAGCATAATAATGTGCATTTGTTCAGATAGACAGGCAGTACAAGATTGTGAGATGCATTATATGAATGCTTGGCTAAAGAGATGCGTCTTTAATCTAGATTTAAACAGAGAGAGTGTGTCTGAACCCCGAACGCTATCAGGAAGGCTATTCCAGAGTTTAGGAGCCAGATATGAAATGTGGGCATTAAGTGGTTGATTTATTTGATAAGCTCTTCCCACAGAGTTTGCAGGTGCAAGTTTTCTCTCCATTGTGGGTTTTTATGTGTGAAACAAGGGTTGCTTTGTGTCTGAAACACTTTCCACATTTATCACATGGAAACGGCTTCTCTCCAGTGTGAATGACTATGTGAATCTTAAGAGATCCTTTACGTGTGAAGCAATTCCCACACAATTTGCAGGTAAAAGGCTTCTCTCCAGTGTGGCTTTTTATGTGGTGTTTTATGTTTTCTTTACGCGAGATGCTCTTTCCACATTGTTGGCATATGAAAGGCTTCTCTCCAGCATGAACTTTCATGTGGTTTTTAAGTTTATATTTTTTATTGAAACTCTTTCTACATTGATGGCAGGTGAAGTAACTGTTAGATTCAGTCTTCTGAACTTCTTTTTGTGATGAAGTTGTTTCAGATGGTATGGATATTTCCACAGTCATGAAATCATGTCTCTCATATTGATCGTTCTCTTCTATCTTTGTAAGTTCTTGCCTCTCTTCTTTTAGCACCATCAAGTCTAAAGCAAAAGAAGACAAATACAAGATAATGGCAGATTATTGGCTAAAACCATCAGACATCAAAACCAAGATAAAGGTATTAAAACATCAAAACCAACATTTTCCAACACAACTGTGTTATTATAGACTAGTCACTCCTGTTCCTAGGGACCCACTGCTCCACTCATTTTGTTATGTCTCCATTAACACACCTGATTCAGATCACCAGCTCATTAGGGGAGAGCTCCATCAACTCAGTGTATCAGATAAGGGAAGCATACAAAATGTGCAGAGCGGTGGGTCCCCAGGACCAGGATTGAAACCACTGTTAGAGACCAGTCCTGAATCTGCCATTCATGTCAATAAGCACTAGCACGGTTTAGGTTTATTATATCTCTCCAACAGCTAATACTTTATGTAAACAAACAGACATTTCATCAAACACAAGTATGGAGTGCATTATCATTAGAGCTCACAATGTTATGCCAATTATATATTTTTTACATTTCGTGTTAAAACTGCACAACTGTCGTTTAGTACAGATTATTACAGATTTTGTGTAGAAATCGGCAATAAAAATATTCAACAATGAATTTTATTGTTGATTTTAATATAAAATTGAATGGCCTGGTTCAGTACGGTTCACTTTTGTTGGGGTTTTCCACTGGGTACAGTACCTGGTACATGGTACTTTTTTAGTACCACCTCGGCCGAGGTTCCAAGTGATCCGTACCGTTTCCAAAACGTGACGTCTAAATTCTACTGATCACTGATTGGCCTGAGAAAATCGTCATTACTGCGTCACTTAACTTGCGACACGAGACCCAACCCACCAGATTTAAATCAGCACAGCCAGCGAAGGATCGGACACAACTTTTGTTTGAACAAACGCAACTTTTTTTATTAACCAAAAAATAGCTGTTTCGTGGTCTGTTGAGGAAGTACTAAGAACAGTCTTGGTTGAAGTTGAAGGGGTCCTCAACTCAAAGCCCTCCTCGGATGTAGCCGATCTTGATCCGATCACCCCGTTCTGCTTCCTGATTGGACGTCGAGATGCATCCTTGCCTCAGGTAGTTTACCAAAATTCTGAGATTCTGAGTTGCAGACGCTGGCGCCACAGTCAACTGCTTGCAGATCATTTCTGGAGACACTTCCTGAAATATTACCTACCCAGCCTCCAAGCCCGTCAGAAATGGAGAACTGACAAGAGGACACTAGAGATTGGTGATGTGGTCATGATCGTCGATTCCCAACTTCCTCGAGCCCTCTGGCCAGTGGGAAAGGTAGCCCAGGTTTTCCCAGGCTCGGATGGAAGAGTTCGGACAGTCAATGTGAATGTGAAAGGTAGGACTTATACACGGGTTGTGGCTCGACTCATTCAGCTCCCGGCCCTACTTGATGCAGGGCTCTAGACTAACTTTTTGCACTGGGTGCACTGGTGCGCCTAACTTTTTTTCTTAGGTGCATCAGCACAAAAGTTAGGTGCACCCAAATTTTTATATATGCAATATTGACTAGTAAACGATTAACTAACAATCTGGTCAACATAATGTTCTTTATTTGAAGCACAGTTCTACAAGAAAGGTAACTTACAGAAAATCTGAGCTGAGATTTAAGCTTAAAACATCTCAAGATAAATAAGATTAAAATAAAATCTAAATTAAGTGTTTTAAGGGCGTCAAACTGAACATCTCATGGCTTCAATGTCTTATGGACTATCCTTCATTGCAGTCCAGAGCATGTGAGCGGAGCTGAGCGGTGAGAATTTCCGCTCCCCGCTCATGTGGGTGTTCGCTCCCCCCGCTCCACCGCTCAAAGTCGGACCAGATCGCTCCGCTCAATTCCGCTCCCCGCTCATCTACAATTTCCTCCCGCTCCGGTGAAATCGCTCCACGCTCGCTCAAATTTAAAATTACTCTGCATGCCTAAGACCGGAAGGAAAGGAAGAAGGAAAGGAAGAAGGAAGAAATCAACACGCAGCAAACCCGCTCCGTGACGCGTCCGCCACGCAGCCTATATCCTATAAAGAACTCACAGCAACATCAGTCAAAATAGAACATATATTTATTTAAAACTATAGGCTAACTATAAGTATAGGCTGATGGTTTTGTTAATTGTTGAAGGCACAGGTGAATTCTGGGTGGATGTGTGCATGCCCTAGGCTCGTGGTGTGAGCGGTATCGGAGCGGAACCGGAGCGAGACAGAGCGATCCGCTCCCTGCTCGCTCCCCGCTCCGCTCCGCTCACATGCTCTGTTGCAGTCACATGGCCCTCGGATGGCCAACTCCTGTAGTTCGGCCTTCTTGATCTTTGGCCTCGGCTAAACCAGCTGACCACACTCTCTCTAGCATCAACATCTTCCAGACTTTCCCCCTCTACACTGATGAGCTCTTCCACTGTGTCTGAATGAAGGGATGCTTTAGTGCAGTGCTTCTCAAACACCCCCCTTAAACCCATAAAACTATCCGGCGCCCCCATCCCACCACAGACTACCAAATAATTTCACTAAACATAATGAAAAAAAATAGTATTTACAGGTTTTATAACCAATTCTTTACTATGCAAAAAAGAAGTATACTTAGGCCTTTAGTGTTATGTTAGAAGCATTTTTATACTCATACCTTTTCTTGATTTAATATTTTGAATTGTTTTTAGCTTTATTTTCATTTAAATGTTTAGTTTTGAAATGTTGTTGTATGCATTTTTCATTTTTATTTCATGTCTTTATCTTCTTAAATGTGTGTATATAATATGTATAGTTTTAACTTATAGTTTTAGTTACTTTTTCTTATTTGTAAGTCGCTTTGGATAAAAGCGTCTGCTAAATGACTAAAAGTAAAGAAAAAAAGAACTGTTCTGTTCTGTCTAATCATCTCTCTGTGCTCATACTGTATTTTAATGCAGCCAAATTCTCAATAAAACTGTTTTACTTTATATATTTGACTGTTTATGTTGTCAGTCAACGGGATGAATATGAAATAATGACTGAAGCACGTCCCTTTAAGAATACATAATCAGCTCTCCCTTCCAAGAAGCAAGTCTGCACAAAAATACTAATTTATAATTTTATTGAGCCGTTGTCTGATGAAATCAAATAATACACAATATAAGACAAGACAAAGACAATTCCTGTGCTGTGATTTCTTCTCTATTTGCATGTACGTTTAGAGAAGCAATAATATCTGTTTTAATTGAACGGGCTCCTCTCAGACGCTCGCTGAACAAAGCAGATGCAGAGAAAGCGCGCTGATCTCGTGCCGTTGCGGCGATCACAGAGACACTCTGAGAGACTCAATTTGTCACTAGTTGCTTTTTTGGGAAAACAAAAAGTTGCTATGAGGGTCTACAAAGGCGCTAAATCTCGCTAAGTTGGCAACACTGCACGCATCTCTACTACTCCCTCTCTCCCTGTCTGACTGCAGCAGCACACGTGACGCATTTGTAAACGTGCACACACACATACTGGAATATCTGGACCACGGCTAATCAGAGGAGGGGGGTCCGCCCTTCACTATCTCTGATTGGTTTAGACCACGATATAAGCCTAACGGGAGTGTCTTTTGTTGAACCACATAGAGTTTCTGAGTCGCGGATACTTTTTTTTTTTCTCGAATGGCTGGACGCACCTGTGCGACCTGGGATTTTTGTCAGTCGCACCCGAGATAAATTAGGTCGCACGTGCGACCAAATTGGTCGCACTCTAGAGCCCTGTGATGTCAGGATGCCGAACTTTTGTTGGATGAGCGAATTCAGTCCCTGAATTCGGGGGCGGCTGTACAAGAGGCCCTGACATTCTTGAATGTCCCGGATAATCCCGACCAATCAGAGTGCTCGGTGATACCTCACTACGCCGAAGTCAAGCTAGAAGAGAAAAGAGAGTAGCTGCGTCATGCATGCGAGAGTGGAAAGTTCAACAGCTTCAGTCTAACTTATCCATCCACACTGGATTGCCATTTAGTTCTAGTTTATATGGAGTTACTGTGTGCATGTTTGTGGAAGAAGTGAGTATAGAATATATATTTTCTGTTGTGAGTGAGAACTTGCCCGTTTGTTTTACATTTCATAAGACCAGTTTATTAGCAACATCCTGACTCGATTAATCTTCCTATTTAGTGTATATCATAGTATTCTTATGCTCTGCCTCAGTACGAAATATCTATATATATATATATATCTATATATATATATATAGTTCATGTTAATGCTGTATGGACGTGCTATTTGGAGATGATTATTATCACGCGATGATCGGTCGTTTGTCAAATGCTTATGTTCACTGATGCATGGTTGAGCAGTATTCACATGCTAGTAGCGCCCTCTTGTGTACATTTAAAGAAGTAACACCCAGGACTGTTCAGAATGCCTAATTAATGTCATTACTATGTCCATTTAATTACGGTTTAGTTATTTAAAGTGACAGTTATATTTATGTTATACTTGTATTTATGTATATATCAATAAGTGTATTTCTCTTGTTTAATTCTCACAGAACCACACTTGTATACTTCAATTTCTTCAGTAAACTAAAAAGGAAACTAGACATTGCTTGGTGCGTCTTCAATTAAGAGTCATCTCATTCAGTCCTTACCGACTGCCTGCTGCGTTTCGCACCAATCCAAATGGTGTAATTTCCGAACCCCTACATTTCACTGCTTGTTTATTAATATTCCTTGTTTATTTTTTTGATGATAATTATATAAATGTGCATTTGTGGGAATAAGGAAAAAATAGGACTAGGAAAAAAAATCATTTTTGTTTGGTTAAGTGATTATCTTTCAGTACTGATAAAATTTCTGTTGAACCCCCTCAGAGTAACATCCTAAAGAGAAAGGTGTTGCAATGTTTGCACGGAAAATAAACCTGTGCGGGGCAGGGCTCCGCCCTACAGCGACAATTTGATTGGACAGTCATTGTGGGAGGGACCGAAATCAGCCTGTTAAAACTGGACACGAAGGCTCTGGCTGCTGCTCGCTGTTTTTGCACACACTCGAATGTTGGCTTCGTCTCACTGATCACGCTATGAAGCGATTACAGCCATAACATCAGGCCAAGTGACTTCAGAACTACAAACACTTCATTGGAACCTCTGACTGAAGAGACTTTCAAAGCCTTCAAAGAGTCCTTGCAAACAGACTTCCTAAGAGTTTCCAGAGTGTCATCACGTCACAAAGAAACCACGCCGAAGGGTATACCTGGAAACGCATAATGAACAACAACTTCAGGTGCCCCGGAGGTTTCCCAACCAGGAAACGGAAAAGAAAACTCAACTTGAACGAGCAAGTAAAACAAATCTCAATTTTTGCTGGAAACTGGTGAACTGATCTGTATGTTGTCAAAGATAGCCAAGCTTCTGCCTGTGATCTTCCTCCGGTTGAATTTACAAAATAGCAAAAGAGTGCTAGAATTAAACTTACTTAACAATTCATTTCCTGAACGTTTGTATATTTTTGTCTGCGTGGTTTCTGTGTAGTTTAGTCATGTATTGTAGAGTAACAACTTTGTTTCATTTATTATAATTATTGTCTCGTGTTGTGAAATTGACAAGTCTAAACATCTGCCAAGATTTCGTGTTACCTTGCTCTTGGTAAAATTATCATTGTGTTTGAAAATATAGTTGGCCACAAATAAATAAAACAAATTGATAAGGCACTAAGTTAACCCCCCCCCCCCCCCCACTCAAAACACAACCCCCCCCCCATTATATTATTTACACCAAATTATTTTATTAACATGAACATAAACACAAATATCCATTAAAGCTATTAAAACAGCGATTTATTTTTATTTTGCTCTTTTTGATTAACATAATTTACATAAGAACTGCATGGATCTGTTATATTGATGTACATTTGATGTTTATTTTACTGTTTACGTTCGCATACAACAACCGACAGTGCTTACGAGGAAACTCCTCTCAGTGGTTCTCAACCCGCGGCCCGTCACGAATCCGAATGCGGCACACCATAGCCTACTGAATGTTACAGTCATATGTGTTGAACATAAATACAAATTAACTTTCAGTTTTACAATTAGTTTTAGTTCTTACATTAATTTAAAAATGTACTATACAAATATAAGCTAGTGTTTTTGTTATGTAAAATAATTTTGTTTTTCATATATTATTTTCAGACATGAGCAGACCTATGTACTCTCGTAATTAATGTTACGCATTTAACGAACACTTACAAGCGCGGACTTTGGCAGAATTAAATTCAAATAGTCATCAGCAGCCATTAGTTCTTAGTTATTACAGAAATGTGGCAAAACATCTCTGGAGAGAACCTCAAATTATTAAATTCGAAAATTATTTCCATATTTGGATCAACATAGACTACATTTGTGAACGCACACTTTCTACAATGTCGCGTGTCACGCTTCCGTGCACGTCTTAGAGACTGCAATTTACAATGTCAACTTCATTGTGCTGTTACTCATTTCGAGCAGAATTTCACTAAATTGGTTCCCGACAGCATCAGGTGTTTTATTATTGGTGAGTAGAATTATTTATTTAAATAAATGTAATCGTTCAGATATCATAATATTTAGGCTATAAATAATATTATAAATCTGGTTGGTTTGTATTGATGACGTACTATTTTAATAACATGCCCGTGATTCTTGCACTTGGACCATAGTGCGCCCGGTGGAAAAAAAGGTTGAGAACCACTGCCTCAAGTCATTGATATATAACGTTATTCACCTGCTGTCTGTTCGGGCGCTTCGGGTGTGCGCGAGCATAGAAACGCTCTATCACAGCGCGTGAGTACCGCATTGAGATGTCTTGGGCTTAAAATTACTTTTATATTTAAACTGACAAGACAAAACACGTGAGGATGAAACACTTTCTTGAGGAAGCAGCGCTGGCCTGATCGTTAATATAGGTTTGGGGGGCTGAAACCCAGCTAAAAATTATTTAGAACCGCCCCTGCTGGTATAGCGTGCGTGATTATACTGAAACATAAAAATATAACCAGTTTACCTGATTCAATGTGATGTCTGTGTCTGAAATAACAACATGCCAATCCGTAGTTGGATTTCTGACACGACTAACCGTAAATCATCTTACACTTTCAAAAGCGTGACTGATACTCCAGCCGACTTTAACAGCGAGAGCAACTGTCGAATAACAGCGGGAGTCAGATTGCCCCTAGTGGATGGCTGAAGGTTTGCTAGCTCGTATTCATAAATTCTCAAGGCAATGTCTCTGAATTAATTGATTCTCGCCCCTGGGGCGCGCCCCACAGTTTGAAAACCCCTGATCTAGATTATCTGTTTTTTTTAAGAACCTGAAAGAGTACAATCATCATTTGTTCAAAGTCCTTGACCGGCTCAAAGAAAAGGTAAAAGTCAAGCCAATCAGTAAAAGCAAAGTAAGTGTTAATGATCTAGAAGTACATAAACAGAAACGTTGTCGCTTACCCGATGGGTCAAAAGCCTAATATACATATGTAACAGAGGCCAGCGAATAGGTGCTGTGCAGGTAAACCTTACTCAGGTTCCAATACCCGCTCGGAGAAAGGCGAGCCGGACCCGTTACAAAAATACATACCTGACCACCGGACACTTACCTGACTTACTGCCTAGAGAAATGAGTGCTGCTCAGCAAAAGGATAGTTGCCTCAGGTTAGTATAGCCCATGATCGGGCAGAAGCACCCAGCTGACAGTATTCAGTCTAACCATCCAGATATTATTCCTAAAGAAGGAATGTGAAAATTTGTTAAACAAACAATACCTTTTGTACAGAGACACCCTTACACAAGACAAAAATGACATACAGCAATTGCTGCTTCTGACAGTTGAGACTCCGTGCTGGACTCTCTTAATGATAGTAATGGTCATTTAGGTTTTAAGAAAACCTATGCACTAGTGAGAGACCGTTGTTTCTGGCCTGGAATGAAATCTGAAGCTTACCACAAAAGTTGTGATCACTGCATGATGAGGAAGAGAAGCATGATCAGAGAATCACACCTATGTCACACATGTACATTTCCGTTCCTCTGGACTTAGTCTGTATTGAATTTTTAACAATTGAGCCAGACACCCAAAATGTGAGTAATGCGTTGATCATTACTGATAATTTCACATGGTATGCTCAGGCTTTTCCTTGAAAAGACCATAAAGCTTTGATGATTGCAAGAACCTTGTGGGAGAAGTAATACATCCATTACGGCCTACCAAATATAATACACTCTGAACAGGGGGAAGATTTTGAGAGACATTTGATCAAATAACTTTTGACTATGATAGGGGGTAAAGAAATGCTGCATCTGCTCCTGCAAACAAGAAAAACAAATGAAGGTATATCAAGAAAGTGCATCCTCATAGCATAAGTCCTGGAGACCGGGTACTTATTCAGGACTTTGGCTTAAAAGGCTAAACATAAACTTGCAGAACGGTAGGATTCAAAACCATATGTGGCAGAGTGGCAGTTCTCTAATTTGCCTGTATATCAACTGTGAGTGGCAACGGGCCTAAAAATGTTGTGCATAGAAATCATATCATATCCTTTGAAACAACATATTAATGTGAGTCCTGAAAGGGAAAACCAACCCCCTTGGAACGCTGGTGGAATCCTCCAAGCACTCCCGGCAGTCAGACTGGGCGGATCAGTCAGACGCCAGGCCCAGTACTGGTGTTAGCTCGCCCGGGTCTCCGGTCAGCCCCTGTACTGGGCTAGGTGTCCGTATGGCCTGATTCCCCTTCGGGAAATCCCATATGTATATTCTTCCATGGTAAGATTTTCCTCACGGTAAACCCGTGTCTTCTCTTGACAGAGCTTCTGTCAGGTTCTGCTGGCAGCCCTCCTCCCTACTCCTAGGTAGGATCTGCCCCAGAGTCCAGTCGTATGTAGTACTGCCCCAAGCCTGGGCCAGTCCATATCAGTGTCTCCACATGTTATCTCCCTTCGGGCAGGATGTGGCCTCCGTAGCGCCCTTCTCCGGGAAGGCTCGCTTCCCTGCCGTTACAGCAAGCTGTAACAACAAATAGGAAAGACCTGAAGCCGTCTTTCACTGAAGGTCGAAATCCCTTCCGATTTCCATGAGGAAAGGAACAGTGGCTTGGCTATCTCCAGCAGCGATGTACTCAGTGGTCCCGGTGGGCACCAAGGTTAGCGAATTTGCGCTGGGGCGGTAGGAAGTTTGCAACCTCTTGCATGGCATTTGTCTGTCACGCGCTCGCTTGTCAACATCTGCATGCCATAAGTTTGTGACAGGGTTCAGCTTGTGGCACTTTCCATAGGACCCCTATGTCGTCACGACATAACTCGTAGTGACCGACAGATAGGGAACGTCAGGGTTACGTACGTAACCCCCGAGTGGCTCAGGTATGCAAAATCGACATAGCCAATTTCATTGCCGTTTTCTCTTAAGTCAGAGATGATCGGGGTTTCCAAGTAAATCCCCTATGTCGTCACGAGATAACGTCTCCGTTCCCTCCATCAGGGAACGGGGGTTATGTACTTAACCTAGACGGTATTTACATACCACAGACTCGTCAGGAGATGCTGATGCACCTGGTGTGGAGGAGCCAGCAGGCTGGATGAAGGAGGCAGCAGCCAAGGTGGAGGAGGTAGCAGGCTGGATGGAGGAGGGAACAGGCTGGGTTGAGGAAGCAGCAGCCAAGTTGGAGGAGGCAGTTGGAGGTATTCCCCGAAGCCCTCGTCTTCTTCATCCTCGCCTTCATCCACATCCTCCAGCATGTTCTCTGTCTCTTCTGAGTTAGTCCACTACCAGGGTCTTTCCAGTCTGACTCAGGAGGTTGTCAACACCAAGCAGCTCCTATGAAAAACATAAATAATTAAAAGGACACACACACATACAAGACCAGTCAAAAATATGGACACATTACTATTTTTAATGTTTTTGAAAGAAGTCTCTTATGCTCATCAATTCTACATTTATTTGACAAAAAAATACAGAAAACAAAAGTAATATTGAGGAATTTTATTATAGTTTAAAATAACTTTTCTATTTTAATATACCTTAAAATTGAATTAATTCTGTGATCAAAGCTGAATTTTCAGCATCATTGCTCCAGTCCTCAGTGTCACATGATCCTTCAGAAATCATTCAAATTTGCTAATTTATTACCAATGTTGAAAACATTTGTGCAGCTTAATTTCAGTTTTTATATAATATGTGATACTTTTTTCAGGATTCATCGATGAATAAAAAGTTAAATAAAGAACAGCATTAGTTATCAAATAGAAAATCTTCCTTAACAATATGGGTCCACATTACCGTTCAAAAGTTATTGCTTTTTTTCTTTTTTTAAGAAATGAATACTTACATTAGAACAGGATGTTAGATAAATGCTGTTCTTCTTAACTTTTTATTCATCAATGAATCCTGAAAAATGTATCACAGTAAAAATAAAAAAGCTGTATGTATACAGGTGCTGGTCACATAATTAGAATATCATCAAAAAGTTTATTTATTTAACTAATTCCATTCAAAAAGTGAAACTTGTATAGTGTATACATTCATTCCACACAGACTGATATATTTCAAGTGTTTATTTCTTTTAATTAGGCATACTGAACTTATACTCAATTTGGGGTTTTCATTAGTTGTCAGTTATAATCATCAAAATTAAAATAAATAAACACTTGACATATATCACTCTGTGTGGAATGAATGTATACATTATACAAGTTTCACTTTTTGAATGGAATTAGTGAAATAAATCAACTTTATTATGATATTCTAATTATATAACCAGCACCTGTATATGTATATCAGTGGCGGCTGCTGATCTTTTAAAGAGGGGAAGCTCATTTTCGGCCTAAATCATAAAAATTGTCCATTTATTTATATGTAAATTCTGCCCTACGTTCCTTTTCAAGAAAATGCTCTGTAACCCTGTCGTACCAACTAGGCGTCTTTTCCAGTGACTTGACCAGTGTCCTCTCAATGGCCAGCAGAGCTAGGCTGCTTAAACGGCCTTGGCCCATTGTGTTACGGGTGTAGGACTTGAGCCGCTTTAAACAGGAGAAGCTCCTTTCTACACCTGCTGTGCAGTTTGCTAGCTGGCTAGTTCAGACTATATGAATTAATGAACAAACGATCTAATATATATATATATATTTAACTCAACGGGAGGAAATGTGGGAATTATGTTAAACTGAAACAATGAATGTGGTGTGAAATTGTGTGAAATATACGATGAAGGTTGCAGCAGTTTGTCTTTCGACTACACATGCAAAATCCGCGATGGGACTGAGTTGGAAATGGAGACACAGAGTGATACGCGTCATAATCTGAAGACCACGCCCACGCCCACACCAACCGTCTCTTTGCATTGCGAGAAGCTGCCGCCTCCTTGTCATTTATTTATAACAAAAAAAAATAATAATTTGTCTAAAAGCTGATATGTGACAATGTGTATAGCAAACAAGCTAAAAAAAAACATTAAATACGTTTTTATAAGCTGTCGACCCCAAAAAACGAGCGTTTTAGGACATAAAAGTGGATTAAAAAGAGATGACAGACCCTCCAATCATCACGCAGACGCTCGGAGTCCGGGCCAGCCCACTCCTCCATTCATCCCAGAGACGCTGAGCGTCCGTGGGCGGGACATAATCGCAGCATTATCCAATGACCGTCTTGTTTCTAAGCACTGAAAAAAACTGTTTAAAGCAGCCCCATTGAAGTCAATGGACGCTGGGCTTCAACAGAGTAATGCACTGTACGCTACGGGAATGAATGAGAAGGAAATCGAGTCAGCCGACCTAAGTAGCTGATTCTGAACGAAATTGTTTTCGTTCGAGATGAACGTGTTTAACGCATTTTTAGTCAATAAAATGTTAACATAATAGTACATATATTGGACCATTCATTTTTTGACAATTATAGGGGAAGCTGAGCTTCCCTTGCAGTCTTAAAGAAATCGCGTCTGATGTATATACATATATAGATAGATAGATTAAGCAGCACAAATTATATTACATTTTTTCCCCCTGTATGTTAGATTAAACAAATGCAGCCTTAATGAGCATAAGACACTTCTTTCATTAACATTAAAAACAGTCATGTGTTCAAACGTGTGATGAATATTGTACACACAACTAATTCTATTTCAAGCATTCCATACAGATATAATTCAACTTTAATAAGACTTCCATGGTTGGGTTGGTGATGAGAATGATAAAAGGAAAGACTCAGAACATTGAAAACCCACAAATCAAAAGTATCATGTAACCAGATAAGGGGATGACATACCAGTGTATCTACCTGGTGGCCTGAATGTTGGCACAAAAGGCTGACCAAACACCTTCAGGTGGGCCATATCCCCGGAGTAGGTGAGAAGGGATGCTGGCTAGCTGGTCACTGATGCAGCCGCCCGATCGTGATTCCACCTATTTAAGCTTTACAAGGTACAGGTACAACTGAAAGTTCAGTGCATTTGCACTGAATCCTAGAAGAAGAAAATATACTAATAAAAATGACAATCCTTTCAATCTGAAAATAAGAAATATTAATTATTTAAAACATCATACATGTGAGACACCAACCTGAAATGAACCTGTTTAGGTGGCAGTGGAAAGACTCTAGGGATGTGGACCCTCTGGCACAGAGGTACCTGGTCAGGGTGACCCCTCCCTTTGTGGTGGTTCCTGCAACACTGTAGAGAGGCACACCTGGCATGTCCTGGATACACCTGATGTGCTCCGTGCGCTCCTCATCCAGCAGAGGCACATCCAAAAGGTCCCTCCCATTTGCCCCTCTCAGCTCCTGCAGCAGCCTCTGAAAAATGTGAATGGTGGCCTCCTCACCTCGTGTCCTCCTGCGGCAGTAAATGCTCAGCTCCTTTTTACTGATGCTCCTCATAATGTGCCAGATGTCCAGTCTTATGTGAAGGTATGGCCACTCCCCGAACCTGGTCTGCAGCTGTCATACAAAATAAGCTCAGATGAGATTTATTTGTCACATTCACAATTATACAGAGTATAATGAGGAGTGAAATGTGTTCTCTGCATTTAACCCATCCAAGTGCACACACACCTGGAGCAGTGGGCAGCTGGGATTCAAAGCCGGGATTCAAACCCACAACCTTGGGTTACTTCAGGTTTCAAGTCCAACGCTCTATCCATTAGGCCACGACTGTCCACCAAGATGTCAGTAAGAGCTGGCACACCTTCCTGCATTAGCTGTTTCCTCTTTGCCTGCTGCAACAGACAGAGGTCTCAAGAATCCCACTCAAAGATGCAGTCAGACAAGCATCCCATGAAAGTGAGGTAGAGGGGATGGGCATTGGGGGGGGGCAGCCCACAGCCATCCTCCTCATAAAGTGCCAGATGTCCAGTCTTATGTGAAGGTATGGCCACTCCCCGAACCTGGTCTGCAGCTTGCTTGTTGCTCCCTCACACATGCAGCAGCCAAAGTAGATATAAAGCAGCACTGGGGGTGGAATGGAAGCCTTTCGTTACCACTCCATTACACCGGCCACCATTCTGTCCAGTCCTGGACCCTCTTGCACTGACAACACACTGGTCACTATTTGGCCAACCTCATTTCCAATGGAGGTTACCCAGAGTGCTATCCCCCGTCCATGGCTAGCCAGCTTCTTTGTGATCTGGAATTTACAAATGTAATATTTGTAAACATTTGTAATGTAACGTTTGCATTGACAATATTGCAATATTAATATTATTGTCTATCTGACGGTATTTATGAACATTACATAACGTAACAGATTGAAATAATTTGTTAACTTTATTGTGGAATCCATCTTTAAGATGTTGCCAAAGATGGATGTGATACTGGCCTTTATATGTCCAATTCTGGAGAGGATATCCCTGCCGTATACTGACAGCAGCCAACGACTGGTGGGGATGTCGATGGGCTCTGGGGGCTCCTGGCAGACCACTGGATTGAGGCTGGGTTGATCGACAAAGTCAGCACACTCCCCAAGATAGAGTGCCAACTGATTCAGCCATTCCTCTCCATGGTTCTTTTTCAACTGCTGCACCAATCGAGCTGGACTGTTGCGCAGCGTCCGTTCCGAAACAGTCTAATGACACGGATGTGTAATGTAATATGTAAATGTAAGGGAATCATTTAAGATGTTATAGGGAATTTGAACAGAATCTCTGTTTCATGGCTGATTACTGAGTCTGCAGCGATAAACTGAACGAGCCGTATAACATCACCTCTGCACTGGATATTCAAATCCAAAATATAGTGAAAACACTATTAAATAGCACAGTAAGTCAAGTCAAGCCACTATTATTTGTATAGCGCTTTTAATAATGCAAATTGTGTCAGTAGAAAGATTGGCAGTTTAAGACATTAACTTGTAAGCACAAAACACAAGATACTTCTCTTTTCAAAATAAATAAGACTTTAGTTATATAAACCTAAGACATAAACTAATCTAACACATGAACACATGCATTCACACATTCACATATTACAGAAAGAGAGAGAGTAAGGAAAGGATGAGCTTAAGAGAATGAAAAAGTTTACAGCAATATGTGCTATTGCATAGACCTGAACAACCATCAATCACTTATTTAACCCTCGCATTGAGTTTTCAATGAGGCTAAAATTTGTATGAAATGCACCAGCTCAGTATAAATCTGGAAGTTACTTGCTTGCATTGCCTTTGTGTTAAGGGATTCCTTTTGTTGTCGTCATTGCAGAAAGGGGGGTTCCCGAGGTTGCTGATTGTCTGACAGTTTAGTGGTCATTCGTAGTGAAGTCTTGGGAGCCAATCATTGGGCGTTGGCTGAAGGTGGTTTCAACCGTTTCTAGTTGAAGTTTGGTACAGTCGGAGCTGGACTTTGCAGCAAACTTAACATTTGAACACAAACTCAGCGGAAAGAAAAGAAACTAAAGTAAAATAATAAAATATTGTAACAAGACTAGGTGGTAGCAGCTGGCGTGCAGGCCGAAGCACGCTGGTATTGCGCTCAAAGAGCACAGAAAGTGATGATAAAAAGCATGGCTAAAAGTTAGAAGAGAAGAGGGGAGAGAGAGTTTGATGGTGTCCTGAGTTTTTAAACTCAGCTTTTAGACCCGCCCCAATGGGTGTCTTAACCAATTAGATATGATCTTATTCTCAATAGTTATTAAAAATACATATAATATGTGATTAAAACATGATAATATAAAGTTTTTATTTAATTTATTTAGTCATTTAGCAGACGCTTTTATCCAAAGCGACTTACAAATGAGGACATTATAGAAGCAATCAAAACCAACAAAAGAGCAAGTTCTATTACAAGTCCTGATTAGCCTAACGCAGTACACGTAGGAAGTTTTTGTCTTTTATTTAAGAAAACGAGTGTATAGAATATAGAAAAAAGAAACTTAGTGTTAGTTTTACAAGAAAAGCTAGCAGTTAGAGAATACATATGCAATTGATAGAGGGTCAAATGTGTCTGGGTTGTTTTTATAAAAAAGAAGACAGACAAGATAAAATAAAATTAGAATAGAGAGTGCTAGAGTTAGAGGGGTCAAATAAAGATGGAAGAGATGTGTTTTTAGCCGTTTCTTGAAGATGGGTAAGGATTTAGCAGCTCGGATTGAGTTAGGCAGGTCATTTCACCAGATGGGAACAGTTAATGTAAAAGTCAGTGAAAGTGATTTTGTGGCTCTTTGGGATGGTACAGTAATGCATCGTTCACTTGCAGACGCAAGTTTCTAGAGGGGATAGAAGTCTGAAGTAATTAATTTAGGTGATTGGGTGCAGAGCCAGAGGTGGTTCTGTAGGCAAACATTAATGCCTTGAATTTAATGCGAGCAGCTATTGGTAGCCAGTGCAAATTGATGAACAGATGTGTGACGTGCGTTCTTTTCGGCTCATTAAAGATTAATCTTGCAGCAGCATTTTGGATTAATTGTAGAGGTTTGATGGAACTGGCTGGAAGACCTGCCAAGAAAGCATTGCAATAGTCAAGTCTGGACAGCACAAGAGCCTGAACAAGGACTTGTGTTGCATTTTCCGAGAGAAAGGGCCCTGATCTTCTTAATATTATATAATGCAAATCTACAGGACCGGGCAGTTTTAGTAATGGGGTCTGTGAAATTCAGCTTATCCATGTAGCTAGATGTTGCAACTTGGATGCCTCACCTCTCCAAAAATACTTTGAAGCCGTTTGACTTGGAAGCCGTTCTTGCAAGTCTTAGGTCTTCAACAACTGAGAGCAAGGCAGTTTCGGTGGAATGTCCACTTCTGAAGCCAGATTGGTTAATGTCCAGGAGGTTGCTCTGTGTGAGAAAGGCAGTGACTTGGTTGAACACAACTCCTTCAAGTGTTTTTGCAATGAAAGGTAGAAGGGAAACCGGTCTATATTTCCCTAAAAGAGTTGGGTTAAGAGTGGGTTTCTTAAGAAGTGGGGTTATACGCGCCTGTTTAAATGCTGAGGGAAAAATTACAGTGTGAAGGGATGTGTTAACGATGTGAGTGAGTGTAGGAACAACTGCAGGATAAATGGCTTGAAGGAGATGAGATGGAAGAGGATCAAGCGGACAAGTAGTAGGATGACTGGAAAGGATGAGTTTAGAGACTTCTGCCTCAGAGAGTGGAGAGAAGTATGTTAACGAGTTTATGTTTGCTGGTAAGATGTGTTTGACAGATTGTGGTGTGGAAAATTTTGCAGTGAGGTTTTTAATTTTATTAATGAAGAATGTGGCAAAGTCTTCAACTGTTAGAGTTGATGAAGGAGGGGGAGGAGGAGGACAAAGGAGGGAGGAAAATGTTTTAAAGAGCATGCGAGAATTAGGCAAATTGTTAATTTTGTCATGATAGTATGTCCTTTTAGCAATGGAGACATTAGCAGAGAAGTCAGAGAGGAGTGATCGATAAAAATTAAGGTCAGTAGGATTTTGTGATTTGCGCCATACCCTTTCTGCAGCCCTGAGTTTAGAACGATGTTTGCGGAGAACGACAGATAGCCAAGGGGCAGAAGGAGTGGTACGGGCTGGACTGGAAGATAAGGGGCAGAAAGTATCAAAACAAAACATCAGAGTGGAACAGAAACTGTCAGTAGCACTGTTAGCATCAATATATAATAACTGTTTAAGGGGAGGAAGCAAAGATGAAACCATAGCAGATAGCCGGGAGGGTGAGAGCGAGCGTAAGTTGCACTGAAAAGTGACATGTGGAGGGGTATGTGATGTGTCAGGAATCATGTTGAGGTTAAGAGTGAGGAGGAAGTGGTCCGAGGTGTGCAGTGGAGTAACCAGCACATGATCAGTGGAGCAGTGTCGTGTGTAAATAAGGTCCAGTTGGTTGCCTGATTAATTATTTGAGAGTGCTGCAGGTATAGCATTGTCCTCTGGTTTGATCCAGGTCTCTGTCAGAGCCATGAGGTTTTTCCTTGAATGACTAGTAATGGAAGTAATGAAATCAGCTTTGTTGACAGCAGACTGACAATTCCAGAGACCAATAGAAAAAGAAAGTAATGTATTTGCACTATATCTGCACACTCTCCACACTCCCTCCTCGTCCGATCTACCGTTCACTACCCCGAACTGACACCAGACCCAGTGTGCACGTCCCTTTCAGCTCTCCTCTGATCCTCATGCGACTCTCTGTCAGAGAAACCCCTGTTCCTGGTTCCCGCTCTCCATTGCTCCTGCAAAGACACACACATCAGTTGAAACCTAAAGCCCGGTAGACACCAAGCCGACGCCAATGAACTAGTGACGACGAAAGCAGACTGGTGGGTCGGCCAAGTTTCCCTGACACACCAAGCCGACGCTCGACACCCGTCGGCCAAGTAGCACATCCATTGTGCACCTGCGTAAGAAGAAATGCTTTTCTGTACCAGCAGGTGGCAGTAGCATGTTACACAAATCCGGAAACCGGAAGAGCTACAGGCATACAAAACATAAACAAAGGTGCCTACAAAGGTGCCTGAAAAAGCAGCTCAGAATCTCGCTCACCACAGACGGATTTGTGATATTTCAGAAATGTCTGACACGTTGCAAATGGTACTGGCGTTGTCAGCCCATGGTCTTTTGCTTGTGGAAGAGGAAAAGAAGGAGCGGTTGCGAAAAATACGGAGAAAGCGCAACAAATGTCATGACAACAAATGTCTAGAAGGAAAATCTCGCCTGCGCTTTCATTTCGGACCATCTCCAAAATTCCCTCCGGGTCCAGATGCGGACCGGAGTCCAGACTTTTGAGAAGCACTGAAATAAATCTACACAAGTTTTGCTTATATCTAATTAAGCTGTGTGTGTGTTGAGATATTTCATATTAAAATAAATGTAGCCTAATTTTGTTTTGATGGTTAGATTTCTTTTTTTTCTTATTTAACCATAATTATGATATTGTAACTGTCGCCGTCTTGCTCACTTTTCCTTGAACAACCGTGCATAAATCATAATTGGGACTAATGAAATTCAATAATAATGGCAGTCGCATTTACAGTAAAGGCTCATATATGAATGTGTTTTTTCATTTATGAAGAATTATAACCGTGTGTATGATGTGATTTAGCCAATGCTCATTTGATCGAAAGATGCTAGGCATAAGTTAGGCTATCGTTTACAGAAAGGATGTGTGTCTCATCTTTTTTTCTGTTAATTATCACGTTGTGCTGTGTAGCCTATATGTTTTTCTTCAAAGCACCAAGTTAGAATGACTAATGTTTGCTTGATTGCTTATGTTACATGAGAAAATAAATAATTTTGCCTTACCTGATGTAGATTTAAAGCGGTGGGATGCGGTTCAGGTTGCGACTCGCTGTCTTTATGTCAAACGGTTCTGGTCTGGTACAGAATTAAATTAGTGCTGCTTTTGGATAACGGGACGTTAAGTAGGCCTACTGCTGGTGCACGTTTACCAAACAGAACATGCAGGACTCTGCTTTAAAGTGCTTTGTGTCTCTCTGTCAGATAACCCCATGTGCGTGATGCACCATTTACAGGTGTTTCCCTAAACCGCCACACAGCTCGTAATTTTCCGCCAAGGGGTGAGAACGTAATGATTACGAAAACGATTATTTAGTTTTGATGATTATTATTTTGTGTCAGTTAGTTCAATAACTGTTGTTAGTTTAGTTTCAGTTTTTCAATTATTTTGTCATTTCTATTTTATTTCATTTTACGAAATAGTTTTTTCATGAATCGTTTTTGTCTTAGTTTTCGTTTACGATAATAACCTTGGTGGGCTGCTCACAAAGAGCCTGTGGTGAGCCCAAAGCTATGGGCCTCGCCTGGGCAAGCCCACACTGGGCCCTTTTAGGTGTCAGCATGGGCCCCGCCGAAGCATGTTTGCAGGGTATTGCATTATTTTGATAAATCATAAATTAAGTATTTTCTTTTAGTTTTTTTCCCCTCCTGTTAATGTATGATTCAAGGAATATTCTGTTTACATTTACATTTACATTTAGTCATTTAGCAGACGCTTTTATCCAAAGCGACTTACAATTGGGGAGTACATAAAGCGATTAATCTTGAAGAGGCAAACAGACAGAGGAAGTGCCAATAACACCAAGTCTCAGGCATTGTTCAAATAAGTACAAGCTAGCAAGGGAAGGAGAGAAAGATAAAGATGAAGATTTTGAAAAAAGTGAAATAATAATTATTATTGTTTATTTTTTTTTAGTAGTCAAGTAGAGTTGAAAGAGGATGAGTTTTCAGTTGTTGCTTGAAATTTTGACAGGGATCCAGCATTCCGGATGGGGGTGGGAAGATCATTCCACCGGCCAGGAATGGTGAAAGAGAATGTTCTGGAGAGTGATTTTGAGCCTCTCTGTGATGGTACCACGAGGCGTCGCTCACTAGCAGATCTCAGACTTCTGGAGGGGGTGTAAATTTGTAATAGTGAGTGGAAGTAGGTGGGTGCTGAGCCTGTGGTTGTTCTATATGCAAGCATCAGTGTCTTGAACTGGATGCGAGCTGCAACTGGTAGCCAGTGCAAGGACACAAAGAGAGGTGTAACATGGGCTCTTTTTCCGGATGGGTTGTGTTTAGCAAGCATTTAGCTTAGCAAAAGATACAAAAAATGTATACATGTTTATAACATTTACAAATGATGAATAGTCTCAACTTTAGATCGGGTACTGCAGAAACAAGAATACATTATTTGTAAATATGTCAAAATAAGGTGAATTACGGTCATTTGGGACAATTTTCGCTATCAAAATGACTCCTCATAAAGGTAATAATGATTAGAAAATGTTTATAAACATTTACAATTGATGAATAATTTCCACTTTAGATTGGGTACTGCAAAAATATTAACAAATAAGCAAATAGTAGACGTCTACACAACAAAAAAAGACCAAATCTATGACTTCTACAGGCTGATTATGATTAAATTAATATATTAGCATGAATAGTTTGTGAAGTGCTTAAAATTAATATTAAGCTCTATTTTTTTACAACATTTGTTATCCTGGACGCCAGAGGCCACCCAGGCCTTTCAACATCTGAAGTTTGCCTTCTGCTCTGCACCGGCTCTGTTTCATCCTAACCCTACCCTCCGTTTTGTGGTAGAGGTAGACGCTTCAACCCTGGGAGTCGGTGCGGTGCTATCCCAGTGGAAGGGTGAACCCCCAGTACTCCATCCTTGCGCATATTTCTCGAGAAAACTGTTTGTCTGCCCTATTGAATGGGCCCTGGATGATCAAATTCGAGCCGCCACTCTGGACGAACCTCCTCTGCTGGGAGGTCCAGAAGGGAAGAGTTTTGTACCAACTGCTCTATGCCTCGCCCTTCTGGACTCTGTTCATTCTTCTCCGGGATCGGGTCACCCAGGCAGCCAACGAACCCTCTAGCTTTTCCGGAACAGATACTGGTGGCCCAACATGGCTCGGGATGTCGCCCGCTACGTCAAGGGTTGTTCAGTCTGTGCCATTGCATCTACACCGCGTCGTCTGCCAGAAGGAAAGTTGGTTCTGTTACCCATTCCGTGCCGACCCTGGTCCCATCTCGGAATTGACTTTGCTACTGACCTCCCCTCCTCGAATGGATTCACCACCATCTTAGTTGTTATCGACAGATTTTCAAAGGCCTGCAAACTCATCCCTTTACGGGGGTTACCCACAGCATTGGAGACGGCTGAAGCTCTATTCCAACACGTCTTTCGGAATTTTGATATACCTGAAGATATTGTTTCCAATAGAGGACCACAATTTATCTCCAGGGTTTGGCATGCATTCTTCCGTCTGCTAGGAGTAACCGTCAGTTTATCTTCAGGTTACCATCACCAGTCTAATGGCCAGACCGAACGTAAGATCCAGGAGATTGGGCGTAATCTCCGAACATACTGTCACGAACACCAAGACAGCTGGAGCCAGTATCTCCCCTGGGCTGAGTACGCTCAAAATTTCCTGTGACAGGAAACAACAGGCTTGACACCTTTCCAGTGCATACTTGGATATCAACCTCTATTCTTCCCGTGGACCAGAGAACCCTCTGAAGACCCTGTAGTTGACTTTTGGTTCCGTGAGAGCGAGAGGGTATGGGACTCAGCACACACCCATCTTCAGCAGGCAGTTCGGAGACATAAGATCAATGCCGATGTCAGTCGCACCACAGCCCCGCTGTACCGACCAGGAGACCAAGTCTGGCTCTCCAGACGGGACATCCGTCTCCGGCTGCCCTGCAAAAAGCTGAGTCCCCGTTACATCGGTCCTTTTCCCATCTTAAGGCAGATCAATGAAGTGACATATAAACTCAAACTCCCTAATCAGTACTGCATCTCACCCACATTCCATGTCTCCCTACTCAAACCATTCACTAATCCTCTTCTTCCTACATCCACAGAACCCGAGATACCTCCTCTCCCCGAAGTCGACACCAGCGAAACCATCTACCTAGTCAAAGACATCTTAGACTCCCGACGGCGGGGCGGCCATCTCCAATACCTCGTGGATTGGGAGGGATACGGTCCCGAGGAGAGATCATGGGTGGACAGAGATGATATCATGGATCCATCACTCCTCGCAGACTTCCATCAGTTCCACCCAGATCGATCGGCTCCCAGGGGGCGCGGTCGTCCTCGCCGTCGGTCGCCAGGAGTCACCCGTGGGGGAGGGGTTACTGTCACTGACTCACTGGCCACACTATCCACATACACCAGATCACAATCACCAGATTACTAATTACCACCACCTGTATCCACTTCCCAGTTCTCATAGAAGTCTACTCACCTCATTCCCTCGTCGGCTGGTCTCGAGGTTGTACGCTGTTCATTACCTGCTATCCTTCCTGTTGGAATCCTGATCCTCCAGTTGAACTTTCCTGCAAGAACGAGATAAGGACTGTTATCTTCCTTTTTTGAGCTTCATATGACCATTTATGTTGGATCTTGCCTGATTGAATCCCCTTTCTGTTTATGATAATAAAATAAGCACTTATTGCCAGAACTCACATTGTGCCTCTCCTTCCTGTATGTGACAATAAAGTTATAATAAAGTGTTGCCTCCTTCTTTTGCTTGGTCCCTCAAAGGCTGCTTGCAGCTATATTTCTTGTTGTTTTTCATTCTTCAGTGATTCTGCTTGTCATCATCATATAATAATCTTCAATAATGCTGAATCATCACACAATTGTATTTATGGACATCTCAGGTTAGACTTCATGACATTTACCTTTATTTAAGTAAGAAGGTCCTTTTCAGTGGTCTGAATATCTGTATTTCTAGGAAATGGGGCAGTTTTATAAAACAAATGTGAAATCATTGTTAAATTTTACTGCACTCTTAACATCTTCCTATATAATTTAACACATGAAAAGCATGACAATTACCAGTAGTGTAATAATAATATATTATATTATAATAAGGGAAATGCCTGCTTTTTTCAGTAACTCACACAATCAGTTAAATAACTGATAATTATTTACATTTGGTGTGAATGTATGTATTTGTATTGAAATTCACACTTCTAAAGAAAAAAAAAATATTATTGTAACATTATACTGCATTTTCTCTGTACAAATAATGTTCTTATTTAAAAACAGTGTAGGATATAACTGTTCAGTGTTTACATATTTATATTCAGTCATAATTCTACACTATATATTTGGATTTCCTATAATTACTTCCTAGTATTTAATAAATAGATTCATAAATATTGAAGACAGAGAGTGTATGGTATTATATTACCCTCAGTGGCTCAGTGGATCTCCTGTGTGTAATCTGCTTGAAAGCCCCTGCCACCCCCGTTTATCTGAGCCATGACTATGCAGGACTGCAGGTTTATTTAAGATCATGTGATATCCTTGAAAAAAGAGCCGCAATCTGACGTCACCGTAACCTTCCTATCCATTCTGATTGGATTGCTTACGTCCTGCATAATAATGTACCGTTCTTTATAAATGGGCAATGCAGTGACAAAAGAACATAGCAAAGAAATCCAAGGGAAAAAGACACAACTGCGATACAGACAACTTCAGCTCGCTGTTTGGAAGTCAGCTACCTAAGGTTTGACTTTTTTTGTTTACATATATTCACTTAGCACATGCTTTAATCAAAACCCAACAGCACATTTTTGGTTCCTACCAGGATTGTTAATTTTGTCAGACCATTCCCAGAACATTGGATATTTTTCAATGTTCAGAATATTTGTTGTTGTTGTTTTAAATTATGCATAATCGCACAGGTCATTAGGCTATGTTAATAGACATTGTAAAACGTTAAACGTGAAAACGTGTGATGTGGCTTATTAAGATAATGAAGGAATAAATGAAGCAAGTTGTGCTATTCTGATGATGCTGCATTGCAGGCAAACAGTCCAGATTAGGATGTGAGCACAAAATGTTTTCATAGGGAGGGGCCAGCAACCAGCCTGGGGTGGCTCAGAAATCTTCTCTATTTCAATATAAAAATGTGTTTGACTATAATGTACTGGACGGTTTTAGTGCCACAACTCAATACAATTAATTTATACTTAATTGTAATTGAGATATTTGTAAATTAAGTAATAATGAGTGAATATGACACCATAAAGGGGCTCACTATAGCTTTATTGCTTAGTCAGCTTGGTTCTGGTTCTTAACCTCCCCCCCTCTTTTTTATATCTCAATCCTCTGTGCAGAAGATGCATTCAGTGGAAAAATACATACACAATACTTGGAGAAAAACATCAACGTGCTTTACTGGAACAGTAGCTATATTAGCCTAAACCAAAAAAAAAGGCGATCGTTTAACTCACTTTTGAACAATATAAAATAAAAATGCTGGATGTGGCTAAATTAAATAAATTACCTAAAGAAAAACCTTACATTCAATAAAAATATATTACCAAACTAAAATAAGTTAAATAAGTTGTCAAATGAAAGAAAATATGTGTGTACATGTAGGCTATTATTGCCTTCACTTTAAACCAACTTTTTGGTTGATAAGTTATACACTTTTAATCATCTAAATTATATCTCTAATGTAGCGTTCACTTTCAGAAAAAATAGCTTTTGCGGAAGGTGTCAAGCACAAGTGATAAGTTCTGGACATCAGGCCAGCAATAGAAAACACCCTTTCTGCACTGGCTGAGCCACTGGGGATGCTAAATATGCGTCTTGCAATGTGTGAAAGTTGGAGCAGTATACCAGAGTTGTCCTTCCAGAAACGAAGGACGTCAACGTCGGGGTTCATTCTTGGCATTGCGAGGCATTGATCGACTTCTCCTCTTACGTCTACTGCAGCAGATGAATGTGCCGCAGTTGCGTATGACTGGAACATTGACTTGACTTTCTTTGAGGTTGATGGCTCAGGGTCAGCGACAAGGGAAGGGGATGCTACCTTTTTATTCATATTGCGGAGAAGTTGTGTTTGATGAACTAACAACTCCCTGCTCTCAATCTTTTTCTCTTTGAACCTACAAGAACACGGGCCACTTGTGCATTTAGGGGGCACAATTTTGAAAAGAATCTTAACCTACTTTAAGTATTATTAATTCAGTCATTTTTCAACTTGTCATCTATTACTGAAATCTCTAGAAGTAATCTATAACAATTTCAACTAATATTAATGTTTCATCGTGTTTCATTTATTTTGTACTGTAGTGTCAAGGGCATCATGCACTCTTTATTTGCAACGGGACATGAGTGAAGGGGGGGCTCTGATGCTTGTTATGTGACACAGAGCAGCCACAATACCACTGTATAACTGATATAGGCTTATGTCCCTAATAAAAGTCCCTAATTTTAATCATTAAACAATTGTTTATTGTAGTTTTTGGGATATATATCCCATTAGGATTTATTATTTTTAACAAGCCACCAATTGAAGGCAACTAATTACCAGTAGAGACAAACAGGGTCCATTACAGTTTCCAGTAAAACCAATACAAGTCCCATTATAACCAGTAAAACCATTACTAATTTTGTAATGGTGTCTATTGTTTTTTTCAGCAGTGTTTTATTTATGTTAGTCGATATATCCCTAAAATATATCACAAAATATCTTGATTCTCAAATATGTGTGAGTAAATTCATTTTGCACCTTTATAGATTATGTTAGTTGATCTATAATGCATCCTTCACACTGGATACCAGACTGGGACATCGAAGGACTGACCTTGAATATCCAGGTGCAACAGACAGGGAGTGACAGGACTCTGGACAAACAGCTGTGAGGCGATGAGACTATATGAAAGATCAGCTCATGAGATTCTGGACGATCGGCTGTGAGGTGACAAGACTTTGGACGATTGGCTGTGACTTGACAAGACTCTGGACGATCGGCTGTGACTTGACTTGATTCATGTCGATCAACAGTGACTTGACTTGACTCAGGAATAGCAGCTGTGACTTGACTGGACTCATGAAGATCAGCTATAATAATAATAATATGTTTTATTTTTATAGCGCCTTTCAAGAACCCAAGGTCACTTTACAAAGTAATACAAGCAATTGGCAAACATAATACACCAAACAGTCAGAGGAAGCAATCATACAAACAAGTGTTGACAACAAGGAACTACAGTTAATTAACAACAACAGGTCTCGCAATCATATGATGAAAGTTGATGAAAGGGGAAACAGAGAGGTAGAAGAGTTATTTAGAAAACAAAGTGAATAGATGAGTTTTAAGTTGAGACTTAAAGGTCTGGAGAGAGGAGGCGGCACGAACATTATGGGGCAGCTTATTCCATAGCTTAGGGCCTATAATACAGAAAGCTCTGCCACCCACCGTAGAGAGTTTATACTTGGGCACAACAAGCAAGTTATCATTGCTAGATCTGAGAGTCCGTGCAGGAACATATGTTTGCACTAACTAAACTAGGTATTGAAGTTCGAGGCAATTATAGGCCTTATAAACTAAAACTAAGAGTTTGAACTGAATATGTTTGGGCACAGGAAGCCAGTGAAGTTGGTGAAGGATGGGAGTGATATGCGCAGATTTTTTATTAAATGTAAGGACTCGAGCAGCAGAGTTTTGCAACATTTGGAGACGATTAATAACTTTGGCAGGTAAGTCTCTATATAAGGAGTTACAGTAGTCCAATTTCGAGGTTATAAAAGCATGGATAATAGTTTCAGCATCTGCAAAATTAAGTGAGGGACGTAAACGAACAATATTTCGCAGTTGATAAAAACAGGATTTAACTATCCAATGACCAATGTGTGAATCAAAGCATAACATTTACATTTACATTTAGTCATTTAGCAGACGCTTTTATCCAAAGCGACTTACAATTGGGGAGTACATAAAGCGATTAATCTTGAAGAGGCAAACATACAGAGGAAGTTCCAATAACACTAAGTCACAGGCATTGTTCAAATAAGTACAAGCTAGCAAGGGAAGGAGAGAAAGATAAAGAAAAATATGAAGATTTTGAAAAAGTGAAAGATTTTTTTTTTTTTTCTTTATGTAATCAAGTAGAGTTGAAAGAGATGAGTTTTCAATTGTTGCTTGAAAATTGACATGGATCCAGCATTCCGGATGGGGATGGGAAGATCATTCCACCGGTCAGGAATGGTGAAAGAGAATGCTCTGGAGAGTGATTTTGAGCCTCTCTGTGATGGTACCATGAGGCGTCGCTTACTAGCAGATCTCAGACTTCTGGAGGGGATGTAAATTCGTAATAGTGAGTGGAAGTAGGTGGGTGCTGAGCCTGTGGTTGTTCTATATGCAAGCATCAGTGTCTTGAACTGGATGCGAGCTGCAACTGGTAGCCAGTGCAAGGAGACAAAGAGAGGAGTAACATGGGCTCTTTTGGGCTCGTTGAAGACCAGTCGTGCCGCTGCATTCTGAATCATTTGTAGAGGTTTTATTGTGTTTGATGGAAGTCCAGCTAGAAGAGCATTGCAGTAGTCCAGTCTAGAAATGACAAGGGCCTGGACAAGAAGTTGTGCAGCATGCTCTGTCAGAAAGGGCCTGATCTTTCTGATGTTGTGTAGTGCAAACCTGCAAGATCGAGCAGTCTTTGCAATGTGCTCTTTGAAGGTCAGCTGGTCATCAAAGATTACACCAAGATTTCTGACCGAAGCTGATGGGGTAATTGTTGATGAACCTAACTGAATCGTGAAATCATGCTGTAGAGTTGGAGTTGCAGGGAAGACAAGAAGCTCAGTCTTTGCCAGGTTGAGCTGTAGATGGTTTTCTTTCATCCAAGCCGAGATGTCCGCCAGGCAGCCTGAGATCCGTGCAGCTACCGTTGGATCATCTGGTCGAAATGAGAGATAGAGCTGTGTGTCATCAGCATAGAAATGGTAGGAGAAGCCATGTGCCTGTATGATGGGAGCCAGTGATGTAGTGTATGTGGAGAAGAGGAGGGGTCCAAGAACCGATCCCTGGGGAACCCCAGTGACCAATTTATGTGCTTTGGATACCTCCCCTCCCCAGGCCACCCTGAAAGACCGACCAGTGAGATAGGATTCAAACCAGCGAAGTGGAATCCCAGTGATATCCAGTGATGAGAGGGTGGACAGGAGGATCTGATGATTGACAGTGTCAAAAGCGGCAGACAGATCCAGCAGAATGAGGACTGATGATTTGGAATTGGCTTTGGCAATTCGCAGGTCTTCAGTGACTGAGAGTAGCGCAGTCTCAGTTGAATGGCCACTCCTGAAACCTGACTGTTTATTGTCCAGTTTGTTGTTCTGTGAAAGAAACAATGAGACCTGGTTAAAGACAACTCGTTCGAGTATTTTGGCAATGAATGGAAGGAGACAGGTCTGTAGTTTTCTAAAAGAGAAGTGTTTAATGTAGGTTTTTTGAGCAGTGGGGTTACCCGAGCCTGCTTGAATGCAGTGGGGAAGATGCCTGTGAGGAGAGATGTGTTGATAATGTGTGTGAGTGCTGGTAGGAGTGCGGGAGAGATTGCTTGGAGAAGGTGTGAGGGGATAGGGTCTAGAGGACATGTTGTAGGATGGCTGGAGAGGAGAAGTTTGGATACTTCCGCCTCAGTGAGGGGACAGAAGGAGAATATGGGAGTTTGAGCAGTGGATCTAGTTGGTTTGGGGTCCTGTGTGAGTGGAGGTGAAAACTGACTGCTGATTGTTTTAGATTTGTTTGTAAAAAAAGTTGCAAAGTTATCCGCTGTTATAGACGTGGTGGGAGGTGGTGAAGGGGGACAGAGGAGAGAATTAAATGTTCTAAAGAGATTACGCATATCTGGAGCATTGTTGATCTTGTTATGGAAATGTGACGATTTGGCAGTGTGGACTTCAGCGGAGAAAGATGAAAGAAACGATTGATACATACTCAGGTCCGACGGCTCGTTTGATTTTCGCCATTTTCTCTCTGCCGCTCGGAGTCTGGTCCGATGTTCACGAAGAACATCAGATAACCAGGGGTTAGAAGGGGCAGTCCGTGCTGGCCTGGAGGAGAGAGGACAAATGTCATCTAGACAAGTGATTAAAGTAGAGCATAAAGTATCAGTAGCAGCATTCACATCCAGAGATGAGAAATGGGTAGGTGAGGGAAGAGAGGAGGATACTACAGAGGAAAGATGTGAGGGAGAAAGGGAGCGTAGGTTTCATCTAAAAGTAACCGGTAAGGGGGTTGGTGGCACCCTGGTAGCAAAGTGTAATGTGAATTTAATGAAGAAATGGTCAGAGATATGTAGTGGTTGTACCAGAATGTTATCTGCAGTACAATCGCGTGTGTAAATTAAATCAAGTTGGTTGCCTGATTTGTGAGTGCTAGTAGTGGTAAGGCGTTTGAGATCAAATGAAGCTAGGAGCGAATGAAAGTCTGTGGCATAAGGCTTTTCTAGATGAATGTTGAAATCGCCAAAAACTAAGAGTGGGGTTCCATCCTCCATGAAAGAGGACAGCAACCCATCCAGCTCCTCTAGGAAGTGGGCTAGAATTTGGCCAGGGGGACGGTAGATTACCACAATCTGGAGTTTTATAGGAGCCATTACAGTAATCGCATGAGATTCAAATGAGTTGTAATTGCATAGGGGCGAGTGGGTTGAGTATTTCTAATTATTTGAAATGAGCAGACCAGTGCCCCCACCCCGGCCAACCTGACGTGGGGTGTGAGAGAAAGAGAAATTGTTAGAGAGGGCAGCTGGAGTTGCTGAATCTTCTGGACGAATCCAGGTCTCAGTCAAGCCTAAGATGCTGAGAGTGGATTGTAAAGAAAAAGCGGAAATGAAGTCTGCTTTGTTGACAGCTGACTGACAATTCCAGAGAGCCATAGAGAAAGAAAGAGGTGTAGTAGAAGATGTAGAGATGGGGTGCAGGTTAGCAAGATTACGTTGCCGTCTGCGTGTGATGTTAGAGCATGGTCGAGAGACAACCGGAATGGTTTTGAAACACATAATAGAGGTGGAAGGATAGAGGATAGCAAAGGAGAGTGTGTGAGGGAAGGGGAAAAAAAATTATACCTAAATGCGTTGCCGGTGTAGTTGCTCGGGTAAAGTCGCGCAGGAAAAAGTAACACAGAGTCAAACACAGAGTCAAACAACACTCCCAAATTTCGCACAGTTGTAGAGGGCCTAATCTGGACACCATCGATATCTATAAAGATGTCATGCTGGGAGGAGCTCTGTGATTTAGGGCCAACCAGCAGGATTTCAGTTTTGTCTGCATTTAGTTGTAAAAAGTTATCTGACATCCAGGTTTTAAGTTTTTGAAGACAGAAAACAATAGAAGGGGGTGGGCAAACTGAGCTTGGTTGAACTGTAAAGTACATTTGAATATCATCAGCGTAGCTATGAAAATTGAGACCATGACGTCTGATGATCTGACCCAGTGGCAGCACATAAATGAGAAATAAAAGAGGACCAAGTACGGAACCTTGGGGTACACCACGGGAAATAGTGACAGTGCAAGATCGATTCTTATCTATCCTAACAAATTGCCGTCTATCCGATAGATATGATGTTAGCCACTGAAGAACAGCACCATTGATACCTATAGCAGATAGTCGAGAAAGAAGTACAGAGTGGCAAACAGTATCAAAAGCTGCACTCAGATCAGGGAGAACCAGGATACTGCGGGCACCTGAATCAGAAACCTTAAGGAGATCATTAACCACTTTTAAAAGTGCTGTTTCTGTACTGTGAGAGGGACGGAAACCAGATTGAAACTGCTCATAAAGATTGTGTTTCTCTAAATGAGACTGCAGTTGTGCTGCAACTACCTTCTCAATATTTTAGCAACAAAAGGGAGGTTTGAAATTGGTCTAAAACTGTTCAGATCTGTATTGTCAAGTCCAGGTTTCTTAAGGATTGGAGTGATGGCAGCTATTTTTAGGTCTTGTGGAACATAACCAGTGGCAAGGGATCTATTTATTATATAAGTAATAGACTGGATGAGTGAAGGCAAAAGGGTTTTGAGTAAGTATGTTGGAATAGGATCAAGTGTACAGGAGGCAGAGTTCGATTTGATAACCAGTT
Source organism: Oxygymnocypris stewartii (assembly GCA_003573665.1). Lineage (NCBI taxonomy): Eukaryota > Metazoa > Chordata > Actinopteri > Cypriniformes > Cyprinidae > Oxygymnocypris > Oxygymnocypris stewartii. Next base: position 510,039 of record QVTF01019794.1, read on the forward strand.
GTTCAACCGCAGATATATTTGTGGGTAAGAAAGTGTTGAGTGGGTGACCTATCAGACATGGAAAAAGATGGGGAGAGACAGATGGGGAAAAGTCTTGGTAAATGTTATCAATTTTACATAAGAAAAAAGACTGAAAGCTTTCACAAAGATCAACAAAGCCATGAATAGCTGCAGAAGATGGTTTAACAAGTTTGTTGATCTCAGAGAAAAGGGCTTTAGGTTTACACTTAGCTTTATAAATGACCGTAGAGAGATAGGTAGAGCGTGCAGTGTTAAGTGCTTCTTTATACTTCACTACTGAATCTGAAAAAGCAATAGCATGCACTACAAGGGAGGATTTTTTATAAAGTCGTTCATAACGCCTACATTCAGCTTTCATTACTCTAAGTTCAGGGGTGAACCAAGGAGAGGAGTGAGCAGAAGGGACAGTTCTAGTTTTTAGTGGAGCAAGATCATCCAAAACATTACAAATAGTTTCATTATAGGTTGAGAGTATCTCATCAGGGCTCAGGAGGTTGAGTGCGGATGAGAGAGGGGAGGCAGCAATGGCAACAGAAAAACTGTCAATGGCTACAGATTTCAGGTTACGGTAAGAAATAGTAGTTTTAGTTTTTGGTTTCATAAGGGGGAGAGGAAAACCAAAGACAATAAGTTTATGATCAGAGATGCCCATTTGCCCATGCTGTGATACATCAAAGTAATCCAAAACAGACAAAAAATATTTAGTAGTATTACAATCAGAATCAACATGTATATTAAAGTCACCTAGCATTATGATTCTGTCATGCTGGGCACAGGCGAGAGTTAGAAGTTCAGTCAACTCAGAGAGGAAACTCGAGTTATGCTTAGGGGGTCTATAAATCAACAGAATCAGAATTGGAGCAGGACCAGCAAGTTTAAAGGATAGACATTCAAAACTTGAAACATTAAGAACATCATATGTGGTCATTTTATAATTGTTCTTAAATACCACAGCCAAACCACCACCTCTGCCAGTGAGACAAGGTTTTGTCAGATAACTATATCCAGGAGGGGTTAATAGATTAAGTTCAATGAAGTCATCAGGCATTTGCCAGGTTTCAGTTAAAAATAGTAAATCCAGATTTCTCTCAATCATGATGTCACTCAGCAATGTACCCTTGCCATTCAAGGAACGAGTATTCAAAAGGGCACAGTTGTGTCTGCGGGGCACATGCGTTGCACACCATGGCGAATGAGCTATGACATGACTTGACTCATGAATGGCAGTAACGACGTGACTGGTTATTTTATGCCGCCATTTTAAAAAGGGGGTTTTGGTGCAGCCACCATTTCAGTTATAGATGTGGTGTCGCGTTCCTCATCCGCGACACCCACAGTGAATGGAGAGCCAACACACAACAAAGCATAGTCCATAAACTGACAGAGTGATGAACGCAGATCCTCATGTCTAAGCTTAGACATCAGCAGTTGATTAATGCCTTCGCAAAAAAAACTATCAGTAAACAGTCCGGTAAATCAGAGTGATTGGCAATGGACAAATACTCTTGAATATAGTCCTTGAGCGATCGCGTACCCTGCTCGAGGGCTAATAACAGTCTTGCAATGTTCACACCTGGCCAATGTTCATTAGGAAATCTGCTGGATCCTTGTATGGCCGAGTATTCTGTAAGGGGGCGAACGAGACATGAGACGTAAAGATCCATTTGCAAGCTTTTTATTGACAAAAGTGGTCAACAAACACAGGCAGGGTCAAAACATCAGCAATCAGGTATAAAACAGGTAAGACAAAGAGTAAACCTAGGGCAAGCGTGGGTTTTTGATCGGTGAACAATATCCAGAAGGCTTGAGAAGATGGGTAGTCCGCTAATGTGAGCAATAATCCAAATGAGGTACAAACAGTCCGAACGGCGAGACAAGGGTTAATCCAAGATACACAGGCAGGAATCAGGAAAAAAGGAAAGAAGGCAACATGAAATGACTAGACTAACTAGAACTGGAAACTAGAATCAGTAAAGCAGCAATCACTAGGTGAGTGCTAAATGCAGAACAATACTTGAGACTAAACAGAAACACAGAATGGCTCGGTAAGGCAGTTAACACCAGGAGAGTGCTAAACGCTACAACAATACTCGGCGATCTGAAAGAGGAAGTCCAAGACTTATAAAGTGTGTTTGAAAGGATTCAGCTGTGTATATATAATCGGTGAATTCAGCTGTGTGTGTGTGCAATCAGTACAATGGATCATAGAAAACTGTAGTCCGGAGTGACATGTAAAAGTCTGTGTGGTGTGAGAGTCAATGTAAAGAGAAGATGACATCTGGTGGTGAGTAAATTGAAATGCATGGACAGGATTCCTGACAATCTTTACTTTGTTGTTTCTGATGAGAGAATATAACAGTGCGCGTGGTGACAAAACAGGAGAGACTGAGCAATTCACCCAAAATTGTTTGCTGTAATATGACTCCAATTTTAGGGAGCTTGATGGCAGGGGGCACTGAACTAACTAAATTCAGCTGTTTTGAAACTGAAAACTCAGAGTTTTCCATCTCAGGGTAGGTCAACTCAGAGTTCTAAAAGTTTAAACTCAGAGTTTTCACTTAACCTCCTTTCTGAAACGGACCCCAGGAAACATTTAAAAAAACAAATCAAACACAGACCAAACGTGACAGTTTTCCGATTGTATTTTTACTTTTTTCTTTAAATCCTCAAGTTCAAGGTGTGCAATTTGACATAAAGTGTCTTTTCAGCTAGTTTATTAAACACGTTACAATAAAAGCTTGGGATTGTATCATGAGTTAGCTTTCATTTTTTCTCTCTCAGATATAAAGCTACGTTGGTAATGAAGGGGAATTTATAGATATGGTGAATGAAGACCAAGAGTTGGAGATCCAATTAATTGAATAAAAGTTTAATAAAGAAAAATAGCAAATAGTTTGCAGTTTCACCAGCAGAAGCCAGCTTCTTGTCTCACAAGGAGTTCATTGGCCACTCTGCAAACACATTTGATGCAGCTGTAGTTATACTAACATAAGGTCACTAATTACATCAATACAGTAAATACTTAAGGTATAGAGGCTTCTGATTGGCTAAAAAAGATAGACAAATTAGTAACTTCCATACATGGACTCGTATCTCCATCCACCACGTTTCTTACTCTCGGACCATGTATTTAGACACATGGTGACCTTATATGTCATGAACAGTGTTGGGGAAAGTTACTTTTAAATGTAATTCATTACAATATTGCGTTACTCCCTAAAAAAGTAACTAATTATCTTACGTTAGTTTTTAAATATGAGCAGGGCTTGATTGTTTGTTTTTAATACAAGAAGTTATATTGATAACAAATATAAAAGCCCTTTAACAGAAAACAGTGTAATGAATAAACCTAAATTAAAAGTACATTTTGAACATGATTTCTCCCCGAGTCCCATCGAATTGCATCGGCTGTGGGGATGATGACAACAACTCCCATGATTCCACACTTAGTCACGGCATCATCAAACTACGCCTTTGTTTAATTTGAATATGCACCATCTAGCGGTGAAAATTACATACTGTGCCTTTAACATATTTAATTATTGCTGGTTTGCGTCATATTCTGAGTTTGCATTTCACTATTTTAATTTATTTTGATGACTGAATATGTTTTTTTTTTGCGAGTGGGGTGAATTAATACACATTCACATTTAGTCTAGAACTACAGTAAGATCATGTTCACACAGCGCACTGTCCGTCAATAAACGGGAAAAAAGTAACTGGCGTTACTTTTTGAAAAATTTAAAAGTAATGCGTTACTTTACTAATTACTTGAAGAAAGTAATATTATTACGCAACTTGCGTTACTTGTAATGCGTTAACCCCAACACTGGTCATGAAGAGGTATTGACAGGTCTCACGCAGAATGTCAGTGGTCCACCAGAATCTGTACACAACATTAGCGCACATACACAAATACACTGGATCCACAGCTACTACAAGGTAGAAATTGGCCCACCGTTGCGCCACCCTTATAAGCTTTAGCAATAAACAGGAAAGATTCCCAAAACATACTGATAACATATGTTGTAGTCTTGGTGAGAAGCACAGACAATATTCATCTTTATTCAACTTAGATTCTCTTATCTGAGAAACTGTCACAAAACAAGTCTATATTTCACCTCTGGAAGCCGTGCAAATTGAGCAAACATGTGAAAGCAAGTAGCAACATTCATTGTAAGTTATAAATATATGAAAACATTAAAATGATAAAACAATAGCATAATATTAAGCTTTGATGAAGCCTCATCCATACCTAGGCATGACCACAGTCACTTTTCAAACCTCAAATACAGACAAGAGAGGAAGGGAACATTTCAAAACCCAAGCAACCATTTCTATGGGTGCACACATTTGAAAGAATGCAATCAAATCATTTAATACATTGATAATTGCTTAATACCTTTACTATACTTACTCATGTCAAATCACTCAAAAAAGGATATATATACAGTGCTGCTTGAAAGTTTATGAGCCTTTTAGAATTTTCTATTTTTCTGCATAAATATGACCCAAAACATCATCAGATTTTCATATAAGTCCTGAAAGTAGAGAACCCAATCAAATAAGTGAGAGAAAATTATTTTCTTTATCATTTACTTATTGAAAGAAAGTATCCAGTGTTACGTATCTGTGCATTCCAAAAGTATGTGAATCTTTGCTTTCAGTATCTGGTGTGACCTCCTTTTGCTGCAGTAACTGAAGGTAAAGTTTCTTGTAATTGCTAATCAGTCCCGCACAATAACATGTAGGAGTTATAGCCCATTCCTAAGTGCAGAACCACATAAACTCTGTGATGTTGGTGGGTTTCCTCATATGAACTGCTTGCTTAGGTCCTTCCACAACATTATACTTGGATTAAGGTCTGGACTTTGACTCAGCCATTATAAAACATTAACTTTGGTTTGCTTGGGGTTGTCCTCTTGCTGCATGACCCATGTTTTCTTGATACTCTGTTCTGAAACAGATGTTCTGACATTTTCATAAAAAATTTGCTGGTATAATTCAGAAATCATTGCTCCATCAATGATGGCAGGCTGTCCTGGCCAAGATGCCGCAAAATAGGCCCATGCCATTATACTACCACCACCATGTTTCACAGACGGGACAGGATTCTTAAGCTGGAATGCAGTGTGTTCTTTTCTCTAAACATAATAGCTTCTCATTTAAACCAATAAGTTATAGTTTGGTTTCATCCATTCATTAAACCTTTCTCCAACAGTCTTCTGGCTTGTCCACATGATCTTTAGCAAGCAATTTTATTTTTTGGAGAACAGTGGATGTCTTCTTGTGACTCTGCCATGCACACCATGGTTGCTCCGTGTTCTCCTGATGGTGGGCTCATGAACATTAGCCAATGTGAGAAAGGTCTTTAGTTGCTCAGAAGTTACCCTGGGAACTTTTGCAACCTCGCAGACTATTACACGTTCTGCTTTGGAGTGATCTTTGATGTTCGACCTCTTCTCGGGAAGGTAACATGGTCTTGAATTTCCTCCATTCGTACACAATCTGTCTGACTGTGGATCCAAACTCTTAAGAGATGGTTTTGTGATGAGCAACATCAACTGTTTTTCTGATGTCCTCGGTGATCTCCTTTGTACATGACATGATTCACTTCCAAAAACATGATCAGACTTGGATAGATCCCTGTTCTTTGAATAAAACAGGTCACATACTGACATTTGATAGTCATTGCACTGACTGAAAACACATCTGCACAGATGGACTCTAATTTCACCTTTAAATTAACTGTTAATCCAAGAAATTCATATACTTTTGCCATTCACAGATATGTAATATTGGACCATTTTCCTGAATAAATAAATGACAAATAAAATATTTTTGTCTCATTTGTTTGATTAGGTTCTCTTTGTCTACTTTCAGAACGTAAGTGCTTTCAGTGCTAAAGCTTGAATGGGTCATATTTATGCAGAAATGTAGAAAATTCTTCACAAACTTTCAAGCAGCACTGTATATATATATATATATATATATATATATATATATATATATATGTATATATATATATATAAAGAAAGTGAGGAAAGAATAAGTTTAAGAGAATGAAAATGTGAAATCCTAAGCTTATATATATATTTATATATATTCTCGTGTTATGTTTCTTTTATTTTTTACATTTTTTTTTTGCACTGTCCATTGAGCGGACCCGTCCTGACTTACATTTCACTACTGATTATACCCTGTATGATTGCGTATGTGACGAATAATAAAGAACCTTGAACCTTGAACCTTATAGCAATATATGTTATTGCAGAGACCTGAACAACCACCAATCACTTAATTAACCCTCGCATTGAATTTTCAATGAGGCTAAAATTTATATTAAATGCACCAGCTCAGCTAGAATCTGGAGGTAAGCCTACTTGCGTTGAGTGTTAAGGGATTCCCTTTTGTGGTCGTCGTTCCAGAACATGAGGTTTCCTGAGGTTGGTGATTGGCTGGAAGTTCAGTAGTCGTTGAAGTGATGTTTTGGGAAGCCAATTGTTGGGCGTTGGCTGAAGTTGTGGAGTTGTGGTCTGGCTGAATTTTGAGGCGATCACACTTGAAGTTGGACTTTGTGGCAACCTTAGAACACGAAACTCTCAACAGAAAGAAAATAAATTGAAGTAAAATATGAAAAGGATGTAACGAGACTAGGTGTTTCTTCTTCTCATTGTGGTGTAAAGTAGCAGCTGGCATGTAAGCCAGAGCACACTCAAAGAGTTCTAAAAAGCAGCCTCAAAACACGGTGGCACAATGAAAGAAAAGCATTGACTTAGCTCGAGTTGTTGCTCTGTTTCTGTTTCTTCTCCCAATCCACAAATCAACACTTTCTCACTTGCTGAAAAGAGCAAGTCTCCCTCCACCCATCCTCATCACCTTCTACAGGGGAACCATTGAGAGAGTGCTGACCAGCTGCATCACTCTCTGGTACGGGAACTGTAGTGTAGCAGACCGCAAGACCCTCTAGCGGACAGTGAACAGAGCTGCAAAAATCATTGGTGCCCCTCTCCCCTCCATCCAGGATATTTTCCTTGCACGATGCTCCAGTAAAGCAAACAGCATCGTGAAGGACCCCACCCATCCTTCCCACAGTCTCTTACAGCTCCTGCCATCAGGGAGACGGTACCGGAGCATCAGAGCCCACTCCACCAGACTGCTCAACAGCTTTTTCCCCCAGGCTGTGAGAGCCCTGAACTCAACTCACACCGCCGCTCTCTGAAACCCCATACAAACCCCTACCTTCTGAAACATGGACCATCTCAAGGTTCAAGGTTCTTTTATTCGTCACATACTCAATTATACAGGATATAATCAGTAGTGAAATGTAAATCAGGACAGGTCCACTCAAATTTTCAGGATAGCTGGTGAGACCCTGAATTTCCTCAGCTGTCGCAGATGGTACAGTCTTTGCCTGGCTTTCTTGACATGTGTTTGAATGTGTGCAGTCCAAGTCAGGTCCTCGGAGATGTTTACACTGAGGTACTTGAAACTGCTCACCCTCTCCACAAGGGTCCCACTGATCATAAGCGGCCAGTAATCCCATCAGGTCCGGCTGCTTTCCTGATGTTCATTATCCTTAGTTCCCTCCGAACCTCGTCCTCCGACACGGTGATAACATGATCATCACTGCTCTGTCTGCTGCTTCCTGACGCGCTGATCGGCAAAGTCGCGCTGCCGCCATTACATTCAAAGGGGCCGTAGAAGGCGTTTAACTCTTCGGCCAGCAACGTATCTGCTCTCACCTCTGCGGAGGATTTATTTCAAGAGGAACAGATGGTCTTCAGTCCCTGCCACATGCGTCGAGAGTCATTGAGCTGAAAATGTGACTCAATGATCCCACTGTATCGGAGTTTAGCAGCTCTCACTATACATCGGAGAGCATAGCATGATGCTTTGTACTCGCTCATGTTACCCGACAAAAGACCGGCATTGTATGCAGCAGTGCGATGGTTAACCGCATCATGGATTGATCTGTCCACCCACGGTTTCTGATTTAAGAATGTCCTTATTGTTACTATTTCAGTGGCTTGCTCGGTTAGCGTGTTGACAAAGCTTAATGCTACATCCGTGAACTCGCTGACATCAGATGAACTCACCCGGAACATGTCCCAGTCGACGTCATCAAGAGCCCCCTGTAGCATAGCTTCAGAGTGGGAGGACCAGCGCATCACTTCCCTCTCCACCGGGGGTTCCTGAACGAACCTTTGTTTATATTCCGGTGTGAGGATAATGGCGTCGTGGTCCGATTTGCCAAAAGCCGGCAGAGAACGAGCTTTGTTGGCATTCCTAACCCTTTACGATTCCTGTCAAATTTGCCTAAAATGCCTAAAAAAGGCATACACAAAGTAAATTGCATGCTGTTATTTTGGACCATTTGGATGATATGGATGGTGTTGGTCTCCTTTGAAAGGTGAAACTCTGAGGTTGGTTTCTCAACAGTCAGAATCACTGTAAGTCTTACTGATATTGAGTAATAGCACTTTGAACACACTGAAAAAAATAAAAATCAGCCTACATTTTTGTTTGTAAATAGAAGCCTGCAAATGACTATAACTGGGAGGTATGAGCTGGAAAATACATTGGGATCACAGAATGAAGCCTTACCAAGCCAAATTTACCATTTGATAAACAATATATTAGAAAATGTGTGTTTTACATAAGTTTATCTAAGTGTCTGTCTAGGCGCTTCCCAAAAAAAGACACTTGGAGACTCCAAGTGACCCTTTGTAAGCAACGACACATACAATGCTGTAATTAATGAATACTTTAATGTACAGTCATAATTTTGGGCTCTAATGAAAGGTTAAACTTAGAGCTATTCAATTGCTCATCCAGATTCACTGTCAATAATTGCTGACACATAGTAACTGAAGCATAAACACATTATAGTGACATTTATATATGGAATCCAAAATGTGTACATTTTTTAAAATGTCATTTTGATATAAGAAATTTAGATTTGTTTACATGTGTAGACAAGTTACATTACAGAAAACGCAGAAGAATGGATAGCTCCGTTGGCTAATTTAAAATGATACGACTACAATCCGTGGATGTTTATCAACAAATGCATGTGTTATGGACTAAGTATTGCACGGAATTGGATAGCCTTGACCCTTGACAGTGAAACAACACCATGTTTGTCGAACATTTATGGATCAGTGGACTAAAAAAAGGCTTTATAGGTGAGTCCCTCAGTTTTGTTGTTGTTTATTTAGTTGTTGGTGTTCTGATAAAGACACTGATTGTACCTGCTGTGTTTATTGTATCTTAAAATCACAAGAATCTCAGCTTTCCATGGACATATGACATGTTCAGCTTTTTTTTCGAAGCTATCCTAACGTCGACTGAACAGAGCAGCGCCCTTTTGGATGTCTGGCAGGTTAAACAAGTCTTAATAAACTGTCTTACATCACTCTTAATACGAGGCCAGTAAAAATACTGCAGCAGATGTTGGTAGGTCTTATTAACGCCAAAATGACCAGACACCCCACCATGAGCAGACTCTAAAACAGTATTTTGCAAAGAAGCAGGCGCAACTACCTGTATAGTTGGTTCAGTCAAACCTCCCTCTGCATTAAAAGTCCACTTACACAATAGTACCTCATTTTCAATTAAGTACCCATTAGCTGAACTCTCTTCTACCTCCGGAGACAAAGCAGCATCAAAAAGAGACTTCAAAGATGGATCCTCTCTCCGAGCAAAAACCCAAACCTGATGAGAAACAGAAGGCAAACATCCTCTGATGTTTCACAAGGCCCTTAAAATCCCTCAGCCTTTAATCATCAGTTATTTTTTTACTCATTGCACGCGTAAGTGCACATGAGACAAATACCTCTGAATACTGCTGGGAAATATCTATGTCCCCCAGCGAAGTAGGACAAGTAGTAACCACAGGTGGAGATGGGACATCACGCCACACACGGTCACCAGCCAGATTATTACCCAAAATAACTGACACTCCCTCCACTGGTAGAGAAGGACGAACTCCCATCACCACTGATCGATTTACTAAATCAGATTGGAGAAACACATTATGCTGGGGTACAGACAATGTTTGCAATCCAACACCCTGAATCAGCACCCGGTTTCCCGTATCAGTCTTCTGTGAAAAAGGCAAAACAGACTCTAAAATTAACTATTCAGATGCACCAGTATCTCGAAGATTCCTAATAGGAACCTTATCAGTACTTCCAATCAGTGACACATAGCCCTCTGTAATGAAAGGAGCATAACCTACATCTCCATCATTACAAAGTGCCACCGATTTCTCCAACTTCTGTAAAGTATCAATATAAACGTCAAACTCATCTGTCTGAACTGATGAAACAACAAGGACAGGCTTGTGTTCAGATTTAACATGCATCAGTTTTCCTTTGAGTGCTAAGTAATCCTTTTTCCAGTGACCCATTAAATGACAATAAGCACAACGGTCACTTTTATCAGCATAACTTTTCCAATTCCTCTCACCTCTATTATTATGTTCAGACAAGACTTGACGGGGTACAGTTACGCCCTCTGTTGGAACATCACTGAACTTAAACCTACCTTTCTTGACTTCACATTTATAAGTACATACTCATTAGTAAGAATGGCAGCATCATCAGTAGATGTAACACTTTGATCAGCAAAAAAGGTAGAAACATGCTCAGGCAAAGTACTTTTAAACTGTTCCAATAAAAACAACTTGTGAAAATATTCATGACTATTTGCACCTGAAGCAGCACACCAACGATCCAACTGTTTCTTTAGATCTCTCGCAAACTCACAATATGTCTGTTCTGCAGGTTTTCTTATGTTCCTAAACTTTTGCCGATAAGCCTCTGGTACCAGTTCATAAGCCTTCAGTACAGCGTCTTTAACCTTAAGATATTTTTGGCTATCGTGAACACTTAATAAAGAGTACGTTTTTTGCGCCTTAGCAGTTAACACACACTGTAACAACAAAGTCTGTTCATTTTCTGGCCATTTCTTAACATCTGCCAAATGCTCAAACAAACTAAAAAATGTGTCAACATCAGTTTCACTAAATTTGGGTAACAACTTAACATTACTTGCCACATCCAACCCTTTTTTACCCGAAACATTTAAACCAACAAAACTACCTCCCAGCTTACCCTCACCAATTAACTGAAAGCGCATAGCCTCTACCTCCAACCTACGAATCTCAACTTCACGATTTAGTTTTGTCTTTTCTATCTCTAAAAGCATTAGATCTCTTTGCTGCTCAAAATACAATTATAAAACATTACCAGCAATTTGATCAGCTCCATCATTGTCCCTAGCAGCAAACTCTCCCACACTCAAGAAATCTAAATTTACCTGATCTGCTTTTACAATTACTTTGTCTTTAGTAGTTAAAGGAATCTCATACTTATCTGCCACTTCCAACAACTGATCTTTTGTTAAGTTGTCAAACAGTTCTTCACTAGGAGACTTATAAAATAAGTCTAACTCAGTAGACATTTTAACGCAGAACTCGTTATCTGACAATTTTCAAAAACAATCAGTGATTGTTCCCCCCCCCACTCTTACAAGAACTCACCCTAGTCTTCGTGCCTCCACCAAGAGTCGAGTCGCTCAAATACCATCAATTGTCCAACCTCACAGACAAACCAGTGAGATAGACAATAGCAGCAGCGCCCTCAACTCAGAATTAGCACAAATTAATACAATAAAACAAAACAATAAAATAAAATAAAAAAGATCAATACAACGTGTTGCTATACCTACTGGGGAACACCACAAATGTGCGACAAAATACAAAGAGCTCACTGAAAAATTACTTTCCTGTAATATTATATTCCTAGGTACTAATAGAGCAAACCTACTAAGCTAACAAATATCCTGCCTGTGCCACACAATAAAGCCTAATTTGGTTTTAGGCTAATCTAAACATTTACCATAATGTGGTCAGATGAATCGAATACCAAGTTCAAATAAGCTCCGCCTACACATTATACAGGCGCTAGCGCAAAAACGTATGAATTTTCTCTTCCCTTTTTTTTCTATAAGCTGGACCTTCCAAACTATAATAAATAAAACTTATGGACGAGCCCCAATTTGTTACATCCAACTCAAGGAAGTAACAACAAAAAGGGTCTGAAGTCCAAAATTACGCTATATTAAAGCATGAAATATATATTGAAGTCCAGGGGTTTAAATGATAAAGATAATAAATGAACAACAATAAAGAACCAAACAATTAACAAAATGAAAGTCCATCTTCTCAGCTCAACTGCAGGACAAGGAAGAAAGCTCTCCTTCCAAAAAAGGCCAGCCACCTTAAATACAGTCCTGAATTGGTAACAGGTTTAGATCCTTATCTGGTAACCGATAAAACAAGAAATAACGACAACAGGAAAAAAACCAAAAGTAAAACAAAACCATAACAATATATATATATATATATATATATATTGAAGAGACAAGGATTTTGATTATCTCCCTTCAGTAATCATTGAGCTCAATCTATTGAAGGACTAAAATGACAGCATTCCATCGTGTATGTGCAGTTGATTAAAGGTTTGACTTGTTCTGTGTTGCAGGTTCAGGCACGATGAGCAGCATCATTCCCAGGAGCAAAGCAAAAGGCACTGACATCTGTGCATTTAACAAATACTATTATATAATCCGCTCTGACCTCGGCAGCTATATGCAGACAAGTAATTTAAATAAAGGTGCAGATATATCTATTTTCAGTCTGCACCCTGCCTGCCAAAATGGAGACCATTACATTGGTGGAGATAGCTACTTTCACATAATCAATGGCAATTCCGGCCGCAGAGTCACAAACCTTACGACAGACAGTGATGCTGTAGTTTACAGCCTTCATCCCAGCTGCCAGGGTGGAGACCACTACTTCGCAGCCCATGGATATTTTTACATCATCTTCCAAGAAAAGGGCACATACCGAAGAACAACAAACATGACTAAAGACTCTTATGATGAAGAACTCAATCTGGATCCCAACTTCAGAGACAGTCTGTATTACTGGGGCCTACCATATGCCAAGCAAACTGGCTTCTCCTTCCTCAAGCCTGCCTCAGAGTGGGGTGTTGAGTTCTGCACCGGTCCTGATCTCAGCACAGACGAGAACAATGCTGTCTGTTCTGTTCATCCTGAGATTCTTAACTTCCTTCCTGGTGGGCTGTCTGTAACTAAAGGCCCAGCCATTGGCATGTGGGAGAATATTAAAACGATTACTAATGACAGCAGCACACCGGTGACATGGCAAAAGAAGATCACTAAAAAGGTTGGATACAATGAGGAGAAGATGGCCCAGATCACTCACAACTGGAAGATAGACACATCATCCTCGATTGAATCTGGAGAGCTTGCCAAGTTAATTGCGAAGTTGCAGTTCTCCTTTTCTGCAGAATATGGAGGTTCACATGTCAGCACTGAAGACGAAAGCTGGAAAGACGCAACTGAAGAGGAAGAGCAGCTCACATTTGTGCTGAAGCCAAATGAGCGTTTATATCTGTGGCAGCACAAACTGTGTCTTGGACAAGAACCAGTGTTTTTCTGCTGTGATTTAAAGATTACCAGTAAGTCAAACCCTCCAACTTCACCCGCACAACCATGAATATCAACATTTCTGGATCTCTGAGGATAACCATGTGCGTTTCAGTTCAATACATTGACTATAACTTCTCATGTAATTATATAGATATCTGCATGTACTAGTTAAAACGAGCCTCAAATCATTTAATATAAAGAAGAGATTTTTCAGGTGATATGACTACAATTACTGAAACTTTGTGTTCATGATTAAAATAATCTGACAATGCTACTTTAAATCTCATGAAACAATTAAATAGCACTGCATACCGCTCTTGAAGTCTTGGTGTTTTTGCTGTCATTCTGTTTCTTTTCCTGAATACTGTTTCACAACAAAATAATGTCTGAGAGTTCCTGGCCTCCTGGTATGGTTAGACAAGTTACTAAACTTTGAAAATTTGTATTTGAATTAAATTCAGTTTATAAAGTACATTTAAACATTTAAAAGCCTTGGTTGGCCAAAAGTGCTATATATAGATTTGAAAAACAATAAATAAAAATGAGACAGATCAAAGTTACAAAGAATAGACATATTTTTAACAATTTAAATTTAAATTCAGCAAACGCAGGAGTGAAGGCTGGATCATGGAACAAAAAGGAGATGACGGTTGTTTCAAGACTGAAGTGATCTAGATGGATTATAAGTGCTGTAACAAGCAGATTGGATAGAGGGCAAATTATTAAGAGCTTTGTAATCAAAGGAAAGCCTTTTTAAATCAGTTTGGTATTAGACTGGTAACCAAGCGTAGGATTGGTGTGATATGGTCACGTTTAGGGGTTCCTGTGAATGGATGGGCTGCTGAATTCTGCAACATTTGGTGGTGAGACATGAAGGAAAGAGGTAACCCCACATAGGGGCGGATTTAGGGAATTGGGGGCCCCAGGCAAATATAGGAATGGGGCCCTATACATTTGCACACATTTATCTAGATCAACCTTGAGGTTCCTTTTTTGTTGTGATGCTTGCTGCTGCACAATGGTGTTGAGACCAATGCTTCTACATTTTTCATGTACATGTTATAATGGGATTCTTTCATTTACATTTATTCATTTAACAGACACTTTTATTCTTTCATGTGTAGACCATGACATAACAATTTATTTTCTGTTGAAATAGAAGTTAACAAAAAATAAATATAAAAATAATAATTAACCACACAATTGAACTGAATAATTTATTATTATTTATTTATTGGATTTTTCGCATTGGTCTGAACAAGAACTACAGACTGGATTATTGAAATGTGCATTCATTCTTTACCAGAAGGAGGTGCTTTTGGAATGTAATAAATGTAGCCGTTTCCCTGGTAATGGCTGTAAACAAAGCAGCGCTCACCTCATAAATTATATTTTATCAGGTAAAATAAAAATGCCATTGAAACTTTTCTGAAGATAATCGGTTCCCTTCAGAGGTTAATTCATATAAAAACTTGAATTAGTGAGAATGAGAAAAGTGTGAATATAGCCTATATTGACAAGGAAAGTCCACTGATTAGTTACCAGTGTAAGCCTACATTTAATTTTAGCTGTCAATCAATAAAAATATTTAATTGCAAATAATCGCATGATTGTCATGAGTTGACTCGCAAAATAATTGCAACTTAATTGCACATTTTTATCTGTTCTAAATGTAGCTTAATTTAACACTTTTCAAGTTTTAAATACTCAATATAGATGCAAATACAAATATAACTCAATACAAATATAGATGCTTTATGCAATATATGTTTATTATTAGTCAAATCATAGTTAACAGAACATGTAGACTAGAACAAGGGTAATATATTTTTTCAAAGAACTTGTTCATTTCTATTAGACACATGAAAAAAAGAATAAATAAATATTAAGTTCCTATTACTTCTCTTTGTTTGCTCTGAGCAATTTTCTGACACAAGACTGTTTACATTTTTGCATGACAGAGCAGCTCACTTCTTCTGAACATGCAAAATCTACATTTATTATTTATTATTGCATTTGTTTACCTCTCTGTGCCCACATACTGTATTTTGATGCAGCTAAATTCTAAATAAAACTGTTTTAATGTATACATTTTCCTGTTTCTGTTGTCAGTCAACGGGATGAATATGAAATAGTGACTGAAACGCGACCCATTAAGAATACATAACAAGCTCTCCCTTCCAAGATGTTAATCTGCACAAAAATCCTGATTTATAATCGTGCCGTCGTCCAATAAAATCAAATAGGCTACACATAAGATAGAGACAATAGCTGTGCTGTGATTTCGGCTATACTTGCATGTAGAATTAGAGAAGCAACATATCTGTGTTTTAACTGAAAGCGCAATGTTATCTCACGGCAATTCGTACATATTTTAAGAGGTGGCTGATTCGTACGACCTCACTCCAATTCAATACAAATTCATACGAATTGGCAACTCGTAAAATACATACGATTTAGCAAAAATCATATGAATTCAATTTATACGATTGAGGTCGTATGAATTCGTACGATTTAGCCACCTCGTAAAATATGTACGAATTGCCATGAGATCGGGCTGAAAGCGCAGCTCCTTTCAGTCACGCGCTGAGCAGAGCAGACGCAGAGAGAGAGAGAGAGAGGTGTGCACGCTGGGAAAGAGAGACCTTGTGCTCGTGTGGCAGTCAGCTTCAGATGCATAATATTTTAATTTGCTACAAGCAGTATACACAAGAAGCACATTCAACCCGGACATGCAGATGGTTGTCGAGGTAATAAATGTTTGCATGTCCAAGCTTAATGCGCATCTCATATATGAAAAGCATTTTAGGGGCCCCTTGCCTTTTGGGGGCCCAATGCAATCACCTACATTTGCCTAATGGGTAAGTCCACCCCTGACCCCACATACAGTAGTCTAATCGTGTAAAGATACAAGCATACGTGATAGTTTCAAAACTTTACCTGCTTAAAAACATATACTACTTCTACTAACCAGCAAAGATGGTAAAAACTGGCACTAACTACAGCATAAAAGTGTTCCTGTGTGGCTCAGTGGTAGAGCATTGTGTCAGCTGAGCGAAAGGTTGTGGGTTCGATTCCCAGGGAACACATGTACTAATGAAAATGTATAACCTGAATGCAATTGTAAGTCGCTTTGGATAAAAGCGTCTGATAAATGTAAATGTATTTAGTTTAAGACTATTGTCTTGGTAGAATCCTACGTTTTTAAAATTAAATTCACTGACTTAAGTTTCTTAGTTAAAAACATGGGTTGCAGCTAGGGTTGGGAATCGAAAATCGATTCCGATTCCAGAATCGGATACCTAAGGTCAGGAATCGGATACTTGTTGTCAAATTAAAATTTCGATTCCACCTATCGATTCCTATGCGCTTTTTTTTCTTCATCTGTGAATGACAAGCGTGATCTAGCGATCTGCCAGGACCTTGCTCGCTAATCAAAGCGATCCAAAGTTTGGCTGCATTTGCGATCAGAAGTATAATATCTGTGATAGCTAAACATGTTGCAAGAGAGGTCTCACCACCAACATGATATTAATTTAATAGATCGTTAACGATCGCAAACATGATTAAAACACCAACGTGATTCTATTCCTAAATTTAAATTATTTGTCTGTTTCATTCCTCAACCTTGGAGATGTGCGATCACTAGGGCTGTAGTCAAGTCCACCTTAGTTGAGTCCAAGACAAGTCCAAAGAGGTTCGAGTCTGAGTCAAGACCGAGTCCAAAGAGGTTCGAATCGAAGTCCAAGTCCAAATGAGACGGTCAAAACAGAGAATGAAAAAAATGATCTTCTTCAAAACCACATACTTAATTATTGATAATTGATGTGATACGAGAGACGGCATATCGTCTATTCTAATATAATTTTGCATTATTGTTTGTAATGATCTAAAAGCATGTGCAGCAACACTGTAGGATCAAATTAGGCTATTTTATTTCTCCTCCTGAGACCCAGCTTTGGAGTTTGTGCCTCTGTAGTGGACATTCTATTTAAGAGTATTTCTCTGAGACCTCACATGTCACAGTTATAAGTCTGGATGTCCTGTACAGAGCACATTCAGGGCTTTATAGAGATACTACATGTTTTGTAAACCCTCTCATACTTCTTTAAATATGTCTATATTTAATTTAGTGAAACATTTTACATCCTTATGGAAATATGATTATATTCTTTAATTGTCCTTTAAATCTGAATCATTTTCAGATTGTTTGTCATAAAGCAACATCTCAGGAAAATGTTATGGGTTTTTAAATTCAAATATAACTTCCTGTTATGAAACAGGTCATCATTTAATACATGTTTAATAGAAAGGACACCAGGACTAAAAGCATGTTTATTATGCATTTTGGGAGACATAACAATTGAATAGGGAAATAAATTATATATCAGTTTGCTTATGAAATATTATATATTATTATGGAAATCTGGCCATGTATTACTCCCATTATGAAAATTATTTTTCAACATTCTGTCCCAACAGCAACACATTAATAAGCAAATTAGATACAGTGTATAGGTACACTGTGTTTAGTGGGAAACCAGTTTATGGATTTTTTTACACACATATTGCATAAAACATGGTCAAATAATTTTGCTATACATTCTAAAACATAGTTGAGAATCATCCTTAAACAAAGTTTAGTATAAAACAATCCTGAAACCTAAAAATTTATTTGGTGATTTAAAAAAACTCCCATTGATTTTGCCGTTTTGATGTCTATTCATGCCATTTAATTTTAGTCCTTGTGTCCTCTACAGAGGACATATAATCAAATATGAATAAAATAGAGAGTTTTTCAAAAATGAAATAAATTATTTATTTAATTTATTTCTTATGGTCTAAACAATGTAATGACATGAAAACTTTTTTTTTTTTTAGGGGGGGCGTCTCAGGAGGATATTTTAAGTTTAGCAATTTCACTAATATTTGACCAATTCTCGATTTTGTGTGATTTTATCTAGTCAACTTGAAAATATAACTACAACATGATTCAAGCAACTTTCTCTTTATTAACCCTCTAGTTAAAGAAAAGTATATTCTAAGTGCACCACACATGACGTTGTCTTCATGATGTAAATGTTAAACAAATCACTAAATATCTTTGCAGAAAAGATGAACTACAACTACATCTTGTACAAACTAATATTATGCATATTAGGCTATATGTTCTGAAATAATACAAGACAAATGCTCCAAAAAACTGAAGGTATATCACCTAGAGTGCTATTATAACTATAAAGGCTCTGTAAAACAATGAACAGCAGTTTTCAGCCTGTCACTGGGATGCAAACCTGAAATATCAGATATACAGCAGTAGTTATTCACAGGTTTTGTATTTGATTACGCTGCTTTTCCATTGTTTTTTCCATGTAAGCATGGACGCTTTTGACTGTTGCGCTCGCGTCTCTTGCAGCGTCTCGTGCATGAAACGGCTTTCTAAAAACATGGTGCTCTAGTTATTAAAAGATGTTTAACTCACATCTTCTTGTATTTTTCCTATTCCACTGCCCGCGTCAACACAAAAGCACACTCTGTGTGAAGGGCACCCAGAGAGCATCACTCATGAGCGGTTAATCATGTGCACCGACATGCGGGTGGATCGTTCTTTTCTCTTTACTGTTATTACCAAAGTGTCTAATTCTAGTGTTTGGTAATATTTCTATTCAAAATCGCGATTCCTCGATTTATAAAAAAATCTAATTGTGGCAAAACATTAAATTCGAATTGATCGATAAAATCTGATAAATCGCCCAGCCATTGCCACAGTGTTTGCTTATTTTTTACTTTATTTACATTTTTGTGTAATTTATTTATTTTATTTTACATCCAGTTGTATTCCGTGCCTCCAGGCTTTATTCGTTTTGCTCTTATTCGTTCTTTTTCTTATTCATTTGGTGCCACGGCTTATGATGATTGTCTTTCTTTTTTTTTTTTACATTTTGCAAGTTTGTAATTTTTTATTAGGCTTATAGCATGGTAATGGTGTATTTTTATTCGTTTTGTTAATTAAAGTCCCATGTTTATTGCAGAAAATGTGTCAATGTAAGATATAGATAAGCAATTGACCTGAAATTAAAGTGAAAGCAAAATGCGCACGGGCATTAATAAGGTATTTAAAAGCGAAGGAAAATGAGAGGGAAAACTCCAACGAACTTTGTAAAACCAAACTGTATTATGCAACTTGCCGACAGCGTGTCTGTGGCCAACATAAAGATTATTTATGCCTCCACGCAGCGTGCACACTCAGAGCCAAGCGCACACTCATATGACGCAGCTGTGTATTCAACAGGCGACCAATGACAATGCCCGTTCTAGATGGACCAATGACAATGCCCGTTCTAGATGGACCAATGACAATGCCCGTTCTAGATGGACCAATGACAAAGCCCGTTCTAGATGGAGTTAAACCAATGGCAATTACATTACCCATTTGCGGAACAAGCTAGCCAGATTAATGGTTTTGTTTTGAAAGAGAAATAAAAGCATATATTGCTGGACTCGGTCGAGACCAACTTGAACATTTGGCGAGTCCGATGACCAAGTCCGAGACAAGTCCGAGTCCAAATACCAACGAGTCCAAGACAAGTCCGAGACGATAGAAAAACGTCTCGAGACCGGACTCGAGTCCGACACCGGACTCGAGTACTACAGCCCTAGTCTTTAATGAAGAAGCAAAAAACAAGGCATTCTGTTCTACGTAGACACAGAACTGGATGAAAAAAAGGCAAAACAAAACAGTAGGTGGTCTGGTCCAGGGGACTCCAGTCTTGAGGGAGATCGTGGAACTGGGCTCACTGGAGGCAGCAACAGGATACCGAGAAAACCAGAAGCTCACAGCAACTCCAGGCGAGACAAGACAAGGTGAGATCTTTAAAGTATACGACAAGTGGAGAGACCACATTCAACGCATGACACACAATAATCCGACAGAGAACAGCAAGCACAGCCGCTATAAATAGAGGGAATGATTAGATGAGAGTGAGAACATGAGAGTGAAAAATATGGGTGTTATATTAGACAGCAACCTATCTTTTGAAAATCATATTTCCCATGTTACAAAAACAGCATTCTTCCATCTTAGAAACATTGTGAAGCTACGGAACATGTTAAGTGTTTCTGATGCAGAAAAGTTAGTTCATGCATTCATGACCTCTAGACTGGACTATTGTAATGCACTGCTAGGTGGTTGTCCTGCATCTTCAATAAACAAGCAACGGATAGTAAAACATGCTGAGGCCAGAGTCCTTACCAGGTCAAGAAAATATGATCATATTACTCCAATTTTACAGTCTCTGCACTGGCTACCTATTAAGGTCTGTATCAGTTACAAAATAGTATTACTTGCCTATAAGGCCCTAAATGATTTAGCTCCTGCATACCTAACTAATCTTCTATCACGCTACAATCCAACCCGCTCCCTAAGGAACAAAACTCTGGACTCTTGGTAGTACCTAGGATAGCAAAGTCCACTAAAGGAGGAAGAACTTTTTCATATCTGGCTCCTAAACTCTGGAATAGCCTTCCTGATAACGTTCGGGGTTCAGACACACTCTCTCTGTTTAAATCTAGATTAAAAACATTTATTTAGCCAAGCACTCATATAATGCATCTCACAATCTTGCACTGCCAGTCTATCTGAACAAATGCACATTATTATGCTTTAGCTTGGGTTGAACAGATAATTTCATCCAGGGTTATTCCTGGATGGAACAACTGCTATGCTAATTGTCTTTATTTGTTTCTCTGTTTCTGGATTAACATCCCATAATTACACAAGCTTCAGTCTGGATCCAACCCTTAAATGATCTGAGATGACCAAACACCTGAGAAGAGAAGATGACAACCACTCGGAGGACCTCAGAGGAAGCCAACCATCAGCGATTATACTGAATTAACCAAATTTTGCCATAAGTTAATTATATTGAGTTTTTAAAATATAAATCTATTTTAGAACGTCGGATAGGAGGACACTTCAAATTTTGTAACAGTACACCTTTATGGCACAATTTTAATTTTGTATGCGGAAATCGTCCATTTATTCAACCTTCTTGGTTTTCTTTAGGTGTAAACACGTGCGGTGATGTATATGATAACCAGGGCCTCTGTTCATTTCAGACATTAAGAACCATATTTTGTCTTTCTTCAATTGCATTCTGCTTTCAAAGCATATGGCGTTCCTTGGTCCTCTCCCATTTCCTCCCATCCTGTGCGGGATTGGATTGCTCCATCTGCTGGTCGGCCATCTGTTTCCTTAATATACAATAAAATTATTGATTGCATTACAAAACCTCTTTCTATTAAAACTATTTGGAATAGGGAATTATCTGCCCTTAATTTGTCTGTCGACTGGGAGAGAGTGTGGTCTAATCTCAGATTAACATCTACAAATTTGGCTCATCGTCTTATTCACTTCAAAGTCATTCATGGAGTATACATAACTCTTTACAAAATATTCAAAATTAAACTACAACCAAATTTCAACTGCCATATATGTAATACTGCATCATCAGGTACTTTTCTTCATATGTTTTGGGAATGTCCTATCGTCACTACTCTATGGACACATGTAAACCTGGTTTTATCATCCTTACTACAAATTGATTTGTTTGTTAACCCAAGTTTGTGTCTTCTTGATGAGTCTGGTCTCTGTATATGTTCAATGCAAAAGAGAATGTTGTTTGCTGGTTTTACAGCCGTGAAGAAGATAATAATACAGAACTGGTTTACTACCGCACATGTGTGGAAAAACATATTGGATCCATAGCCTCCTGCAAATAGTGACTTATGAATGTACAACAGCACGAATCAATGGGGCCAAGCCTTTGACCATTGATGCTTGGCAGTGTTTTCTTTCTAATATACGTGATTGTATAAAGGAGTGATTTGTTGTGTTCTTCTAGTCCTTTCCTCTTTTCCTCCCTTTTGACTGGACTTTGAGATATTGAGTATGTGTCTGTTGTTTTGTTTTGTATGTTATGTATGTATGAAAAATAAAAATGTTGATAACATATAAAATATAAATCTATTTTAGATAATTCATTTCCTGTGAAGTTGCTTTGCAACGATTGTATCATAAAAAGCGCTATACAAGCAATCTTAAATTGAATTTAATTGTCCAGTAGTCTGCATCCGGTAAGACCCGAACCACAGCACAGCCTTTCTCTGCCCACACAACACTGTGAGCCAGTAAGGAAGATCTGTGTTTGTACTTGACTGTAGTATTTGTGGGTCTGTCTCAAGTGTAACTTCCCATCAGTTACCTGGATACAGAAATTGATGTCATCTGCACAGGCCTGCAGCATGGAGCTGTTGCGCTGCTTAAATGTGCATTTAATTTCCAGACAGCCTAAGATATAAATAATAGTTAATGACACATATCTCCAATCATGTTATAAGAACAGGCCTCACACTAGATAGATAAACATATAGGCACACAGACATACAGATATATTTTATTTATTTATTTATTTATCCTTTATTTTCCTGGAAAGTCCCATTGAGATTAAAATAAATCTCTTCTTCCAGGGAGTCCTGGCCAAGATGGCCGTACTAAAATTTCACATATACATATAACATAATAATACATTCAAAACAATCAAAGCAAAAATATTCATCATAAATCAACATGATTCAATCATTTTACACTACAATACATTTTTTAATAATTCAAAGGAGGAATTGTTTCTAGTGGAGTAGTAGATTTAAATTAATTCCCCAGCCATGGCTAGATAGATAGATAGATAGATAGATAGATAGATAGATAGATAGATAGATAGATAGATAGATAGATAGATAGAATGTCATGACTTAAATGTTCCACAGATGAACATTAATTTATGAGTGGTAATGTTATATATACATACCTTTGTGCGAACAATCGTTTTCTGATCGTTGACACAGAAAATCTGAAGGTCCTGCTCGCAGCCATTTGTGAACAGCAGGCGGGCCTCAAGAGATTATAAAATGCTCAAATGTGTATGCACTGACACCACAAACAAGGTATGAAAATACGTCAGGGAAGGTTACGTACAGTACGTTAGCTCGTTAGGGTCGTCGGACCACTCTGTGTGTTCGTACTGTAAGGCCCGGCTCGATCGACCCAATGACGGCAGTCGTTCAGCGGGTGAAGGGCTTTGCGTATTACAGTCTTTCCTTTTCACGACACAACAAGAACATTAAAATGGAACACTTTTCCTTATATATATTTTGTCTCGTTATTTCATCTGACTCCATAAATGAAAAGGTTTTAATGATATCTGTGCATCATTAAAATATGAACGAATGTTTGATTATTCTTATCAGCTCTTTTTAATACTTTATCCGCCCAGATGTAGGGAAGCTATATCGCTCAGAGGCCCTGTTTTTCACAGGTCTCACGGACACAATCTCGTCAGGCCCGGTCATCAGTCAGAGGTAAATTATGGTTATGTATCTAAGATTTGCCGTTAATTCACACGTACACAATCAGAGACATCGAATAACCCCCTTGGAGCCCCCTCAGAACTTTAGTTCAATCGTTTACTTCAGTAAAGGGTTTTGGCCACTATCAGATATGTTAGCAGATCAATGTACTACACTCGCAATAGCTTTGGATTGGTCAAGTCCTTGTTTAAAGTAACATTAAATCAAAAGTCAGAGGTATAGGCGTACCCGAGTTTAGTCTGATCAGACGGCGTTCGCCGTCCCTAAATGGAATTAACCCGCCTCTGCACCCAAGTACACTTGAAAAGATGCCGGATATTAGCCGTCGCTAAAACTGACGCAGGCTTGCGGAAATATACGAATCCACCAATCTAATAGGGAGAAAGCAATCTTTAGAGGCAGTTAGAATAGAATCAAACGTTACAATTTATTGACCAGGTAATCGAAGCAATAATTCAAAACTCCAATGTTACAAGAATAGAATTATCAGTTAACCATAACATAACAATAATTCAGGAATTGAGGAATTACCTGGCAATGAAAATTACACACAATGATTGTGTGGGCAATCATCCTACAGACGCCTAGAACTTTGTGTCCCGTTTCCTTATAAACCCAGATAATTCAATAAGCCCACCAAATGGTGGTATTTTGTTATTATAATTAGACTTTAGAATTTACAACCAAATGGCTTTTGGTATCCTGTGGCAGAGAATACTTATTTACATACAGGAGGTGGTTTGAATAGAAGATCAGGGGGGACGGCACACCTTTAAGTTATAGAACTTCTCATATTTTAGAACTTCTTTTAGCTTTTCATTATGATTGGGAGAATGAGACCATTTTACCAGGCGCATTGAGACATTTCAAATGATATCAAACATGTATAGTTACTTTTTTGTACATATTACATTGCATGGGTTTTCAGTGAATTCTAGGTGATGGGGAGAGGGGGGGGGAGATGATGAGACCGTCAGTACAGGGTGTGAACCACCCGGTGTGTTGCGTCTTGGATGTTGCTGTTACATATGCAAGAGACAGTTCCTGTTGATTCTCAGGAGGGCCTTTTGTCCTCTAGAGGGGGGGGGGGGGTATGTCTGGGACAGTATGTCCCAGACATACTGGCACCAGGCTTACAGTACGGTTCGAAATAGTTGATTATCTTGATTTTTTTTAACATACCGCAACTTTGCGTCCTTGTTCAGTTTTTCTCGATATGGAAATGGAATCTTACACTTAATCGACGTTCGGTCCATCATTGCTCCTGTTTATTTTCGCAAATGCTCATATCCTGATGGCTCATGGGCGTTACCTAAAACATGGCGGTGACTACCCAGAATGCAACGTGCAGTGACGTAGTTTCCCAAGCTCTATATATATATATATATATATATATAAAGACTGATTTTATGTAATTAGAACATTAGGTTTAATAACCAAAACATACTGGAATTGTATATAGCAGAGAGAGTTTGACAGGGCAGAACAAAACCTTGTGCGCCAAACATAACTTAAAACAACCTTATGTACCTGATAAAAAGCATGTGAAATAAAATAATATAAGTGTTTTTTATATATACAGAATATATATATATATATATAGAGAGAGAGAGAGAGAGAGAAATGCATAGCATGTACAGTAGTCAACATTTGACTTCCCACAACATTTGGGGCATTTATATTGTTATTACATGTATAAAAATAAACAAAATACGGACTTATCTATTTAGTTTTTATATTTCTACGTAGAATTCCCTTCAGCGTTTTCTCTATCATCAGTCAATCAGAATTTAACTGAAAAGCAATTTTTGTCAAATCAAGAAATGATCTGGAGTGCATACATTTTGATGAAGAGAAATAGGAGTCAATAAAAACTTTAACTACTGGTTGCCCAACCTGCGTTTATGAATCTAGACAGTGGGGATTTCTTTAAGACTGCAAGGGAAGCTCGGCTTCCCCTATAATGTCAAAAATTAATGGTCAAATATGTACTATTGTGTTAACATTTATTGACAAAAAATGGGTTCGGACACGTTCATCTCGAAGACGTGTTGGTTCAGAATCAGCTACATATAGCAGGTCGGCTCTCATACATTCCCGTAGCGTCACAGTGCAGTCCCTGTTGAAGCCTAGTCTCTATTGACTTCAATGGGGCTGCTTTGAAACTAGACGGTCATTGGATAAATGCTGCGATTATGTCCCGGCTATGAACGCTCAGCGTGAATGGAGGAGTGGGCGGGACTCCGGGCTTCTGCGTGATGATTGGAGGGTCTGTCAAAAGTCAAGTCAAGTTGAGCTTTATTGTCTTTCCGCTACATGTGTGGACATACAGTTGAACGAAATGTAGGACCACGGTGCTACATAAAAAAGACATACAACAATGAAGTAAAACGGTATAAACCTATACACAACTGACCTAGTGTTAGATTTGACTATACATGTGCTATATATAAAAGTGGTTGTATACCTATACATAAACAAAAAAAAACTGTTCAACTGTGCAAATGCCTCGCAAATACTGTACATGTGCAAAAAGAGAAACGTTCAAGCAGCTGGCTAGGGAACAGTGTAATGTGATTTGTAGTGCATGAGCATATAAACATACATATATTACTCTTTTGTGGATTATATACACACAGTAGTGTCTAGTGCAAATAGAGGAGAGTGTGTTACTACAGGTGGTTTGTACAGGCACACTCACCTGTTTAGCACACTTTGAATTGAACAAAAAAGTTTGACAGTTTTTTCTGTGATGTGGTAAGGATGGGGGGGGGGGGGGGTCCATGTTTCAGGAGGTAGGGGTTTGTTTGGGGTTTCAGAGAGGGGCGGGGTGATGTGAGTTCAGGACTCTCACAGCCTGGGGGGAAAAAGCTGTTGAGCAGTCTGGTGGAGTGGGCTCTGATACTCCGGTACCATCTCCTTGATGGTAGGAGCTGGAAGAGACTGTGGGAGGGATGGGTGGGGTCCTTCACGATACTATTAGCTTTGCTTGAGCATCGTGCAAGGAAAATATCCAGGATGGAGGGGGGCCCCGATGATTTTTGCAGCTGTGTTCACTGTCCGCTGGAGGGTCTTGCGGTCTGCTGCACTACAGTTTCCGTACCAGAGAGTGATGCAGCTGGTCAGCACGCTCTCAATGGTACCCCTGTAGAAGGTGGTGAGGATGGGTGGAGGGAGGCTTGCTCTTTTCAGCCGGCGGAGAAAGTGTAGGCGCTGTTGTGCCTTCTTTGAGAGTGACAAGGTGTTGGTGGTCCAGGTGAGGTCCTCTGTGATGTGCACCCCCAGGAATTTAGTGCTGCTGACTCTCTCCACAGTCGAGCTGTCGATGGTCAGTGGGGGGTGGTCCACAGAGTTTCTCTTGAAGTCCATCACAACCTTCTTTGTCTTCTCCAAATTGAGGGACAGGTTGTTAGCACCACACCATTCAGCCAGCTGAAAGAGTTCCTCTCGTTGAAACCAATTAAAACTGATATTTTTAATCACAGTGCTGTT